>QEPC01008216.1:3613512-3716572 GCA_003113815.1 Sphenodon punctatus
GGGGTTGGGTTAGGTAGAGGGGGGAGGGGCTGAGGAGAGGGGGAGGGAAATGGGGGCTGGGGGAGGGGAAGTTCAATGGGGAGGGGCTGAGGGCCGTGGACTGGGGGAGAGGGAAATGGGGGTTTGGGGACTTGGAAGGAGGGAGATTGGGGGAGGGAAAGGAGAATTGAGGGGACTTGTGGGGAGAGGGAGGCAGGTGGAAGGGGGCTGAGAATGACATGGGGGACTGTGTTGTGGTTCCTAAAGGGGGAGGTGGTTGGGAGAGAGGGATGATGCCTCGGGAGTGGGATGAGGGGAAGCAGGGCCGAGGTGGTGGCCGAGCCGTCCTAGAGGGGCGGTGGAAGGGGGACCGTTGAGGCGCTTGCAGGGCCAGGAGGGTGGATGCTGAGATGAATGCGTGGATGAATGGGTTTGGGGGAGGAAACATCTGGGGAATGGAAGGGGGGGGGGTGTACTTACGGGTACAGAGGTGAAGGGAAGGAGGGCTGACATTTGCATGGGGGTGGGGGCCTGGGAGCCAGAGTTGGAGGTGCCCTTGGGACGCTGAGAGGCTAGTGCAATGGGTAGTTGCACGTAGCATTGTCAGTATGCAGCCCCTCTGTGCGTGTGTGTGTGTGTGGAGGGCAGGTGGCAGGGATACTGTGAATCTCGTGGGATTAGACAGGCAGGTTTGGAGGAGGAGGCCCTGTGGGGAGAATGCCGAGGTACAGAGGGGAACTGCTGCCGTTTGGAAACCAACACTTTGGGGAGCAATTTGTTGACTTCACTGGCAGTGACCCACAACACACCTCACGTAGCAGGAGTTGGGCTAGAGACAGCAGAAATTTGGGATCAGAGGCACCTGGGGGTTAGGATGCAAGAGCATGGGGCAAGCGGGCATCGCATCAGAGGTGGACCCTAGAAGTGTGGGGATTTTGGGGTGTGTAAGTCAGATCAGTAGCCTGACTTTGCAAATGGAGGTGAGGCAGCAAACATTTATTACCTGGGAGGAGCAGTGACTGTGTTGTGTGCAGTGTGGATTTTTTTAACCGGCATTAGACTTTCCTCTTCTTACCACACAACTGTTTTTCATAGTACCCCCCCACCCTGGCCCTCATGTCCCTTTTTAGGAGGGTGGCAGTAACTGATGTATATTGACATCCAACTTTTGTTATTACTACCTGCTGTGTATCATTGATAATAGAATGAGTGTAACAATGCTTTTTATTATCTTGAACCAGCCTGTGACTCAGAAAATAGATTTAGAACATTGATACCAAAAACAGTTTTCAAAGTCTGTTTAGGTTTTGGAAAAATTAAGAGTTTGACCTTTATTCCATTTCCTTTGATCGCAGTTGGGTTTTTGCCTAAAATAGCGACAAAGTAAAGAAACTCAAGCAAACGTCTATGCCAACTTAATTGCATGTTAATTTTAGATGCTCTAAACTGTTCTGCTTCCAAGAATACATTTTAAGTGACCGACAACATTTGCTAAAAGTTTTTGTTGTGGATTAATGCTTTCAGTAGCACAGAATTAAATTTGGGCTCAACAAGGACGTAAAATTCAGTTAGGCCTGAAGTCTGAAATTTATGCCTGTGGTGGAAATACCGAAATGCTAGGCAGAAATCTTTTTGGTTTTATTTGCACTTCGAAAGGTAATCGAACTTATTAACTTTGGCTTCTCTCTCCTTTAGCTTGTGAAATTGGTAGCTGCTTCTGTGCCCTTAGTTTCTGTTTGGAGCACTGTTGCCTTCTGCAGTGCAGTGTAGTTACAGGTATGCGTAATATTAGAAGGAAGAGGTGGATAAGGCAAAAGCAGCCCCCAGAAATCCCTGGCAATAAAAAGTGCTGCCCTCTGTGTCTGGCTAGAAGATTCTCCCATGTCTCTCTTATGCGTAGGAAGTAAAGAATCCACGCATTCTGGGGAAAAGCTGTCACTGGTACGCCTTTCTTCTTAGGAGTACACGTACACAGCTTCTCACTGGATAAGTCCGCTTCAGGTGAGGATCTGCCCTTGTACTGGGAGCTCTCCGCAGGCTTGGCACCAGCTACGAGAAGCAGCTGTTCATCTGGACACATCCTAGCTATTTTCTGTTGGGATAATAAATCTGTCATCCAACGGGGGCAGGGGCGGAAAGAGGTTTGTGAGTACAGAGGATGGGATTTTCATAGCATCTGTAGTTGGCCTAGGCTGCTGAACTCCTCCTGCTGCAAGGGGTAAGAACCTCAAAGCAATGAAAACTAAAATCCAGACTCATTTCTTTCCCTTACCTTTTCCTCAGGTACAGCGGAGTCCCATTAAATCAAATTTTGCAGGATTTCTATAGAAGTTCAGCTGATCAGAAATTCAGTTTACTCAGAAGTTAACTAGGGCTGTGTAAGCCTTACTCAAGTTCTCCTTTACTTTCCCAACTAAAATATCCGTATCTTTGTGTAAATGAATGATTTCTTGGCAATGTGTGGTTAAAATATTGCTGTATGTACCCCTCCAGGCTTGCATCGCGATGCAGCCCTACTCCTGTCCCCTACCGCCCCTTGAGCAGCAGATCTGGCAACGCAGCAGGGAATGGATGAGGACACCAATGCATACGCTGCAAGCTTGGAGGAGGCAGAGTCCGATATTTTAACGTTGTGTTTGTTTGTTTTTAACATTTTATTTATTTCAGGTTTTTTCCCTGCCCTTCTCCAAAGGTGCAGAATATCTAATATTATTGGAAAAACACGTAAAATACAAAAGATATGACACACAAAATATGTATAACGCCCCTGTCCCAAGCTGCCAGGAAATCGTGAATTCGCTCAGAGGTGCGGATACGTTCAGCTGGTGGGCATACTCTGTACCCCAGGGTTGGGGAACGTCAGGCTACACTTTTTATTTGGCTCCTTCCCAGTGCCTGGGTCCAGTGCCTATCCCCAAGGACTGAAAGACTGAGTTGAGGGGAAGGGAGCAGTGATGAGGGCCTGCTGCACACAAGGAGAGGAGACAGTTCTGTGGCACGGATCCATGATCTGGACCCTCCTCTTCCTGAGCTCACCCCTTAAGCCCTCCCTGCCTCCCAACATCTATGCGGCCTTCGAAGCTTGTACTAACCTTCAGAGTAGCCCCTGGGAGGGAAAAGCCTCCTCTTCCCTGCCGTACAGCTTAAAAATCCAAGTTACCAGGGTACAGAATTTGACTTAGCCATTGCAAAAGGCAATACGTTTCTTAGACCTGGGGTGGGAAAATGTACTACTTCAGCTTAACCAGAATTTCAAGCTATGTGAGTTTGACTTAAAAGGATCCCACTCTAGCGCTTCCCATCCAACACTCTGCTTTTTACACACAGCTAGAAACCAAACAAAGCCTCTAAACTAAACCGCTTCTTCCCCAGGCTGGGGAACAGGAAGATTTTACTTATATCTGTCTTAGTGTCTTCCTATTGGTCCCCTTCATTGTAGTATCTAAACATCTCCCTCTACAACTTTCCGGGGTCTCCCACTTTTTCCCTTTCCCTGGCTGGGGAGACTCTGCACCAACCCTCTTACCAATGTAACGTGTGAATACTAGTCAGTGTAACCGTTCCAAGGAGATCGAATCCTAGAGTCTTACAGCTGGAAGGGAACTCAACGGACATCTAGTCCAAGCCCCTGCTTTGAATGCAGGGGGACAACAGCTGCAACATCCCTGACCGATGGCACAGTTCCATTACGGCACAGCCCTTACGGTTAAGAATCCCCTTCCCCCCCCCCCCCCCCGTTGCTGCTGTGCAGGTGAGGAGATGAGTGCAGGAGGTGAGTGCAGGGCCCCCAATATCTAACCAAAATCTCCCTCCCTGTGATTTGAGTCCCTTATTTATAGACCTCCACTCTGTAGCCGTGCAGAACAGTTCTCTGCCTCCTCCTTGGGGGCAGCAGCCCTTGAGCTGTTTGAAGACTGCTTTCGTGTTTCTCAATAATCTTCTCTTTGCCAGACTAAACATGCCCAGTTCCTTCATTCTTTCCTCATAAGACTTGCTCTCCAGACCCTTTAACAACTTCCTTGCCCTCCGTTCAACCTGCTCCCAATTCCTTGCCCTCCTTTCAACCTGCACCTTAAAGCAAGGCGACAATAGTCCAGGCGAGGTCTGACCAGTGCAAAATAGAAGGGAATTGTTACGTCCGCTGTCTCGGAAGCATGCGTGCTAGAATTCACACATTTCAAGATAGGACAAGACAGATGTTCTGCAATTCTTTTATCCTGGGATAATGTTACCTCTTGCTGTAACATGTGAACCAGCCCTAAAGACAATTCCTTCTCCAAAGGCCAAACAGCCTAAAAGGTTTGCACCTAAGGTTTTGGCGGTGACTTTGGGCCAATCTCCAATGCGTTAGTTGACGCCAAAGAAAATAACTACTTTTAGTATTATTTTCATGCCACACCAGTGAGGCAAGCCATCGTTTGAAACCTTCTCTATGGATGAAATGAAGCCCTGCATTTTTAAAGAGAGCGATGCCGTAGACTTTTCAGAACGTCAGATTTACATAGATCTGAAAAACTGTTAATTTTTTTAGAATCTGACCAAAGAATCCTTTGTCACTTGAGACTGGAGTGAGTTTGATTCCCTGTCAGTGTAGAACTGATTGATCTGGCGTGTAGTTTATATCGGTTTTAGGTCTGTCTGTTAAATTCGGGTCACTACATTGAACCTTTAGTGGTAAGTGGATATGATAGTCGCTTCTTCTCCTCAGCTGTTGTGTAATCCTACTGTGTGATGTTAAGCAGACCCATCCCAGAGGTAGCTGCATTTCAGTGGAGAGTGAAGTTGTTTCTTCGATAAGCAAATTATAAAGCTTCTTTTTGTGTTGAGACTACTATAGAAATGTGAGAAGTTGGTACAAATTGCCTGCGCCAATGCTCAGTGAATGTGAAAGGGGGGGGGGCATCACTCGTCCATTTTGTAAATTTGCTGCATCTGCCAGATAAAAATACACTTTGGCCTTAACTCCGCAAACACTTTCAGACTCAGGCTTGTTAATTTTGATAGGACTGTGCATGAGCCAGGGTTTTCAGGATTGGGGCCTTTTATATGATGGAAGAAATGCAGCCCCTTATTAACTCAGAGGCTTATAGGAGAATCAATTCTTCTCCTTTGCGTTTTTTGAGGGCAGGGGAATCTTTGGTTGAAGAAAACCATAAAACCCCTGAACATTAAAGAATATGGAATTTCATTGCAAACACTTGGAAGAGTGCTGTGATTGAGTTCAATAAGAAACTTCCATATTTGAATAAACGATTACAAAATTCAGATACAGTACTTAAAGGCTGAATATAATAGGCTTGGCTGAGACTTTGATTAAATGTCATATAAACGAAACTACGTACGCCTGCATGGAATAGTAGATTTTTTTTTCAAAGTAGCTTCAAACGGTTCTGTTAAGTGTACGAATGTTCTGATGATTATCTTTTTAATTAAAATGAGAAATCTTTGTTTAAAGTGGCATTCTTTTTTTACAGCCTGTTACAGTCTCTGTAGCAATCATTTCTTACGTCTGAACGTTTTTAATTCCAGGAATCCCATTTATATAAAACTATGTTTAGACTTAATTAAGGAACGATTCTTACAAAGCTTGTAAATAGCCAGGAAAAAAGGGACAGAAGATAAAACTGACATTCACACTTAACAAAATGAGTGTTACAAGGTATGTAATATGCTATAAAAATACAATAAAGCCCTTTTTATAAGAGTTCATATTTTTGATCCTTGTTTTCAAAGGTATTTAAGAAAAATATCAAGGCTCTGTGAAGCGACATCTGTTTTTCCTGAATGGACTAGCAACAACTCAGTTCTGTTTAATTAGCAGTGCATGGGGCTGTACCTGATCAATTTAGGCTTCTTATTAAAATGAGACTGCAGCCAGTTTTCTGAGACCTATTTCAGTTCAGCCTTCCCACCTTGCTTGAATGAGTCAGTCTTTCTCTCCCCATCGGAATTCGTGCTCTGGGTAGCAGTAGAAGGGTGCTGCTGATGCTGCACAGTCTCTCCTTTTCTCACACACATGATCCGCTCCCTTCTTTGAAACTGAGACGCACGAGGGGATGCCGAGAGCCTTTAATTCCTTGGTTCTTCGAGCAGTGTCTGCCTTGAGGGTCTTTCCCAGTATCCATTCACAAGTGCGCTGGCTCTGTACTCTTATGGGACTCTTGCCGTGGTCAGAGATCTTAGTTTGAAAGGGACGATGCCAGTACAAAGTCTATCGTATTCCCGTGCCATTGCTTGTTGCACATCTGGATGACATGCTGGTGTGGCGTCGGTGGAAAAATCCTTAGTCGTCTTAAACCTGATGTCATTACTAGATTTGTCATGACTTTATACACTACGCAGTCACCAATTCGCTAGAGCTTAAGAGAACTGAATTTTGAGCTGGTTATCTGCCCTCATTCCCCTACCTGCCCACTAATAAGGGTATTGACCGTGGGAACTGGCCCTCTGGTCTTACCCTTGTGCAGCATCCAAAGAACAGGAACGTGAAATAGTCAGCCCTTAATGATCGTTTTAGAACCAGTTTCAGGGAAACTGGTTTTCCTGTTGGTGTGTACAAGTTATTTTAATTTGGATAGGAAAAAAGTATCCCGTACAAGAGAGACATGAAAGAGAGAACATGATTATGTGAAGCAGTTGTAACCATAAAAATGAGTGTTACATTCAGGGCTAAAGACACCTTATTATAGTTATTTACATTTTTATCCAGCCTATTCCCTTAAGGCTCAGAGTAGGTTATAATACAGAAACACAAAAATACACAAAAGAAACCCAAATATTAAAATACCCAAATAAAACCAAGTAAAGACTGGTAATATCCCCTAACCTGCACCTCAGATGTAGCCCTGCCTGCCGAACAAGAAGTTCTTGCATCGCTGTTGGAAGATGAGCAACCTCGGGCTTAGCTGGCCCTCTGAGGGACCCAGGGGGTTCCATAACTGTGGGGCAGCCACCGGGAACACCTCTCTGTGGGCCCTTGTTGTAGGGACTTGGCGGGCAGAGGGTGCTCCTGGTTGACCTCGGAGGCCATGATGGGACATGAGGGAAGAGGCGGTCTGTCTCAGATATTTGGGGCTCAAGCTGTTTAGGGCTTTCTTGGTCAAAACCAGCCCCTTGAATTTGTGCCTGGACGGCTACTGGCAGCCAGTGGGGACAATGGAGCATAGATGGCATGTACCCCCAGAGAGTGCATGGAGACAGAATTATAAGTGAACTAAACACTTTATTAGTGTGAGTGTTTTGATACTGGGCTCTCCCTGCTTTCTAGCTCTGATGGCTTTTCGTCCCTCCCCCAAACCACTCTTGGATGCAGTGTGTGTTGTTCCAGTAGAAGCTTTGGGGCCTTCCCCTCCACTCCCTTTGCAGTGTTTCGTTTTAGCCACTTTGCTCCATTAAATGTATGCAATTAGCAAAAGCAAATGGCAAATTTGCTATTGCCTCATTGAAGTATCTAGCTTCATAGACTTAGGAAACAGAATTGGGTGCTCCATGCCCTCCCCCTTATTATATATACTATAAACATCCAAGAGACGAGACTGACCTTAATATTTACTTCCCAGACTAAATCGCCGCCTTGCAGCAGTTATTTCCCACTGAATAAAAAGTTTAATTTCACGCCCTGATTAGTGCTAGTGTGTGCAGGTGGATGTGTTATGCAGCTAAACTGATCTGCCTTGGCAAATTACTTGCCAGTCAGCAGAGCTATAATTCCTCATGAGTAGATGGTGCTAAATTATAGTTCTCATTAGTAAGGTAAATCGATACATTCGAGCCACATGGCTTCCCCAATATGTACATAAATATTTCAAGGCTGGGATTGGCCAGGCAGCAGCAAAGACACAGCGACGGGGGCCAGTTGACAAAGGGAGGGAGGATGGGGTTCTAGCAGGTATGAAGAGAAGAGCGTGGCATGGGCCATTGGCCCTGTCTCCCAATATGCCAGTGGGCAACGATGATGCTGTGCCCAGGGCTTCCGAACCGGCACTTGCTGCTGGGCCCTAAAGAACTAGCTGGCTTTGTCACCGCTGCAGAATCACAGTAAAAAGCATCTTTTATTGTTACTTTGCTCTCTAGATGAGGAGCCACCTGGGTGTTAGGTGATGTGAGCGATTGTGAATGGCAGGAGACGTGTCCAGGAGCCGACGTCTTTATCAGAATATGAGTCCTAGTTATGACAAAGTTGGAGAAGTCACGCACGAATACTTCGGTTACAGATACGAGTTGTGCAGGCGGAAGGGTCTTCATGCAGCCAGCTCATTCCCAGAGGTTCCACGCCTGTTGTTTGAGTTCTCTCTCCTAGTGCTTTGAAATGAAAACCCACTCGTTTCTGGCTACATAGGCATTAATTTGGGAATCGTGTAGCAGAATGAAAGTTTCATAAATCCTCACTGTAATGCATCTAGATCATAAACCCCCTCCTTGATGCAGGACAGCTACACGCAGCATCCCTGACTGATGACTGTCCCGCCTCTGTTTGAAAACCTCTAGTGACTGAAAGCCTACAACATCCCTGGGCAACTTGTTCCGTTGAAGCACAGCTTTTACTTGGGGGAAATTTAACCAAAATCCATCTTCCTGTCACTTGAGCCCATTATTTCTAGTACTGCCCTCTCCCTCTGTGGCAGTGCAGAGCAGTTCTTTGCCATCTCATTGGGGGCAGCCTTTTGATATTTGAAGACCTCTCTCATGTCTCCCCTCAATCTTCTTTTCTTTAGGCTAAACGCACCCAGCTCAGCCTTTTCCCATCTGGCTTGCTTGCCAAACCCTTTATTGGCTTTGTCATTGTCCTTGTGTCCTTCTTAAAATGAGGTGCCCAAAACTGGACACAGTATTTAGAAGAGAGTGGAATCGTTGCCTCTGCTGTCCTGGAGACAAGGCTTCTTTTAATGACACCTAAAATTGCATTAGCATGTTTTGCAGTCACATCCCGTTGCTGACTTGTATTCAGTTTGTGATCAGCCACAATCTCTAGATCTTTGGCTGCTTGCCCACGTTACAGGAAGTGGGGGGGGGACTTAGGTGAGGGAAACTCTCAGCAGGGAAACTCACGTGAAGCTCTGCTCGTGGGCGCGGGGTGGTGGTAAACACTGCCTCAGGCAATTCTTGCACTGATTTCACTCACGAATGACAGAGCTGGATTTTGAGCCCTGTCATCCATGAATGAAATCAACGCAAGGATTTACCCCCTGCACCCAGGCGTGGACCTTCACGTGAGTTTCCCTGCCATGAATTTGCCTCACGTAAGTTCCCCCCACCCTGGTAATGTGGGCAAGCAGCCTTTTTCACCTGTGCTGCCACCAAGCTAGCTATCCCCACCCTATACTTGTGCATTTGGGGTTTCTTGCCAAAATGTAGAACTACTCAACAAGAGTTAAAAGTCATTTTATTAATTCCAACCCAGTTTTCCAACCTATCACAATTATTTTGAATTCTGTCTTCTAAGGTACTAGCTATTCCTCTCGGTTTTGTGTCCCCCCCTTGCTAATAGCAATCTCGGTTACAATGACATAAACAAGGGCAGGGCAAGTGGAAGAGAATGCCACTGCATTTTCATTTGAATGGTACCACTCTTGACTGGATTAATTTGTGAGAATTAGGAACACTTTTCAGCAGACAGGAATAGGCATGTTTCCCAGACGGTGGGCTTGGAGCCCAAGTGGGGTTGCACCATCTGTAGATGGAGGTCCCAGTTGATCTTTGATAGACTTTCCTTGTCTTTGTTGCTGTTTTTGGTCACTGGATTATATTTAAGACTTAAAATGAGGTTCCACAGATTAAATGTTTGGGACGCTGTACCCCTCTGCCGAGAGTAAATTGTCCCCTTAGCAGGCGAATCACTGAGCAGCTGGATATGAGAGTTTAAAAGCAATGTCCTCCCGAATACAAGAACCGCCCAGCTGGAAGAAGGTGTTCTTGTTATCCGCATTCCCTTACTCTCTGTCATTCCAGCTTCCTGTGTGGCTACATATGCATGGCAGCTAGCTAGATTTAACCTGTCGGTCAGCACGCTCCACCCCACAATATTCCTGAGGAGGGCCACCATTTTTGTCTCATCCCCTTTTACTTCAACAAGGTCCTGTTTTCTGGTGCATTTTAGGGGCTTGTCTATAGCTTTGCTGAATGCACAGGGTGTGTTTCCAGGGAAACTGAGTGCCAAGGAAATCTGCAAGCGAATGTGGTTTCAGCAGCTGCCTGTAAAGACTCTGTTTCTGAGCACTGGAGTAGGACATCGCCATGTCATGTTAACCTCTTGGGGGCTGGTTGGGACTGAGGAATTGGGTACCCCGGGAAACTGTTGAAAATCAGACATTTTAGAGTTGTATTAACATAAAGTTCGTTTCTCAAGCTGATCTCGTTGGGCCTCCTCCTCCCTTCTACTCCATCCCGACCCTTGAAGTCGGCCAGCATTCCGCTCCTGCAGGTTCCAGCAGTGCATCGAGTCTGTAGGGCCGGATGATGTAGAGAGGCATTCTTGGGGGTTGCTCCACAATTAAGGAGCTCCTTTTCCTGGAGTGGGATCAAAGCCCAAACCTGGGTACTTTCTGGTGGCAATGCAAGATCTTTTTAGTTGGCTACGCATTGCGCAGATGGCGATAGGGTTTCTGAGAGATTGAGGGTTTTAGTGGATTTATATATGTTTTTTTGTGTATATTTATTCTTCTTGAGACCTGTTCCGGAACAGCATCCATCCCCTTTATGCTCTGAGCCTTCAGGATAGGGTGAGAGATCAGTTTAAATAGTGCCTTTCCCTGAGTGTGTCAAAGCTCATTACATGAGTAAACATTATTGCTATTTGGTGGATGGGGAAACTGAGGCACAGGAACATGCTGGGGTTTGCCTAAGCCAGGGGTGGGGAACATCTGGCCCAGGAATCTGACATAACCTTCAGCTAGTTGTGATTTGGCCCCTGGCCCCAGTTCCTGCTCCCAAGTACTAAAAGACTGAGCTCAGGGCAAGAGAGTAGAGATGGATGAGGGCATGCATGCACACAAGGATAGGGAATATTGTTCTGTTAAATTGTTCTGTGTAAAGCGCTCCAAGTGCCATGGCAAGGGGGTGCTATATAAAAATAAAGATTATTATTATATTATCCATTGCACAGATCCAACCCCCAACTTCTCTGCAACCCTTGGAGCTTGTGTTAATTTTCAAAATGGCGGTGGAAGGTTCCCAAGCCCTAGCCTAAGGTGTAACAGCTAATTGGTAATGGGAGAGCAGCCTTCTGTTCTCTAGCATTGAGGTCTGTGCCTTTTAACCATGTTTTGGTTAATTTTACAATTGGCTACCCACCTGTTAGGATACATTTCATCATTAAAATTAATTTTAAAAATGGTTTGAAGCTGTCTGTTTTTAATGGGATCTGAATTTTCTTAGCCCTATAATCTGCCTCATGAGGCTTGTCTGTCTACTGGGAAGTACAGCATTCCATCATTAAAATACCACCCCCTACTGAGCGAGGCATCAGTCCCATGGAAATGCTGGAGCAGTGACAAGTATTTCTAAAAACTGTATTAAAAATTCATTTATTCTTAGCTAAGTATTAAGCCAGAAATGAATGATTTTACCAAATAAGGTAGTAAAACAAATTGCTGCTTTCTTCCTTTAATAAATACCTATGTACAAAAGACAATTTAAAAGGAATTACAACCAAGCCAGCCTAGCAGTTGCTCAGTGTCCATCCTTTCAGAGCAGTTCCGGAGGTGGAGGGAATCTCTTTCTATTTAAAAGGGTTTTTTGGCTGTGATCTAATCCAGTAAATGCTCATGCTGTTATGCCTGGATTCCCTATTCCCCTAAAACAGGCTCCTGATTCCAAGCAGATTCCCCCTGCTTCCCATGTGAAGCAGCAGCAACAGCCACACTTTGTCTTCCAGGATGAACCCTAGCAATTCTGGTCTATAATTATTCTGGGCCAGCGCATTTATCCTTTTTAATGAAAGTGGCAATGCAGATATTTAAGAACCCTTCTCGCACAAAAAGCTGCCTTCCTGCTCGGTACTTAATTAGCGCTTGTTTATGACACTGCATCTGATTTGATTTTTAAAACAAATTGCACAGTAAAGAAACTGATATTTAAACTGTATGGTAACCGCAGCTCCAGCTGTGACTCAAATATTGTAAGCCTTCAGGGGTTGTGCTAGGCTTAGAAAATAGGAACTGAGGCCTGTAATTTAATGTCCTCTAAAACCAGCCTTTTGGAGAAGAAAACAAATGGATTCCACAGAATTTAAAATATTGACTCATTCTGGGAAAACAGCCATTCCAGCCCCCACTGGAGACTACTCAAATCTATTAAGTTAAAACTGGTAAAGGGGGGTGGGGGTGGTAATAAACCAAGTATACACAGTCAGTTAAAGGTTGCATGGGGGAAATGGGCAGCAGAAAAGCAGACTGAGTTCATTGCAGCTTGCTGGGTTGAGGGCTTTAATGTATCCGGGGACAGGCAAAGAAAGTAGACCTAGCCATTGATGTCCAAAGGCGGAGTTCAGTTTTTAAGGTTTCAGAGCTGACAAGCATTTGTTAGGAAATCTCATGTATGATACCAATCCAGCCTGTCTACTGGATAGTTCCAGGGTCCCGTGGAAAACAATAGTATGTTACCGCGCAATTAAAGACCGTGTTATAAATGCGTCTATACGCAGGCTCTGTCCTGTCTCTATTGCATTAACTGTGACGAATACAAAGGGTCAGTAAGATACCGTCGTGGCTCCAGATACAGGAGAGAGTTCACAAGCACAGCCTGGGTTATTACAGGGATCGTTGGCCAGGACACCAGGGTTACTCTTGCCGCTATTTTTGAAAGGTGTCTTGGGATTTTAATTTCCACCGTAGGTGAGCGGAAAGAGCTGGGCGTCACTAAATCTCCTCTGAAGTGCTAACGTTTGGGCTTCTGTTCTGAAGTGGGACTGAAATTGTGAACGCTCTAATCCTTGTGGTCTGAAAGGAAAACCAGGACTGATGCCCAAATTCACCTAGCTTTCAAGGCTTTGTGGCCCCTCTGTGATTCCGTAGCCTGCATCTATCAAGAGAGAAACAGTGAGCGACCGCACCTGGAATATTGTGTGCAGTTCTAGTCGCCCCATCTCAAAAAAGACATCGCGGAACTAGAAAAGGTGCAGAGACAGGCAATCAATCAAGTTTATTTGTCACGACCCAGAGGTCATTTGGCTAAAACATACAGTATTTGAAAATACAAAATAAATCAAACTCTTAACAACACATTGACAACTATTAACAATACACAGCTAGGATATCCCCCTGATAATAATCAGGATGAAATACTGTATTACATCACTGTATGTCTACCCTGCCGAAACTCATGATAATACCACCCAGTGCACCCAAATGGTTTACCTAATACACTATCTTCTAGATTCTTGAGGGCAAGTCTCTAGGTTCCAGTATCATACCAGTCATAGGTCCAGAGCTTGATCACTGGAGTTTATAGAACGTTGGTTTTTGTACCTCAAAACCTGAATACCGTAACTGGCTACTTGTCTTGATAGCTCTGAATCCCATCCACTAAGCAATATCTCAAGGACATTGTCACGTTGCCACTGCGCACAGTCCTACGATATCACGACTAAAATACCTCACCCTCCATCTCTCGTATGCTACGCAGTCATACATTACTTGGGTGTTTCAGTTTCTCCTAGCAGACATGATTGGCATATGCGAGAATGATAAGGGATACCTCTAAATCTACCCTCAAGGATTGCCCAGGGAAAAACATTTCATCGAAAAAGGGTTAAAGCATGTCTCGCGTTCCAAAATTTGCCTGACTCTTTTGAGGCCTGATTTTAGTAAAGCATGGTGCTACTCTGTGTGATTATCAATGCTGATTCTTTCTGGCCCTCCTGGTCTGACACTCTACTTTTTATCAATTGCATCACTACTTTATAACCATGCAGCAATAAATATTCTTTCCAGTAACCTAGCTTCAGTAATTCTCTTTCAACTATCAAGCCCCAAGAGTGGAACGCCTCATTTCTCCATATCATTTTAGCCAGAGAGTTTCCTTCAGGATACTCCTGGTTTAACTTCAGTCAGAAACTTATTATCCCTACTAGGGCTTGAGACAGAGAAGGGCAACAAAAATAATCCAGGGCATGGAAGGGCTCCCGTATGAGGAGAGGCTTGGTAGGTTGGGGCTCTTCAGCTTGGAGAAGAGACGACAGGAGATAGGATAGAAGTCTATAAAATCCTGAGTGGGGTGGAACTAATAAACAAGGAGCAGTTATTTACCCTTTCAGCTAGTACTAGAACTAGGGGACACTCCATGAAACTCATGGGTGGCAAGTTGAAAACAAATAAAATAAAATATTTTTTCACTCACCATATAATTGGGTTGTGGAATCTACTGCCAGAGGCTGTGGTAAGGGCCCGTACTAGAGCTGAGTTTAAAAGAGGTTTGGACAAGTCTCTGGAAGATCGGTCCATTAGCAGGTATTAGCCAGACAGGATCAGGGAACATGACGGGAGCTGGAGGAAAACAACAGGGAATGGATCCCCCATTGTGACCTGTTGGGTGCTTCTCCCAAGCCACCGTGATTGGCCACTGTCGGAGACAGGACGCTGGGCTAGATGGACCATTGGTCTGACCCAGTCTGGCACTTCTTATGTTGGTTTATGGAAGAGGCATTATTTTCATCTTTAAACACCTTCCCCTTTCTTACACTGTAAGCTTTTTGGGAGGTTTTCAAACTAAAGGCTTTGTTTTAGCCTCTCTTCATTGAGTATATTTTCCCAAGAATCAAGTACCAGGTCCGTTTGTGGAGCTTTGGGCATGCAAAGTAATTTGCTAACTTGCATATTCCTGCACTTGACAAGGAATTGAAATTGTTTTCAATGAAACGTGTGGTGGAGGGGATTGTATTTGTCTCTGGTTTAGAACTGTAACTAACAAGGACGTGGGTGCAAATCCATGTTCCTGCCCATGGCTACATTGAGGCCGTACCCACCCCGATGCTTCTTGTCGTTTCCAGCTATGCTGTTCAGCTGGGCCAGCCCCACTGAGAGGAGCAACTGGGAGCACTAGCTCTGGATTACTGCTGGCGTTTAACAGCGCTGATCCTGCTCAGAGCAGAGCTGGATCAAAATGCCACTTGCTCTTCTATGCTAATACCCTGGTGCAAAAGCTGTATTCGGTGGCAGACTACGAGAAATTCTAGCACAGACAAGGCCACAATGGTGCCAGTGGGTTTCTGGGGGCAATGAAGAAGGGTTTTACGTCCTTATCTAGAGTGACGAGTAAGTGGCATCATCTCTGGGGACTGAAAGTTTGCATGTATGGTTGATTAATGCTTAAACTGTTTAACAGCATCCAGAAATGATGTTAGGTTAGCCAGGTCCCAATGTAAAAGGAGGTTTCTTATGTCTATTCTCTCCTAGCCCAGAATATACATGCCCAAAGATGGATTTCAACTTACATCAACTGGATACCAAGCATGGCTAAAGCAGGTTGGACTGTGTTACTGTTTCTCATCTCTTGTGAGGGGTTGTCCTGGACACCTCATGCTTGTCTTGTTAGTACTGTCGCCAGGCCCAGGGCTAAGCCGGCTTATATTCATCTATATTTGTCTGTTGTGTTTGTGCATGTTCTGTTTGTGTCACCTTTCCACAAGCCCCGTGAAATCACACTTCTCATGAGCAAAAGTTAAAAACAGGATTGCTAGACAGGGCAGCGGATCAGTGCATGAAGAGACATCTGCAGCAACAGCTCAAATTGCTGAATTAAAATGAGCCTTCAGACGTGAGGGGATGGTAGTGGCGGTAATAATGGGGAGGCCAGTGGGTTAATACACGGGAGACTTGCATCTAGAGCCTAATTCAGATTTGATTGGGTGATACAAGTGTGGACATTTACTTGCATCACATAACCGTCCCGCAGTTTGACACAGTCTGACACTATTGGGAGTCCCTGCTCAGAAGTGGCCTGGTGCTATATTACTTGGGCTGTTATTAAAGGCCAAGCTTTAGGTGTGTCGGCAGCGCGGCTCACACTCGTCAGCATCTTGTTTCGAGGAGTGTAAAATTTTCCTCCAAAAAGAATTTCATTTTAAAATAACCGCATGTAACCCACCCCCTTTCCCATCATCACCCCCACTCCTTTTCTTGCCCCCGGATCGTCAGTGGTGAATCCCATGTCCTTGAGAAACTGGTGCTAAAAGTTGCAGGGTTTTGTAGGAACCTGGAATGATTGCGTCGTTATGGCAACGAACATTGGAAAAAATGAAAACAGTGCAGATAAGCTGCATCCTGTTGTCGTGGCAACTAGAGTTGTGAAAATGATGAAGGGCAGTTTTGGAAGACACTATGGGGCTGTGAGCCCAGTGGATACAAATGGACGACTCCAAGTGGTGTTGAGTGTAAGAGAACAAAATACAAAATAAACTCGAGAATCCCAGGATTAGTTTTCTGTGGTGTTGAGCAAGACCCATCAGTAGCTTGAGTATTCGCTGTGGGGCTAATCCCGCTGAAGGAGTGCTAGGGGACCACGCCCTAGATTACTCATCCAAATCGTAGCAGGTTTCCTGTCATTAATGCCCCTTGGCAATCTTCTAGTATACAATGGTTTGGGGCACAAGTGTGTGAGCGACTGCCTCTAACCACACAGTCCCCAGCAGCAGTGAAGGCCGGCGTGGGTTCAGAAAGCAACAATCCCTGGATTGAAGTGTCAGCAAAGCAAATAGCAGCAGAGGACTCTGATCTACCGCTCTGTCAAATACCAAGTTGGTTGACCTACAAGACACAGCTCCCTTCTCACAGGAGCTGGGCTGGGAGGGAGTGATCAGAAGTAGAAGCTAGCTCGCCCTTTCCTCTTCTGTTTGAGAAGCACGTTGGCATTTGTCTGTTGAGAGCGCAGTCCTTCAGCAAAGTTGTGAACCTGTGCTTGTGACCCTTTGCCACCAGCATGGGTTGTCATGTATATGACTGGAACAAATTGGATGCTATGTTTTTTTTGTGGAAGCCCACTGGGAAGGTGAATTATGTTTGTGTGGAGGAGGGGAGGCCTTTGATCAAATGCCAAGAATTTTGGGAAATTATTAAAGATGGTGAGTTTGGAATTACCATTTTTTAATTTCTTTGAAGAGGTTACGTGTGGAAAACTCTACAAAAATCCTTTGAAGAACAGCAACTTTGAGGCAAAAGCCCCTTTATAAGAAATGCACAGAGCCTAAACACTCATCCAGAGAAAGCCGTAAACTCAAAGAAAGTGCTTTAAAAAGCTTTCCATGGTGACCGGACTTGCCTTCCTTCAGCATGGCGGAGTATTGATCTTACAGCGCATGTGCGACATATCCCAGTAACATTGCATTAATGTGGGCCAAGAGCAGTTCATATTACAGATGAGGTGGAGGAAGATGGAGTTCTGCAAGACTGGACACATACTATAAATATCCATAAAACTGACAATTTTATCTAAAAACTATGCTTGCTGGATTTGCATATTTTCAGCCTACTTAAACCAGAGCTAATAGTGGAATAGCACCTGAGCACGGTCGCCCACACTAATGCCATTAGCCTCTGCCCTTTAATAGCAAGTTTTTATATTTAATGTTGCTGTGCTGGAGTAGAGCGTTGTCTTGTTTGCATCGGACCAGAAAGACACACGGACTCATAAGTAATCTGTAAAGCTCTCTCTTCTCTCTGGTGCCTATGGGTTTATCCTTCGGAGAAAGACGGACACCTGCACATCTTTTGTGTGGCCTTGATGTTGAACTGATCCTCTTTCTTCAGGTGGCTGCCATTGTGTGTCCTCCTGCCAGCAACGTGCAGTCCCCTCGATGCCGACACAGAAAAGCATAGTTCTTTTCAGAATTAGCTTGCAAAGAGCGAGTGTGTGTGTGTGTGTAGTTTTGCCGTGTTTGCTTTTGTAAAAGCAATACAAATGTGTTTTCCCCATTCCTGTTTATTTTGAAAGATCTTATGATTTGCATCAGGCTCTGAAGTCATGACAGTCAAGTTCCGTATTGGCTGGAATTCCAGCCAAATACTAATTTGAAGCCAAGGCAGCTAAGTAACATCTAGGTGGCTTGTAACGCAGCCAGGCACTTGAGAGTTAAAGCCTGCTCTTGTCCTCACTGTGCCCAGGTGTTATGTCTCCCTGCTAGGGTGTTTTATCAAAAGCACGTAACTACGCCTCCCACAGTGCCTTGGAGTAGAAGTTTTAGAGCCAAGTTATAATCCTGTAAAAATGTTTTATACTGGGAATTCTCATGCTACCTTAACTAGATTGGTGCCAGCAGAGGCCAGTATAATCGGACAAAGTATTTGATATTAATGGGGTGTACTTCAGTCAAGTCAACTGGAAAACTGGATATAAAAACCAAGACCGTGCTGAAAACTGAATCCTTCCTCTTGAGCTGAACCTTCCTAGCAAAAACAAACAAACAGACCCAGAATGTTTGAAATGCAGGAGTATTGTCCCTGTTTCATAACATTTTTACTTGACATCACTTCTTTATCTCCAAAAGCGATGCATTCCATGTTTCCGGTGATACCAAGGCTACTGGGGATTTGGAATCTAAGTACCGTATGCTGATTCTTGGGACGAAAATTAAAATAAGCTTTCTGCACACAGCTCATTAATAATAGCTGGCACTTATATTGCACTTCATGTTCTCAAACTGCTAGGCCAACATTAACTAATCCTCAACACGCCTGTGTGGGTAGGTAGGTAACACAACACTAATCCCAGGTTGGCTGCATAGAATTAGAGAAGTTGAGGATGGAGTAGATAAATCATCCAGTTCATCTCTCTTCCAACGCAGAATTATTCCCTGCAGTATGTTTTCTAGGGCCTTGGAATTAGACTAGATAAAAGTCCAAAGCAGTGGGGTTTTACAGGAGTTGACTTTCCCACAACCTAGATACGTCTTCACAGAATTTTAGACTCCAGCAGTGGCTGGGCGGTTGCCATATTCTGGCTGCTGCTCTCTACTAAGGCAGATGGACTTGTCTTGTCTTTCCCATGGTCATTTGTTGTGTCCAGCTGTTGCCTTTTTGTCTAACACTGATAATATTATTTATCACGCATATAGTGCTGCTCAACCTCTCAGCAACTCTAGGAGAGAGGTCAACATTATTCCCATTTTACAGATGGGAAACTGAAACTGAGAGACAGTGACTTGGCCTAGGCCACCCAGTGAGTTACCGGCTAAGACAGAATTTGAACCCTGGTCTCCCATGGCCAAATCCAACATCTTATCCAGTAGGCTACACTGACTCTCACTATTGTAAGCTAAATAGGACAAGGAGGATTGCTTTTATTGTGTGTGTCTGTACAACAGCTTGTGATTGGGGCTTTGTGTGATACCAAACTACAGTAAAATTGACAATATTCCATGTGATGTGCAACTGGTATAGTTATGTTTGCAGTGAACCAAATACATAACCAGCTTAACAAAAGGAGCAAGGACCCAAGGCTGGTATCGGATGGATTCTTCCGCATGAAAGGGGTGTGCCCTTCTCCTCCACCGCCAGCTCCCATCTCCATGCTTTCCAGCTTGCTGCACCGTACACTTGGAACAAACTTCCTGAGGGGATGCGTCAGGCCCACCTCCCTGTCTGTGTTCAAGTCCCGCCTAAAGGCCCACTTCTTTGAGATCGCTTTTAAATCATGAGCCCAGGCCCTGTCCATATCCTCGCCTTGTGGATTTCAGCCATTTTAACTGAACTAAATAAACTTACTGAATCCCCGCATCCTGTAGTCCATTATTCATAGGAAGAATCTTATTTGTAGTTGTCTCTCTTTGTGTTGTGATTAGATTGTAAGCTCCATGGAGCAGGGACCGTCTTTATGTTGGGTATATCTGTGCAGCGCTGCGTATGTACGACCAGTAGCGCTATAGAAATAAATAGTAGTAGTTGTTACGTGGAAAGCATCCACTGTGTTGGGGAGAAGTGGACAAATTCTGGTGTCCTTGGTGGTGCAGGGGTGACCACGTGGGAAGACTAAGCAGTTAAATGGGGGGAGGAGGGGCACTGTGTCAAACCAGCAGTTGTTGAACTGTGGGACTTCGTAATAACAGAGCGGGTTTGCTTTTTAAAAAAAAAAAATCTGTTTTTGATTTAGAAATAACCCTGCCACCATCTAGTCTTCAGATAGTTTTATACTTTTTAGTCCCAAATTGAAAATTTGTGTGTAGGACTATCTTAAACAAAGTGGAGATTAATTTATGCAGGGGGCAAGTTTTAGAGGACGCTGGTGAACGTCTCTGCAAATTCTGTCCTTCCCTTTTAGCTGTTGCAGATGCGTTTAAGCGTCCTAATAGTCATCAGGTAGTCCTAATAGTCATCGTCCTAATAGTCATCACTCCTCTCTTCCCACTCCCACCCCTCTCCCTCCTCCCCCTCCTTCTCTCATGTCCTCCTTCTCCCCTGCCTCCCTTAAGGAAATCTCCTCTCTGCTCTCCTCCTCCAACCCTTCCACTTGCCCCCTTGATCCCATTCCTTCCCGCCTCCTCACCTCCATTACTCCCACTGTTGCCCCTTCCTTCTGCACATCATCAACCTCTCCCTCTCTACTGGCTCTTTCCCTTCTGCCTTCAAACATGCCACAGTCTCTCCTATTCTCAAAAAGTCCACTCTTGACCCCTCTGACCCTTCTAGCTATCGTCCTGTCTCACTCCTTCCTTTTGCTTCCAAGCTGCTTGAACGTGTTGTCTACTCCCGCTGCCTTGACTTTCTATCCTCCAACTCCTCCCTTGACCCCCTCCAATCTGGCTTCCGCCCCCTTCATTCTACTGAAACTGCTCTCGCTAAGATCACCAACGATCTTCTGGTGGCTAAATCTAAACGTCTCTATTCCATTCTTGTCCTCCTTGATCTCTCTGCTGCCTTCGATACTGTTGACCACTCACTCTTGCTGGATTTCCTTCACTCCCTTGGCTTTTGTGGCTCTGTCCATAACTGGTTCTCCTCCTACCTCTCTGACCGCTCCTTTAATGTGTCTCTCTCCAACTCCGCCTCCTCCCCCCCCCCCCCTCAGTTGGTGTTCCTCAAGGCTCTGTTTTTGGCCCTCTCCTCTTCTCGATCTATACCTCATCCTTAGGCAAACTCATTGCCTCCCATGGCTTCCAATACCACCTCTATGCTGATGACACTCAACTCTATCTCTCTACTCCCTCTCTCTCTCCTGTCTCTTATACACATCTAGATGTGTATAAGAGACTACATTGACTCTGTGGCTAAATCCTGTCGCTTCTCCCTCCATAACATTGCTAAGATTTGCCCTTTTCTCTCTGTCTCGTCTGCCAAAACTCTTGTTCATGCTCTGGTCATCTCTCGCCTTGATTACTGTAGCCTCCTTCTCACTGGCCTTCCCCGGTCTCACCTTTCTCCCCTCATCTCTGTCCAAAACTGCTGCCAGGGTCATCTACCTCGCCAGTCGCTTCGACCATGAGCAGCCCCTCCTCTCTTCGCTTCACTGGCTTCCCCTTCCTGAACGAATCCTGCACAAGCTCCTAGTCTTCACCTATAAAACTCTTCACAACCTCGCTCCCCCCTACCTCTCTGCACTTATCGCCCTCCATACTCCAGCCCGTGCACTTCACTCCTCCTCTGTCCCTTCTCTCACCCTTCCACACCTTCCCTCCTCCCCTAAGCGTCCCTTCTCACTTGCTGCCCCCCATGCCTGGAACTCCGTCCCTGTCCACATCCGCCTTGCCCCCTCCCTTCATACCTTCAAATCTCTCCTTAAAACTCACCTCTTTCGCTCTGCTCTGTCTGACTCTTTATCCTGCTGAGCCACTATTCCTATACCTACGATCGGTTTACCCTTATCCTTGCAACATGGACCTGCCTGCTGTCATTCTCATCGTAACCAAGCCAAGTACGTGCACTTGAGACCTCGCATCTTCATGAATGTTAGACCCCTTGTCTCTCCCTCTGTTCCCCTTCCTAAGTCTCTCCCACAGCTCCTGTCTCTCAGATTGTAAGCCCTAGGGGCAGGGACCGTGTCTGTTTTATTACTTTGTAAAGTGCCAGGTACATTGCTGGCGCTATATAAATGTTTGTTAATAATAATAATAATAATAATAATAATCAGGTGCGCAGAACAAGGAGCTACATTTCATGGCAATCTCAATATCCTCTGGAGACAGCAGAACTTTGAAGTCCCAGGAGAAAGAGAGATGTAGTCATGACATGGCTCTTAAATCCTCATTGTTGGACCGTCAAGAAGCTCCCCTGAGAAAGTTACTCTGTCAGGTCGTTGGAGGAATTTGTAATCTCCACTGGGAATCTTGTGCTGAATTAACCAGAAGAGCTGGTTTCTGATTAGGATAAGTGACCTCTGCTCATCCTATATTCCTGAGGCAGAGCAGGTCCAAGATCCATGCTTTGATGAGAAAAGACGGTGTCACCGTTTTTCTTCAAGGTCCCGCTCAGGAAAGAAAATACTTGAATCATCTCGTCAAATGCAAATTGACTGCCAATGTTGGCTATAAAGGGAAATAGCTATTGAATTTACTAGACCACTGTATCCAGGTCTGATCTGAATTCATGTTAGTAGCCAAAAGTCAACACCAAGTGCAACAGGCAAGGTGGACTTGTAGACCAGTCAACGGGCCACGGTGAAGTTGGAAAACAAAGCTGAATTACAGAGCTGAATCTAAAAGCTGGATGGGGCCAAGTTGAAGCTGGATGGTCAGACAGAGCAAGAGCAGGCAAGAACACAGGTCTCAAGGAACGTGGCCTGAGTGAGATGCGCACGGGACTGAGGCAGAAGATTGGATACAAAACGAAAAATGGGATCTCTCAAGCAAGTCGGAAACTTTTCCGCAACTGAGATGCTTCCTCTCTGGCAACCTTACGGACCAAGACAACCAATGGACATGCAAGCTGGAGCTGGCAAATCAGGAGCAGAGGTGACCCAAGCCAGGATTCTGCTGGTCTGCACCATATCCCAGGGTTGGAGCAGCTAGGAGACATGACTCGAATGCAGCTCCTCCATGAGATTTGGATTCACTGGTCACTATTTTGAATCATTATTTTAGATAATGGAAGATATTGGTAGGACGTATCACTGTTCTGGGATCAAGTTAAATATGTAGCAGAGAAGTCTGGCAAAATTATCCACCAAACACCAACTGGAGAATAAACCTACTGAAGATGGGGGATCCCCCCCAGCCTTTAATGCAGCGATCAGTGCCTTGATGAGAAGCTCACTGCTTGCCCTCTGTTTATAGGAAGGGAAAGGGGGCCAGCGTCCCTGACTCTTTAATAGCTGTTCTCTGGGTAGTGGGTGACTGGTTGGTCACTCTGGAGGATCCTCCCAGAAACTGGCTTAACAGTTTTATAAATGAAGTCTGCTGCTGCCCCATGAGGGCTTTGAGGGGTGAAGAAAGTTTGTCTTGGGAGTTATAGAACTGTTTCAAGCCAATAACCAGAGAATGAAGTAGATCTTGTTAATCACAGTGAATATGCGTGGAAGTGTGTAAATTGGAGGTTTCCGAACTGTGGGTGGGTACCCTGGCTGGGTTTGCATTTCCACCTGATATTATTCTTTCTATAGCACCAGCAATATACCTGGCACCGTACAGTCAGTAGTTAGACAGGTCCTTGCCCCAAGGGGTTTACAATCTCAGAAGGACATGGTAGAGGGGAATCTAGGGAGACATTCATGAAGTTGAGAAGTCGCAGGTGCATGTGCTTAACTGAATTCCAGGGAAAAGGAGGCATCAATGAGCAGTCTGTGGGCATGAGGTGTTGGGGAAGGCCTGACGAAGAGGCAGGTTTTTGGAGGGAAGGAGCAGAATTGAATGTGTTCAGGGAGGGAGTTCCAGACATTGGAGGCCGGAAAGGGAGAAAAGGTGGGTACGTTTATGTTTGTAGTATATCATGCTGTTTTCCAAGGTCACAGGATTTGTATTTAAATCTCAAAATGGGGTCACTCAGGGAAAGCCTGGGAACTTTAATCTTCTTGTGGGGGAAAAAAAATACCTACTGCAATAAAAGTAATTGACTAAGCAAGTCTGAATTCTGTTGTTCAACAATTTCAAGGTACAGTGACCTGAGCTAAGGAGACAGTGCTAGCCATAAACTGTACATTTCCAGGCTTCTTTTTTTTTTTTAATAGCTTAATTAAGACCTACACTTTTAAAAACTTTATTTCAATATAAAAGGCAAACAAAAAACTTTCTGGGAAAGTTATAAAAGTATTAATTTGCTCTGGGCTGTTCTAGTCTCTTTGGTAAATTCATAATTAGGCAGGTTTAAAAAAAACCCAAAAACAACATGTTCCGGTCTCTCGGGTATAAAACTCCATAACTGGTAAATCCGTATTCATACGTTGAGGCCTTTTTAAAGCCATATTATTTACACAATTCACTGAAATGGCTCCTTTGGAAGTTGGGTGGCACTCTCATGTAATTATGTACTTAGTACGGCTGGTATACACAATGGAAAAAAAAATCCATTGAAATTCAAGGAAGAAGAATTCACTGTTCATTGCCATTAATTTGCAGATGTTTTTTAAAAGTACTATGCTGGACAGATTTTTAAATGGGTCCAGTGCGGTTTACTCTTAGCATGGCTGTTTTAATTATGACACAAAATCCATCTTAGAAAATCTTTGTGTCTTTCTTATCTTCATTTCTCTAGTCCCCCTGCCACCCCTCCTGCTCCTTTGGTTAAAAGGCTTTTTTGGGTAGATTATGTGGGTGGGGAAAGAAGTTGAGCACATGACGATTATTTTTTGGCTAAGTTCTGGTAGGTCACACTCAAGCTAAAGGTGAATTTCTTTCGTAGTTGGAAGTCCTTTAAGAAGAGCAGTTTAGAAAGTGGATAATGCCCACAGACATTTTAACTGGTGGGTTGTGCAGAACAGACCAGAATCAAAGTGGATAGTAATGGTGCTGTGTGATTCTTACTGCCTTGGTATTTGTTGGGTGGAGAGCTTATGGCCAGGAGCTTTTCTGATATGAGTCAATGAGACGTACAGACATGGAGACTGGCCACAACTGCGTTTGTCCTCAGGAAGATTGCAAACTACGTGGCAATCTGTTTAGTCTTTTATGAGGTGATGAGAGGCGTTACTGATTAACGAACGTCAAAAGTGTTTAATACAAATAGAAAAGATTGCACCTGTCAGGACTCCTAAGCAGAGCTGAAATAACCCACAGAAATGGGTACACCTGTCAGATTTCCAGTCCTCCGATCAACTTGAGAATATCAGGCACGGTTTGGACCCAATTCAAATACATGATGATGATGATGCCAGTGGTGTGCCTGGCACCGTACAGTTAATAGTTAGACAGCTCCCTACCCCTAAGGGGATGGGGAAGACAAGGAAGAGGTGAACATCAGCAGAGACAAGAATACATTAATGAGCTCCCAGAATATCCACTTCTAGTCCTGATTTTTCTGTTTTCCATCCCAATATACCAATCAGTAATTGGGAAATGGAAAAATTGGTATTGGAAATTAGCGATTTGTTGGGTAGTCGGGTACCTGATTGGTGATCAAATAGCCCATCGAATACCCGCCATGGTACTTGAAAATGCAGGTATTATTACCCACAGGGAGAAAATGAGCAACCCATTTCAGCCGTACTCCTAAGCCAATGTTGCCCTCTTAAAAAGCAGCATTGGAAGCAGCAATGATTTCTAAAGGAACAGTGCTCTTTCCAGGCGGCCAAAGGCCTTGGACCAGGCTGGAGGAGGCATCTTCGTAGAGTTAGAAACGACAGATAGGTTTTGCTGCAGAGCAGGTTCCTCTCCCTTCTCTTCATGGGATCTGTTGCGGCATCCGATCTGGGCTGCACAGAGCATTTGATTTTACTCCAAGGGGGCAATCCTGCACCGCTAAGGGATGAACTAGATGGGACCAATTAGTTCTTGTCAGACCCCAGTCTCAGACTTCTTGGTCCTTGGTAATAGGTAACGTGGTGGGGGTGGCTGGCTGAGTTGTAATCAATAACGGTATAAACTATCAATTAAAAGTCCAGGCTCAGAATAAGGAGATGTGAGGGCTGTTTTCTGCCGCTGCCTGGCAGTGTAACCTCCAGGAAAACAATTAACCTTTCTGTCTGCTAGTGCCCCTCCAGTAAAGCAAACCATGCTGGAACAAGGATACAGATACTGCAGAGATTGGTACGGTGTAGGAACCTGAATAGCTTGGGATAGAAAGAGGCCACGTATTAATGCTTAATCTTTTCTCAGCCTCTCCCAGTAGCCTCCCTTCGTCTTTTCCCTTGCCCTTCTATACTCTTAAGATCAAGCTGTCGCCAAGTGTTGGCTGTTTCCTGCACGTTCTGTGTTGTCGTCGTGCCGCGCAACGGGGTTACCTTCCTGCTCTCTGGTCTCTCTCCATATTCTCCTGCAGTCTCTTTGCTCTTGTCTGCCTTCCCCTGGGGCCTTGCAAGCTTCCCACGCCCACCCCCTAGACCCTTCCTACCTTTCTCCTTTTTTTCAATGTGTTTTATTTCCCTGTAATTAGCCTGCCTTAACACACACACAAAAAGTTGCCCTCATTATTTCCTGTCTAACTTCTAATTTTTCAAGGACCTTTTCAATCATTCCTGTATCTCCACTAATGTTTACATCAATTTCTGATGATTGTATCCAGTAAATGTCATTAGTGGGCTATTTATCCTTCTTTCTAGATTATTAATGAAGATGTTCAAAACCGGTTTCTGTGATACTCAGCTAGACTTCATTCTCCAGCTCCATATGTGGCCATTACCCGTAGTCTGACTTTGTTAGCGCAGGAGTGTGATACCGTAGTGTAGGCACTCTGCGAGGAGAGAAGAGGAATGTGGGAGTTCCTGCTCTGGATCCTAGCGGAGTGTGCAATGGCTCAGTGGAAGACAAAATAGAAATTATGTGGCAGGCAGGTAAAGAATAACCCGACTAAGAAATATTTCTTCTGTGTTCTTTTAATTATGTCCTGAAGGCAGAAAGTTTATAGCAGGGGTGGGGAACCTTTTTCCTCCCAAGGGTTGCTTTGAAAATTAGTACAAGCTTCAAAGGCTGCAGGGAAATTGTAGATGGGGTGCGCTCAGGAAGAGGAGGGTCTAGAACTCCAGATCATGGATCTGCCCCCGCTCCGTTTTGGTGTGCCCCCAGCTCTACTCAGTTGTTCAGTGTTTGGGGATGGGAACTGGATCCAGGGGCCAGATCCAAGCACTGTGGAACTGGGCCACAAAAAGCATTTGGCCTCCGGGCCTAAGATTCCTCACCTCTAGTTTACACTAGCCTTCTTGAATTCTGTTGGGCTTTTTTTTATTAGTCTTTGTCATTGTAATTCTAGACTCCTTACCCCCTTTCCTCTTCCAAAGTGTTTACAGTCTCAATTTGATCATTATCCTTGGCCAGCCATTTTAATCCACATAAATAAATTCATATATATGAGCCAGTCTGAATTCTTAAAGGTGTTGCGATAAATTGTCAAATGCTTTTATTAAAATCGGATATTTTGTCCATTGTTTTAACCCTCTAATTCTGTCAAGTTAAAGGAACTGTCTGAAATGTTTTGTCCTTCACCAATTCTGTTGCTTATTGGTCGTTGTTCTTCATTTCTCACTGTTTCGCTGTGGATTGGAGTTGAATTTACTGGACGCTAACTGCTAAGATTATAAACCCTCTCAGCTTTTTAACGGATAGCATTGCATTTCACCACTCAAAACCTCTTCAGTGTACCATGACTTTGAAACAATTAAAAAAATAATCAGTGAACTCATTAGCATATTCCCTAATGAATTTGACCCCTCATCTAGACCTGCTTAATTAACGTATTTATGGGAAGTGGAATAGTCTCACTTTTATCCAAGGTTACGCCCAACATGATGGTTATGCCTCGATTTCCCAGGTTACTTTATTTTTCTTATCTTTTTTTAAAAAAGGAATCTTTTGATCTGTAATTTTAGAATAGCTGTTGATTTATTCACTTTTTACTGAAAGTTCTGTTTTCTTCACCTTTTTTATCCCCTAGGTTAAGTCTTATTCATCTTGATCTCTTTAGCCAGCATTAACTCACTGTGATTTTTGGTTTCCTTATCAATCTTTACAAACCTCAAGTAGTTGTATGTATTCTGAGTCCTGTGCCACCTCTTAATTTCCAGGATCCTTTTTACCTTGGGTTTCTTAGCCATCCTGTCATGAAGTTGTACGAGTTGCTACACACTCATTGCTTTTTTATTACTCAGTAGAACTGTAGATTGTTTCACCTTTAATTGTGATGTCTTTTAGGATGCTCCAGTTTTCCTTAATATTTCTCTATTACACTATTCTCATGAGATTTCTTGATTTCCCCCCAAATTCACTTTCTTGAAATCTAATTTAATCAAACTACTCTATTCCATTAATCTTTTCCTTGTTACAGCGATTTCAAGTAGCTCATTCAAAATTACCAATTTTCCACACAGTTTGTGAGAATTATATTTGTAAAACATGTTTATGGAAATTGCGCTCCATTCTTTTTGTGTAAGGACCATCAAGTTTTGCAGGATGGGACATATTTCTGACTTCATAACACAATTTACTAGACTAATATTTAGTAACCTCTGACATAGCGCACATGCTAGAAGAAGCCAGAAGAGAGCTAATTTGATAAACCAGAGCTGGCGGCAGGATAACTTTATCTGTCATGGCTTAGAAACTGGCTGAGACGAAACAGAAAGCAAAGATAAATGGTGAGATTTTAGCATGATAGAAGTTTAGCAATGAAACAACTCCAAGATCCACACAGCGCAGCAAGTACTCTGGAAAGCATCCTGCAGGAAGATAGCCAAATTTGCAACTGATGACAAGCTAGTTTAGGTCCATGAGGGTTAAAGAAGACTCTGAGGATCTTCCAAGAGACCTGCTAATTCTAGGCAAATGAGCGTCCTGGTGGTGGCGGCACATGAAATGCCGCATCAGCTGGATAGAAGGGGGAAAGCGTATTAGAAGGAGTAACCTGAACTAAGCAGAGACGTTGCTGGAGTCAAAGTTAACCATGGCCCACGTAGTTCTTCAGAAATCACCACCAACTTGTCTGTACCTGTATGCAGTGGGTGAATCCTCTGCTGCATTGTGTGGAGGAGGCAGGAAGGGGAAGTAGTTGTACGTAAAGAACGAAGTTGGAAATAATGACAACGTAGCACCATGGTGTGGTGTCACGCTGTACTCTGGGAATATAATTAGTCTTTTTGTCGATTTAGCTCCTAAAGGACAGGAGTAGAAAGAAGGGATTCGGAGTTGGGTGACACCGACACTTCTGCATGAGGGAAAGACTGGCACGATGGGGATTGTTTTCTTGGAAAGGGGATAGGGAAGAAATATCTCCGTACCAGGGACACTAGGGGCTCAGCTCTCATTTATCCCATTAATACTGGAGCCAGGGGTTTTCCCAGGGAAATATGGCTGGAACATAACCTTGTTTTAGAAAAAGCAATCTACAGAATTAATTATTTCTTTGGCTGTTTTTGCACAAAGATATTTTTATATTTATTTATTTTATAAATTTATACCCTGCCCCTCCTGCAAGCAGCCCAGGGGCGGCTTCCAACAATAAAAACAGCATACATAAAAACAATTTAAAACCATCAATACCATACAAGCAATTAAAACAGGGCTAATAAATAAACAATAAATAAATAAGGTGGGGGGGCTAAAAAAAACCTTACCCCACCCTCGCACCCTCCCCAAAGGCCTGGGCGAACAGCCAGGTTTTGCAACTTCGCCGGAATGTCAACAGGCTGGGGGCCAGGTGAGCTTCCTCCGGAAGGGAGTTCCAAAGGCGCGGCCCGGCCACCGAGAATGCCCTCTCCATTGTGGCCCCCCGCTTAACACGTGGGACCTCCAAGAAGGCACCCCCGGCAGACCGAAGGAGCCACTCTGGGACGCAGAGGGCGAGGCGGTCCCTGAGGTATGAGGGGCCCAGACCGTGAAGGGCTTTATAGATCAACACCAAAACCTTGAACCTGGCTTGGCTCACTATCGGCAACCAGTGCGGCGCACAGGTGTAATATGCTCTCGACAGCCCATCTCTGTCAGGAGATGAGCCGCCGCATTCTGCACTAGCTGCAGCCTCTGAACAAGGGAAGCCCCACGTAGAGCGCATTACAGTTGTCCAGCCTCGAGGTGACAAAGTGTAAGATTGGGATTCCAAGAATTAAATCAGAGGTTCCCAAATGGTCAGTTAAGGTCCCAGATAGGGTCACAGCGATTGATATTTGATAGACTGCATGTGTTGGCTGCTGTCTCCAGTCATGGAATTATGATTAAGTCTCAAAAGTGATGTCTCGAAGAGAAATTTTGGGCACTGCTGAATTAGATACTTAAGGAATTTTTTTAGCCATGTAGGATATATATAAACTGTTGTATTTCTCTCAACCTCACAAATTGATGTGAATTAGGAAGAAAGTTGCCCTATGGGCAGGCTGTTCTTTAATGTGAGCTTCCCTCACCTCAGATGATTGCAAAATGCACTGTATTAATCCCGTATTGGGGTAAAATAGACCCCAGTTAAAGTCACAATTGGAAAAAAAATGTGATTGATTTGAAAATGGCTCCGGTATAACATAAAAAATGGGTGAAAACAGACATGACGCTAACCACCTTTGGTGGTTATTTATGCATGTTGCAGGGCTGTATTGGTGCCCTATGCAGCCCTGAAACATGCAAAAATAACCACCAAGGGTGGTTAGTGTCATGTCTGTTTTCACCCACAGAAAATGACATTTCTGAAAGCAGACAAAATGTTAAATTGTTGTCCTTATCCTGCTTTGAGAACACTTAAGAAAGAACAGGTTCTGGTTTAAGCATTTTAAAAAAATAAAAAAGCTGATTTTACAGTATGTTTGGGGTGAATATGACCCCAGTAGCTTAGGTGAGTAATGCTTTCATTTTCTCATTCCTTTTCTGGCTCCAGCAGGAGTCAGAAAGTTAAAGGCAGAACCTTTCTCCATTATAAACGGGACTGCTGAAGCCCCGATGTTGAGGCAATCGCTTGAGCTACAGTTGTGAAAATGTATCCATGGCTTATATTTGTGGGAACTGTCATGTGCAACGTTGGAAGAATATCCAGCCAGAAAATCAGAAGTTCTAACTGTTTCAAGGTTAATCGGTTGTGGTCAAAATGCATAGTGTCCTGTCTATTCTGAATCATTGATATCTCCTCCCTCCAGACTAGTTGAGCCCCCAGATTTCACAGCCTTGGAGCTTGAGATCTAGATTAAGTGCTGGTGTCATGTGGTAATGATTGGTGCAGCCAAAAATGAATTATTAAACATACACCAATCAATTCTGCTGGCTGGCACATGCGCAGTCGAGCAGCTGCTGACCGCCATTTGTGTTGTTGGGGGTAAAAGCATAAGGAAAATGATGTGACTGCTTTTTAAAATCAAGTAACTTTATCAGGAGCCAGCTCTGTGACAGATGTTTAAGTTATAGTCAGTTTCATGTCAATTACACCCTTGCCTTAAAAGCCTGGCAAGCGGGAGCTCTAGTCAGTTTCATTATTATAAGCTTTTTTTATATAGCGCCAGCGATGTACCTGGAGCTTTACAGAGAATAAGATGACTTTTATTCGCTTTGGATCCAGCATCTGGGTGCAGGTGAAATCCTCTGCATTCAACTGGAGTGGAGAGAGATGTTGCACTGCAGAGACGCTGCTTGCGGGGGTGAAATCCCGTGCAGTCACGAGGGGGGAAGAAGGAGAGTTCGCTGCAGGGGGCATGGGGGAAGCTCCGCTGTCTTGCTTGATGTCCGTCGCCGATGACACGGCTGGATGGAAGCCCTGTCATCCATTACATTACCCCACAAATGGGCTCTCGCTCTCTCACTCACTCACTCTCTCTCTCTCTCACACACACACACACGAGTGAAGCTTCCTCCGATGCCCCCTGCAGCAATCTCCGCTCCCGGAAGTCCCTCCCGCCTCCCGTTTAAGTGGTCAACATCACGGTACCCCGTCCCACAACTTTGCCTCTGATTCCAGCATCTTGGAGGGGAGGCGTGAAATAAGCCCTCTCTGCATTCCGCTGGGGCTGGGCTGGAGCGTCAGTTCAGTTCTGTGAACCCCCTGCGTTGAACCGCGGCTGGGCTGTCTGCAGAGACGGAACGCAGCTGCTTGCAGAGACCTGTTTTGGGCCGGGTGAAAGAAAGCCACGTCATCCATGTTGTGTGAATTCAGCATCTTTCTTGGGGTGGGGACAAAATGAAATCCCCTAATTTGCAGGACTTCTCCTCCAGCCAGTGAACTAGCTGCTAATGGGGCTGGCCTCGCTGCAGAATGCAGAACGTAAACATGGTGGGAGCTGGATTCATTCAGGGCACTCTGCTCCAAAGGGGATCTGGGTGGGTGGGTCTTTATGGGCTACGTTGCTGTGCCCCAGACTATTTTGAATGATTGATATCTCCTCCCCCCAGATGAGTTGAGCCCTCAGATTTCACAGCCTCCTCCATGAGCTCTGCAAGCTACACACCCCTCAGGTACACTTAGGAAGAGCAGGATCGAGATCATGGATCTGTTCCCAGACATTGGGTGCATACCCTCATCTCTCCTCCTTTACCCTGCGCTCGGTTTTCAGTACTTGAGGATGGGGGAAGAAACTGAATCCATGGTCCATATCCAGGAACCCACCCCCACCCCACCCCACCCGAATCTGAAAAGATTATCTAAAACAAAAAACCCAACCATTTCGAAAAGAATTAAAGGCAGAACCAATTTTTTTCAAAAACCCAAAGCTTTCCTCTTCAAAAACATTTCACAAAATACATTTTAACCTAACTTAAACTCCAAAAAACATGAAAATTAATTACAATTCCAATTAAAAAAACATTTAACGTACATTACAACAAAAATTAAACACCAAAAAGCATTGAAATTATTTACTTTTTTTATCTATATTGTGGAACATACCATTATCACATCATATATACTTAATTTATTACCGTACCTGCTTACTCTTATTACTTTTACCACTAACTGGACTGTGACATTATTTCTTATTTATTATCATAAGTCACCTACGAACATTTTTCCAGAATGCCTTAACTCTGTCCTTTTATGCAGAATTGCATTCTATAAGTCATTTAAGTGTATAAACTCGTAAGTTTATACAGTTTCTATACATGTAAAGGGCAGAGTTACGGCATTCTAGAAAAACTTTTGTAGACAACTGATGATGATAGATAAATGACCTGTAAAGAAATAATGTCCTAGTCTAGTTAGTGGTAAATAGTAGTAAGAAGTAAGCAGGTACAGTAATATATTAAGTACGTATGGTGTGTGAATGTCAATGGTACGTTATGCAATATAGATTTTAAAAGTGTACATAATTTCCATGCTTTTTGGCATTTAATTTTTGTTGTATGTTAAATGTTTTTTGAATTGCAATTGTAATTAATTTTCATGTTTTTTTTAGAGTTAAGGTAAAATGTATTTTGTGAAATGTTTTTGAAGAGGAAAGGTTTTTGTTTGTTTGTTTTTAAATGGTTCTGCCTTTAATGTTTTTTGAATCAGTTAGGTGTTTTTTTTGTTCTAATTGGGGTCAAATTTACCCCAATAGTATTTTAGAGAAATTCTCAATTTAAAAATAAATTACAATGGTATAGGGAATGTGGGTAATGAATCAACACAGGACAGTTAACCCCATTTCTGTTGAGGAATACGTGGAGTATGACGTGGTACAGGTTTGCTAAAAAAGATTATCTTTTTTGCACCCCTTTGGGGCCTGATTGACCCCAAAATCCGTCTGAGGTTAAGCTTCTGGTACTGGCTTCTCTGAAAGGAGAAAGTGCAGTACAAAGACTTTCAAAGTCAGGTTTGGGATTGTAATTAATATATCCTCTGCAGTGGGGAGGAGGACTTTGTTTCTGTTAGTGGTTGTGGTTGTATCATCGCAGGTTTGCTTTGTGACCGTAAGCAAACTGTTTCCCCTCTGTGCCATAGGCAGGATACCTGCTTCACTTCCCAGGTGCTGAGGCTTATTAGTTTTTGTAAAGCACTCTTGTGCCCAAGAGGTGCTGTGGCAGACGGAAGCACTGGTGTAACACAGTGGTGGGAGTGTAGCAAATTGGTTGTACTTGGAGACCGGGACCTCATGGCCATGCCAGCATCCCCACCTGGCTACAATAATCTTGCAGTGCCTCTTGCATTGTCTGCTTTTTTTAAATAGATGTAGACTGACACGGGTTCAGGAGAGGACTTTGTCAGTCAGCTTTCAAATAGTAAGTGCTACGGCCAGCCCCTTGTTTGTGGAGCTGTCAGTGCAGAAATGAACGCTTGACATGCAGGTTGGTCGGTGGTTGGGAGTGGAGGCGATGGAGACTTCCAGAGATCAGGCTGTAAATGAAGTTGTTCTGTTGGGTCACTCATCTGATTTACACACAAGCTGTTTCCATTGAAGCACCTGGGGCCTTTTGTTTGAGCTTGTGAATAAGCTTCTTTCAGTCACCAATTGTAATTTAAGAGCCTCTGCCTCTTTCAGTGGGCAGAAAGCAAATACAGAAGTGACATTTTCCTCCAGTCTCTGTGCCTTCGCTCTTTTAAAGACAACAAATGTTAATCTTTTTTTCAAAGAAAGTAACCGAGCTAGAGGTAATATCAATCTTGTTACATTCACAAGAGAAATCTTAGCTGACTGGCTCAAAACTCGGAATAGGAGGTGGATATTTTCTATTGTTGCTTCCTTAGAGGCCGGTAACAACATGGTCTGGCACAATATTAACTAACCAGAGCGTGCATGCAAACAGACCAGCCCTGACTGGCGTCGGCGTACGACCAGTTCCTTTAAGACTCCCTCAGTCTCCTGGGTAGACGTCTGTTTCAGACCGAAGAGCGTTCCGTTGGAGGTGCCTTTGTGGAAGTGAGGGGAGCTGTCTGGGTGGGTGTGAGATCCTGAAATAAACACGCTTGGGTTATGGGTCCCGTTGGACTTCTCCTGACTCCTTATGAGAACAGTGTCGTTTTAGTAGATTGTCTTACAGCTGTAAGAGCTGCTGATAGAAAGCTTGCCACCACTGGAAGTGTCTGCAAAATGGGGAGCTGACAGCTGAAGTCTAGCCCATAAAAACATTAAGTTAATACGCCTTGTGCCCATGTTGATACTATGGTGAGAGAGAAGGATTTCTTTACACCGAAGGGAAGGTAATTAGAATCTAGTTTGCCTATGCAGAAGGCAGCATGACTTAGCGGATAAGAACCTCAGACTGTGGAGCGGGTTTCATGGCTTCTTCCCCCAACTCTGATTGTTGCCAGGACACCTCAGACATAATTTCTAATTTTTCAGGGCTCTGGATTGTGAGAAGTACTGATCTTGGATTCAAGGCTCTGAAGATTCTGAGGTTAAATTCTAGCCAGCCCTCCTAAGTAGGGGGTTTTTAATTGAAAAATTCCAAGGTGGTTCTCCAATGAATTCAACTATTTATTCTTGAAGCAGAAGCATCAGTTGACGCAAAACATGCAGTACAAGCTGGTGCATGAGCTAACCAAGTGTGCCTCACTCTCCAGAGCAACATGTTTTATAGGTAGGAGTCTACCCCTTCTCTGCTGCTTCCAGGCTTGGTCCCATGGCTGCACATCTGAAACGAAAGCAGGGCTTGCCATGCCTCCCAAAGCAGAGAGAGGAGACCCGGCAGGCAGCTGCCATTCCACCTAGTGCCAGCTGTCTCCTCTCAGCTCCAATTTCCACCCAGCCTCCTACTTTTTTTTTTACTTTTTTTTTTAAAAAGAAGGGATTAATCTGCTGTGGGAGTGTGACGATAAAGAATATAATGGTTTGAGATTTCATGTAACTAATCTGTCACATCCTACTGTTCCTGTAACTAGCTGCCCCTTCTAAAATGGACTGGCCTTTGTCCACTAAGCCTGTAGTAGAGACTGCTGTAGTTCTTGCATTCACGCTCCCTTCGCTGGTAAAAGCTTGCTGCCGCGCACAAGCCTTCTCACTCACCAGCGAGGGTGCCTGGGGCTTTTAAACCTGGGTCTATGAAATCAGCCTAGAACAAGGGCGGCTGGTTGCACCTCTCCCCTTTGGTGACCCGGCCATTATTTCCCTCTACATTTAGGAGTTAGTTTGGATGGGAACGGGGTTCTAGGTAGCTGTAAGCAGAACAAATAAACAGGAGTCTTACCAACTGTCAGATTTAGTTCCTCCAGCCCATAGTTTGCAGTAACTTCCCCCCCTTCTCACACGCCCTTTTTCTTAACTTTTGCTGATGCTACGTAGTGCGGTGCCACCCTTTTCTGCCAACTTTGCAGAATTAGGAACGTAGACCGGGCCAGACGAGGTCAGACCAATGGTCTGTCCGGCCCAGCATCCTGTCTCCGACAGTGGCTGTCTCGGTCACTTCGGAGAAGCCCACAACATGTCATAACGGAGTGATCCGCTCCCTGCCGTTCCCTCCCTCTTCTGCATTTGAAAGGTGACTCTGCATGGGGAAAGAGGGATTATTAAAGAACATTAAAATTTCCAATTAGAACAGTACACAGACAGACAAATGCTGGTACAAAATGTTGGCTAAATATTTAATTTCTTGAACCTTTGGGTTTATTTATTTATTTATGCTACTAATGTTACCTCCGAGTTTCTCTAAGGGGACAGGCAGCTCAGTAGTGTGTACCTGTGTTTAAAGCTGTTTTCAATCTTTAAGGCCAGCTGCAACTGTATTACTACAATTCAGCGAAGCCTTGAAATCTGTGCCATCCTGTTTCATACAGTCACATCTCATAGTTGTCCTTTCTCTGCAGTGCTCTATGCCCCGGTCTCTGTGGCTGGGCTGCTCCAGCCTGGCGGACAGCATGCCCTCACTGCGATGCCTGTATACCCCAGGGACTGGCGCACTCACAGCCTTCCAGGTACTCTCTCTCTCCCTCCGTGTTGGTGTGTGCATTTCTGCCGCTTGCTTTCTCTTGCTTGCTCATGCCGTGTGCTGCTTCATGTCATTCAAAATTCCTGCTACAGGGATCATCCTCATCTCATGTAGATTGAGAGTGGAGCCATCTGGGGCATTTTCATGACTGATTTTACACTGTCTCAGGCTGCCACCATCATCTCTGCCATTGATTTGTCAGGTCTGCTGGATGCATACTCTGAAATAACCGTTTAGTATGCATCCGAGAAAACGCTTTTCATCCTATATCCTCCAGCACGGACATGAATATAGCAGTCACTTCCATTTTTCTATCCCAATTTCTCCTACAACCATTTGAAGAGTTTCCATAGGGTTCAACCATTATTGCAGCCTTCGATAGCCTTGCAATTGTTCTTTAATTAATTCCGACTGTGGCTGTCAGGAGCTTTAATTGCAAAAGATTAAAATACCGATCAGCCCTTTGTTTTGATGCACTGTGCTCTGAATGCGATTGGATCTGTCAAGAGACTCATAGAATCCTAGAGTTGGGAGGGACCTCAAGGGTCTTCTGATCCAGTCTGCTGCTTGGATGCAGAATGACTACAACTTCCTCAACAGATGACGGCCCAACCTCTGTTTTGAATACCTCCACGAAGGAGAGCCTACAGCCTCCCTAGCTGCAAACTCTCCCGTTGCTGCACAGCTCTTACTGTGAGGGAGGGTGTTTCTGAAATGGAGGTCAACCCTGCAATCAGGCTTGAAGAGCTCAAATTTTGTGACAACCCGTCTTAACACTCTCAGCCAAGTGTAGTCTGGGGAAAGAGCCTGCAAGTGAATGAGCATGCCCCAGACCATTCTAGGCCTTGCAATTGGTCAACAACAAATTGACCTGCACCCAGTGCACTTCTGGAATAGTTCTGCATTGCTGCAAGTCAAGACTTGGAGATTGAAACGGCACTATTGACTGCAGCGTTTTTTTTGTGGACGTGGAAACATTTTTGGAGGGAAAGCACCGAAGGTCATGAACACCTTTTTAGAAAACCTGGAGCAGTGATTGATCCCAAATGCCCATTGTTTTGACAAGTCAGGTGCCGCCTCCATAAGCTTGCATGTAGGAACGTGCGGTGTCTAATTGTATTCTGGTTCCTGCTCCCAGGGATAGCAGGACTGGGGAATGCTGTGGAAGTAGTGCTGTCTGTCCCAAGGATAGCCAAGAAGCTTGCATCGTTCTGCAGAAGCTCTTCCAGGTGACCTAGCACTAGCATTGATGGGCTCTTAAGTTGTCCTGTCAGCCCTCCATAGCTGAAGCAGGCACCTGGCAGAGCTTTCACTGTGTGTGGGGAGAGAGGGGGGAGGAGGTAAAAAGAGTTTTATACCCGTTTTAGAGGATGCCGGAGATGCACGCAGAATTTAGAATTCTGCTGCTTTTCCTGATCTGCATAATTTGACCGAATCCAATGGACTTCTTATTTAGCCTTTCTGCTGTGGAATAAACCTGGGTCTCCTAAAGCCAGGGCCATGGTGAGGGAGGTGCTGGGAGTGCAAATCAAACTGGGCCCAGGCCTCTCAGGGGAAAAACATTTGCTAATTCTAAACAGTTGAGAACATTACATTCTTAAAAGTGGTTAAAAAAAACTGAATGCTACTTTGCCATTCTAAAACGTCTCCCAACTGTTGTAGATTCCTATCAGCTACAGATAATGGGGCTGGAAGGAAGCATCTGGCTAAGCAAAGACCTGTCAGCCAGTGACCGTAGTTAGAGCGCGGTCACCCAACTTAAAATACAGTGTGGAATTTCATACACATCATGACAGTTTTGGTGCTTTTTCTTGCAGTGGGAGGGGGAGCCTGGTTTGTTTTTGTTTTTTTCTTGTCTTGAGCCAGGCCCAGAACGCCCTTGGTCTGGTCCTACTTAGCGCTCTGGTCAGAGAGAGCACTGGTGGCAGCCTGAGTAGCAAGCAAGCACGCACAGGGTGGGTGCTCACCTAGCACACCGTTCCCCTGGAATTGCTTTTCGTTGCAGTGGATGCCATTTTCAAAAGAGATCGCAAAGCATTTCCCAAATAAGATGTCAAGGATCATTTCACTCCTAAGGAAAATGTATCCACTTCTCAAGTGAACCCTGCCATCTACTTTGCAAGTACCATAGTGTGCCACAGCAGTGGTTCAGTTCTGGAAGTTATGAACACCCCACCCATTTATAAACTTGGGATTTAGCTAGGACAACAGGGATATGTCCAAGACTGATGGGTGATGGCACCTCTATTTTATGTCCCATCCAAAAGATCTCTCCATTGACATAGTGCCCCCTACTCCTTAGTGGGGTACAGTTCTGAACTAACAAGAAAAAAGTTTGAAATCGACAGCTACAACCTCACAATGTTTGGATTTTCTTTATTCTGGTAAAGTCTTGACCCTTGTTTGCTTGTGAGGCTGCCTGATGTCACTGCTGCTCTTGGGTGGGAGAGCTGCCTTTTTGTGGCTATATTCTGAATGCGTGGAGTTGAAACATGCTTGAGATGAGGATTTTGCAAAATGTTCTGCCTGGTTTTTGGTACCGTACAGAGTTTTCAGTCTAGCATTTCAAGACATGGTTTTTATAGCCCAACAAATTTTCTCACTTTTTTTTTTCCTCCCAGCAAGCTTGATATAACTAGAAAAGAATATCAATATTCTTTGCTTGTGGCGATGGAGAAGGAGCCATCTGGAAAGCCACTTAGTCGCTGCTGACTTTGGCCGCAGTCCACCAACCACTTATTCCGGATTAGCCCTATTGACATATTGACTACTCCGGAATAAGTGGATGGTGGATCCGCAGCCTCTGTCTAATTGTTTATGTGTGTACCTCAAGATGCCCAAACAGAAATGGCAAAACAGGAGCTCAGACGTGCTGACGTCTGTAGGAAAACATGGACAAATAATTGATTTAGGGACAGTGCTGCTTGTTTGTCTAATAACGTTAGTGTTTCCCCCCATGTTTATTCTACTGCTAGGGACACAAGCAAAACCAAGATTTTCTAATTCCTATATACCATTTAATAAAAATCTGTCCTATCACAGCTGGTTGCTGTGGCAGCAACTGTGATGTCGATACTGGAGATCTGACTTGGTATGGACGGAGAGAAGTAAAACGAGTGATATTTTCTCTTTGCCTTGTTTATCTCAAAAGATCATTAAGTATGTCCTAAAGCATGGTGTAACGGAAACACAGCTAATTCTGGTTTGGGACGCAGCAGCCTATTGACCAAGCTCTGTAACAGGGTGAAGAGAAAGGGTTAGATACAAAGGAGGGGGGGGGGGGGTCGGTGTCTGCAGAACTCAAAAACATTCCGAACTAAGTGGCTAGTTAGACTTACTTTTGCTGCCGGAAGCCTGTCTTTGTACAGATGCTCCTGGTGCTTAGCACTGGTGGTCACCTGTGGACTTCAGGAATTTTATAAGGATAATTTCATCCCCTTTTTGGAAGTCAGGAGGCTAAGAAGCTGAGAGTTTAACTTGCCCAAAGTTGCATTGCAAATCCATGCCAGCTATTCGCATTCTTCTTTCGTTTCTTTGCTCCCAACTGGTGTCATATTGGCTACCCCTCTAAGGGAGAGGCTGTATCTTTAATTTATTTTCTTACCGTGAGGCACTCAGCACAGTTTTTGTTGCAAAACACGAAAAATGAGGAATAGACGCAATGCATCTGCCAGCCTAAAACCGACGAAGCTGAGACCAAGAGCTATTGTGATGGACATGGTAGAAAACAAAAAGAGTTGGATTCCTAATTGGTCAAGCGGACATCATCCTTTTAGTTAGAAGGGAGGGGGTTTGAGCATTTCTAGTCCTATCGCACAGCATTCTTCAGAGTGAATTTCCTAATGCCATTGGGGTAGCTCAAATCTACTTGGACCTGATGCCTCCACATCACAAATGGACGTAGTTGTCACCTGCTCATTTTTGTATAAGTCTGATGTAGTGCTCTATTCCTGACCAACGGTGCCCTCTTACACTGGGGAGGGCTTGGATATGGCTGTGTTGACTCTTGGAAAGTTGCTTGGAGCAGATCCAGACCTAGGTAAAGAAGAAAAGACTAGTCTGACCTCAGTTGCTGGTGGCACTTGGGCACCTTCTCTTTCTAATAGGCCTTTTTGAAGAAAGGCTAGTTACCAAAATGGGGAAGGTTAGTTGGGTGTGTGTAGGACCACCTGTCCATCCCCATGCTGAGTGCTGGTTGAGAGGATACCTCTGGTGGTGGTGGTGTGCCCAGATAGTATTTGCCCAAGAGTTCTCAGAACTGCCATTGGTAACTTGTAACCTACTGCTGAAATGTGCTTCCGTACCTGAGGATTGGAGGGTAGCAAACATAATGCCAGTTTTTTAAAAACAGGCTCCAGAGGTGACCCTGGAAACTACATTCTGGTGAGCCTAGTGCTAGGAAAAATGTTGGAGACCATTCTAAAGAACAGAATTATTGGGCATATTGACAAATAGCATAATGGGGAAGAACCGCAAAGGAAAATCATACCTCACTAATCTCTTGGAATTTTTCGATGGTGTCAGCAGTCACATGGCTACGGGTGAGCTGGTCAATATAGTGTATCTGGATTTTCAGAAAGTGATAAGGTTCCCCATGAGCAGCTCTTGAGAAAACAAATTAGTCATGGAATGACAGGCAGTGTCCTGTCATGGATCAGAAACGGGAGAACTAAATGGTCAGTTTTCACAAGGAAGAGAAGTAAGTAGTGGAGCATTCCAGGGATCTGTACTGGGACTGGTGATGTTTCATATATTAATTATTGATCTAAAAAAGGAAGTAAAAAGTGTGGGGATCAGATTTGCAGATGACACACATTTATTCAAGGTAGTTAAAACCAAGGCAATTACAAGAGGATCTTGCAAGACTTGGTGATCAGGCAACCAAATGGCAGATAAAATTCAATGTTGATGTGCAGTGTGGTGCGCATATGGAAAAGTAATACAAATTATACATACATAATGCTGGCTTCTAAATTAGGTGTTAGGAAAAGGACTTTGGCGTCCTTGTGGACAATTTATTCGATGCCAGCTCAGCGTGCGGCGGCAGCAGTCAAAGAGGCAAACAGGGTGTTAGGGATTGTTCGTAAAGGCATAGAGACTAAAACAGGAGATCTCATAATGCCGCTCCATAGTTCTATGGTGTGATCATGCCTTGAATACTGTGTGCAGTTCTAGTCGCCGCATCTCAAAAAAGATATAACTGAACTGGAAAAGGTGCAGAGAAGGGCAACAAAAATGATCACAGGTTTAGAACGACTTCCATATGAGGAGAGGCCTTGATAGGCTATGGCTCTTCAGCTTGGAGAAGTGATGACTGAGAGGGAATATGATAGAGATTTATAAAATCATGAGTGGTGCGGAACACGGAAATAGGGAACTGTTGTTTACCCTCTCCAATAGTAATAGAACTAGGGGCTCTCCATGAACAAACTCGCAGCAAATTTAAAACAAAAGGAAGTGCTTTTTCACTCAACGTTATAATTAACTTGGAACTTGTTGCTAGAGGTGGTTGTTAAGGCCACTAGCATAGCTAGATTCAAACAAGGATTGGATAAATTCTTGGAAGAAAAGTTCATAAATGGCTATTAGTCAAGTAGGTTGGGGGAACAACCTCTGACCATCGGGAGTTGGGAGCGAACAGCAGGGAAATAGATTGCCCCGTTATGACCTGTTGGGGACGTCTCCAAAGCAACCGAGAATGGCCACTCTCGGAGACAGGATGCCAGGTTCAATAGACCATTGGGATGAGCCAATATGACATTTCTTATGTTCTTGAAAGGGGTGTTGCCAATAATTTATATTCCAAATTCAGTTTTCCTTGCCACCTTTTAAAGTAGCTCTGTTCTGATGCCTATGTTTGCTTTTCTCAAGAAAGACTTACTACCTAGAGATGTGAAGGCCTGGAAAAAAACAAGAAAAAATCGGGGGGGGGAAACGTTGTTTTTTTCCGAGGCCTTTTTTTGTTTTTGTTTTTTTCAGAAAAATTGAAAATATTTGGAAAAAATAAAACCTCATGAAATATGTTTTTTGAATGATGAATAAAATGTTTAAGACAAGGTTTTCTTGTATTGCTACACTTTACTCCCCCCCCCCCAAATGTCTTCTAAGTAAGTCTTACTAAGTCAGTCTTCTCATGTACTGGCAAAACCTAAGAGATGCTAGAGTTCAGCAGCTTGTAGCTCCATTTGTAACAAAAATTAAAAACATTTTAAAGTAAAAATTAGTAAATTTGTCCTTGTCTGAATAAACTATACTTTTAAATTTAATAAATATACCAAACATGATCATTTCATGAGAAAACAGTTATACACAATACATTTTATGTTCTTAAAGTAGCAAAGTGAATTTAGAGCTGTAAAGGGTGTTAAGAAAATAAGTTTTGCATATATTTCATTTTTTCCCCAAATTTCCATTTTTTTCCAGGAAAAAAACCCTGTTTTTTTTCTATGGCTTCAAAATTTCCAGAAATTTTACATCTCTATTCCTACCCTCACCCCCTGGGCTGAAAACTATAGTTTGTGTATTTGTATACATCAAATGTGGACTAATTATATTATTGATGGGTTTGTGGCCGGTTCCTCACACAAAGCCAGCTGCCCGTGCTCAGCAGTTGCAGTCGCGGGTGCACCTATCCATGGTTCCAACAAGGAGGTCGATCCTCCGGCGCTACCAAGAGCCGTTACTGGTGTGGATTGGGTTTGTGTTTAAGTAGGGGTAAAATGTACTGTCTGCTCAGCCTAGAATGATTGACCTGCTGTATTTGGCTGGAATTGGCTTTGTATTCCCTGCTCCGGTTCTGTTCCAGTGGCCTTGTAAAATGTGCCTCTGGGCTATTTACAGCGAGATTATAAAGCCAAATCATAATTTTGGTAAGTGATGGCCAAAGCGTGTGGCTCCAGCACCCCAGCTGGTGGCTAGCTCTCCCCTGTTTATGAACGTAGTTAGGTGGCCCCCAACTGTTTACAAGACAGCAGAGGTGAGATCTTTGATTGACAAGTCAGAAATGCATTAGATCATTCCCTCTGCCAGTCTCTGGTTCGTGCTGTTAAAAATGTCAGCGTCTCCAAGTTTGAATGGCAGCCCGAGGGCCTCAGAAGCTTTTTGTTTTCTGAGATGGAAACACAAATTGGATGTGTGCCTGAACGCTCCATCCTGGGCTGTAATTTCATCTTTTAGCTAAGAACCACAAGGTACATGAACAAAGCACCCTGTAAACAATAATACTGGGGGAAAAAATAAACAAGGTCGTGTTTCTGGTACGTTGATCCACTGGTGTCCTGACCTCTATCAGGTTGAACATCTCCACTCTGATTGCTGTTCCCTTTGGCATTACAATGAGAGGGAGAGACTGACATAGGAGGCAGAGATTTAAAGTTGCATTGGGGTTGCACATTCCATGTATTGGCTATGAAATATTGAACTTCCGTGCTGTGACACGCGGATTTCTAAGCAACCATTCTCATTTGAGAAGTTTTGCATCCACCCGGCCCCTTTTACTGATCAGGCTGAAAGCAGTTGCCACCCAAGGCATGAGAGGATTGTGGCCCCAGCAGTGTGCCTTGGCACTGAAGAGACATGCTTAGAGAGGGGTGCCCAGAATGAACAAGGGGACGGCCACATCAAGAGAGACTGGGAGCTGAGAAGTTGCAGGTGCATGTGACTTAGCTTAGTTACTGGGGCTGGGGGAGTGGATCCTAACAAAGTAGCATCCATGTGCCGTCTGCAGGGATGCAAAGCTAGGGAAATTCCACCTGAAGGGAAAGGACCAACGAGGGAGCAGAAATGTAACCACATTCGTCCAGGATTCCCATTTAAACTTAAGCGAAGGTGGAGCGGGGTAGGATTAGACATTGCCGAATCTGATGTAAAATGAGAGTCAACACCGTGCTCTGTGATTATCAAATAGAAAAATGCCGTGCGTACTCTGGCTTGTGTGCATGTTTGTGGTGGTTGGCAGAGGGATGTACCACTCTAGGGCAACAACCTGCTCATTACTCTGTGTTTGTTTCTTAGTAACTTGACATCTGCTTGATCCATTAGGTGGCTGTCGCCACAGCTTCATGACTGGGGTATCTATAGTGAAATCCAGTTTCTGTCGTGGAACTGCCCTCCAGGATGGGAGCTTTCGCTGAAAAAATGTCGTTGTGATGAAAACCTTCCAGATATGACCCCCGCGATTGCAAAATGGTCTGGCCTTTTCTGCTGAAAAGCCGAGATCCCGGTTTAATACCTGGAAACAAGATCCACTTCCCACCCCTGCCAAGGCATCGAGCATTTTTTAGCTTTTGAAAATGTGTTGAAAGCTCTCCAGACAGTTGGTTAGTGAAAAGCGGTAAAATGCATCTGCCTTTACGGAAGCCCCCTTTGTCACTCAAATAACAGCTTGGCCCAGCCTGTTATGAATGGGATCATTAATGAGAAAATGGATAGCAACCACTGTCTTCCATAGCTTCAGCTCCACATTAATGATCCCATTATTATGTAACACTTGCTGCTTTCTGGGTAATCTAAGTTGTCAAGGTCTTTTTTCATGCCAAAATTGGTTGGTTGATCATTTGAGGGGAAGGGGGTCTGTGCCAGCCAAGCCTTTATCTTCTTCCATCCCCTTTTAGAAGTCACCAAGGTTGTACCCAGCTAGTCTGACAATTGGCCATATGTAGCGCCACATTGACGGGATACAGGTATTTTTAACACTATCTCTGGTTCCTGAGGATTGTGAACATCTGCTTGGAGGTATTGTGGAGCTCCACGATGCACTAATTGAATTACTCTTTTCTGGAGTTGCAGACTGCACTAATTGAATTAGAATCAGCTATTGTGTGTGCGTGTGTGCATGTGTGTTAAAATGAGCAGTGATGAAGCCTTGGGGAGCAGGAAGATAATGTCAGATGTCGGATCATGCATCCTGTGCTGCTATCTAATGGCCACTGGCAGAACTGCACGGTCTCGAGGGAAGAGAAACCCAGAATTTCAGTCCTTGGTGTAACCTGGGGCTAATGTTGGCCAAGTTCATCCCAGAGATCCAAGGATATGTGTTTAAGCTTTAAATAAATGGTAAGAAGAAAGCAAGTCTTATTCACTAGAATTTTTAATAAGCAATTTGTGCTTTTAAAGAAACTTAGACGTTTACAAACGTACCGTACCTATCAAAATGTATTGAGTATATTAGGCTGGATTTTATTAACCATCTTTTGGCCTTTTCAATGCAGTTTTTGTTTCCAACATCTGAGGAGGAGTGGATTAAGAATACTGTTTTGACATCCCTTCATAAGCACAAATACTTATCTCTCTCAAATCTCGGTGAAGCCAGCACCAGGGTCGCCTGTGTTTTAATTACTGGCCTCACTATGGTTTTGCGTCTAGCTGGAGCACAAGTTCAGGGTTTTTTTTACTTGTCTGTACCAAACCAGCAAAGAGCTAGATAATTTAATTTTATCACAAACCCAGAAAGTTTTGAAGCACTCAAACATGCAATAAATCTTTATCATTCTGCTTTTGAGTCAATGTTAATTACAATTCAGTGATTTATGCAAGACGGATATCATGCACTCGTAATTCTGAGCAACTTTAAATGCAGCCACGTCTGCGATGGAACAAGAATACAGTTCTCTTGCAAAGCAAACATTTAGCAAAACGCTTATCAGTTTGAAAACTAGCTTTATGATGGAACAAATTGGCAGGTACAGAAAACTCAAGAGTGCACAGAGAGACTTCAGGGCAGGTTTTCTCCCTTTAAAGGGCTATCTAGAGGGAGTGTCGCTGCTATGTGGGTCCCAAATGCAAGAGATGGAGACCAAGTCTTTCAGATAATAGTTTTATTGAGCCAACTTTTTTTGAGTCAGGGGCACACAGGTCTGGATTTCCGATGTCCTACTTGCCTGAGGAAGGGTCCTGTGTAGCCCAAAAGCTTGTATTCTCTCCATCAACAGAAGTTGGTCTCATAAAAAAAAAGTTCATCTGAATGACCTTGTTTCCATCCCTTTAAAGGGCTGCTCTCTGAGGCCTATGACAGCTGCTTGTCTTCAGAACAAAAATAGTTAAATATAATTTCTGTATGCTCTTTACTATAGGGAGAGTCTGGCAGCTAGGTGCAGAAGGCAGTAGCAGCTCACTGATTCTCATGATGTTGTTTCCTACGCTAACGGATCCCAAAAGAAGAACGTCTTAATAAAGTTCCCATAGCTGACTTTTTGCAGTAATGAAGAGCTGATTACAAAGACTTCATTACATTTTCAAAATACACTACTTTTATTTACTGACATACAAGTAATGTTCATGAATTTAAATGAACAATGTATGTTGTGGGAAGCTTTTGCAACTTTAAAACAAATAAAAGACGAGGGAAAATTCCACCCAGTATACAATTAACTTGTGGAACTCATTGCCAGAGGATGTAAAAAGTGGTGTGCCCCAAGGATCTGTACTGGGACCAGTTCTTTTCAGTGTATTCATTAATGATCTGGAAATGGGTGTTAAGAGTGAGGTGATCAAATCTACAGATGACACCAAGTTATTCAGAGTAGTCAGAAAGCATACTGTGAGGAACTGCAACAGGATCTTACGACACTGGGTGCCTGGGCATCTAAATGGCAAATGAGATTTAATGTGGACAAGTGCAAAGTGATGCACATTGGGGAAAATAATCCAAATTATGAGTACACAATGCTGGGTACTAAGCCAGGAGTTACCACTCAGGAAAAGGATCTGGGGGTGTTGTGGACAATACACTGAAATCCACAGCGCAGTGTGCCGCAGCAGTCATAAAAGCAAATAGACTGTTAGGAATTATTCGCAAGGGAATAGAAAATAAAACTGAGGATGTCATAATGCCTCTATACAAATCAGTGGTGCGACCGCACCTTGAATATTGTGTGCAGTTCTGGTCACCCCATCTCAAAAAAGACATAGCGGAACTAGAAAAGGTAGAGAGAAGGGCAACAAAAACGATCCAGGGTTTGGAACAGCACCTGTATGAGGAGAGGCTTGGTAGGTTGGGGCTCTTCAGCTTGGAAAAGAGACGGCTGAGAGGAGATAGGATAGAGGTCTATAAAATCATGAGTGGGGTGGAACTTGTAAACAGGGAAAGGTTATTTACCCTCTCAGCTAGTACTAGAACTAGGGGACACTCCATGAAACTCACAGGTGGCAGAGTAAAAACAAACAAAAGAAAGTATTTTTTTGCTCGGCGTACAATTAGGTTGTGGAATTTACTGCCAGGGGAGGTGGTCAAGACCAGAAGTACAGTGGAGTTTAAAAGAGGTTTGGACAAGTGTCTGGAAGATAGTTCCATTAGCCACTATTAGCCAGACAGGATCGGGGAACAAAACCCTTTACTGTCGGAAGCCTGCGGATGCCCCACAGGGAATTGATAGCATGGTGACCTGTTCGGTGCTTCTCCCAGGCCCCCGTGACTGGCCACTGTCGGAGACAGGATGCTGGACTTGATGGACCGTTGGTCTGACCCAGTCTGGCACTTCTTATGTTCTTACGATGTTTTGAAGCTAAATAGTATAACGGCTCAAAAACGGTTTGGAAAGATTCTTAGAGGATAGGTCCGTTAATGGCTTTTAACCCAGTAACTTAACAACGTAACTTCTGTCAGGAGCTGGGAGTGAGCAGCAAGCAAATCATCACTCCATTATGACCTGTTGTGTGCTTCTCTGAAGCGCCCGTGGCTGGCCGCTGTTGGAGACAGGATACTAGGCTTGGTGGACAATTGATCCGACCCGGTATTTATTTATTTATTTATTTTAAATCCCGCCCTTCCCCCTAATGCTCAGGGTGACTCACAAAATAAGAATTAATACATAAAATATACAAGTCCCCTAACCCCCCCTCTCCCAAAAAAAACCTCTATGCCTGCCTGCCAAATGCTTGGCCAAAAAGAAAGGTTTTATCCTGCCTCTTCTGGTGTTTTGTTTTTTTTTAATTAATTTGTTAACCTGCTGTATTGTAACTCTCGATAATCTGAAACGGGACCATCAAGTGGTTTTATGAAGTGGCAAGATTTTACTGTGCATTCAATTAAGGTGCAGGTCTCGGGCGTTACAGGGATCTGCAAAAAGACAGTTTTATTGTCTAACATTCTGTCTTAAATGCTTTTGTAGGAGGCCTGTTAACTAAGCCAGTCAGCAGAATTTAGGTTGATTTTATTCATCAAATGTTCAGCAATTGCATCCATAGACATGCAGTCATCAGGTAGACACAAAGCTTTGTGCAAAAGTTTGAGATTGCTAGCTTCTCCAAAAACACAGCCTGGTCCAACCAGTAGGAAAAGCCAAAAAACAAGTTTCCCACATCTCCCTAGAAGCATGTTTTTCACCCTGTAATGATGAATTTGAGTCTCAACCTGTTACGGTAGGTGGCATCCTCCTTCCCCATCTAATTCTCTAAGAACACCTTTCTTCCTTAGCAGTCGTCCAAAAATGAGACTTGTGCTAACGCTAGTGCGTCCTTTTTCGTTTGTCTTAAAAACGCTAAGTCTAGAAGCTTCCGTGCTGCCTCCCCCTGGTGGAGAATGGAGGCTCCTTTGTAGAGTATTGGAGTCACCTCCATGGTAGCAGAGAGCTTGTCACTGTGTTGAGAAACTGAAAGTGAGAAAGAATCCATTCCATACAATGTACAAAGCGCTGTTTAAAAATAATCTATTTCTAGACCCTAAATTGTCCTGGGACCAGCTCTCGATATAAAAATTCATGGAAACCTGTTTTTCCGAGTGTGGTAACTTCTTGCCATGGTGGTGTATTGGCCAGGTTGTTCTGTAAATTAAACACTGACAGCTCCCCTCGGGGGAACAGCCAATGTATTTATGATGATGTGCTGATTACACAAAATACACTGCAAGCAGAAAACAGCTGCAGAGAACAAACCTCTTAAAAGAATACAATTACAAATAGCACCCTCAGTATTTCTAGCGGTGAGAGTAAAATATAGCATGCTAATACAGGCTCTCCAGTCAGCTTCAACAGCAGCAAGTGGAGATCTGAAGGAGAGACGTTAACAGTACAGCTGAATGCGCGCACAGTGCCAACGTCTCAGGACATTATAATCTGTTCCCGAAGGCAGGGAGGGGAAAAAACACTCAGAAACACACACACATCAGGGCGGAATTGTCTACACTAAACCTTTCTCCTAAAATTTCCCACCGTTGGTGCTCCGCCAACGCTGAGCAGTGGAAGGGGCACAGCTTCCAGCATTCCAGCCATTGTTTCGTCTGTTCCTGTTGAGAACCGATGTAGGTTGGCATGGTGGTTAAAATGCCCGTGGTCTGTCTGTACAAGTACTCTCACCGCGAGGTGGCACCGGTTAGGAGTGCGGAAACGGTCTCATTGAGGAGTGGACTGGCTCTGGTTTTCGGACAGAGACTGTAGGACAGGTCTCACTGCATTCCCAATTGACTGTGGGTTGTTGGATGGCTGTCTTTACACCTGAAGTTCTGCTCGGACATCTTGCGTGTACAAAGAGGGGCAAGTTCCCTTTGCATGATGGAAGAAGGCCGACAACAGCATATGAAGAGGATGGGTCAGGCTGAGTCAAGGTTACATCCATAAAATTGTGCTGTAACTTAAATCAAAGACACTACAGCATGATGACATGCATTTCACGCTTTTAGTGTCATTTATCACTTTTTATAGGCTTCACCGCAGAAGTGGGTCATCAGAGGGGATTGAAATGAGAGGGAGAGGGCCTAGCGGGCCAACTCAGGACAGTTGCTATTCACGTACAAGAGTGGCATGGACAGGGTTGGTTTTACGAGGAACAAACAAGCAGTTTTTTACTGTGTTTATTACCTGGATTGCCCTAAAACCACCGGAGTTCATGCAGGTGCAAATTTTGACTTGGGTTACTTTTGTCCTTGAGTAGTTTGTCCGCTAATCCAACTAGACGTTACTCAGCTCAGGCACCAGGGACGGGTGATAGCAAAGGATACAGTGAAGAGGCTGAGGTGCATGTAGGGATTTGGAACTGGAGAGGCAGGACATGCAGTGCATCAGTAGGACCACTCAGTAGGATGGATATTGCATGGGGCGGGGTTCAAAACTTGGCAGTAAAAAATATCAGGATCTCACTTTTTAAAAGCTAAAATAGAACCAAAAAATCACAAATTGAAACCTAAGATAAAGCACTGATCTTTATTTGAATGTATTAAGCATGTAACATTTGACTTGGTACAACCCCTTTTCAGGGAAGTTAAATGTTACCAATGTCCTGCCCCACCTCCTTGTGTTGGTTGTATGTTGGCGGGATCAAGGGCTTAGAAGATGTCCGTTTCCTACATTTGACATCATCCTCGTTGCATTTTAGGAGCAGTATCTCTAAAACAGATTTCAAGCACCGGACAAACCTAGCTTCAGCTGCAAGCCTGAGGAAAATATTTTCACTTCTTACGGTGTACAGTTGCATTTATGCCCTATTAAGGTCCCGTCATTGTCAATTTGCAATTGGAAATACTTCAGTTTCTCTGAAACAAAGAGTCAGGTCTTGGATCTGTGGATCGCTAGCACACTGTAATGAACTCTTATTGGTCAGGGTTTTTTTTGTTTGTTTTGTTTGTTTAATTCTGTTTTGTTAAGCCTCCCGAGTCCATCCTGTCCTACTGACATTTAACCCATATGGCAAAAAGGAGTTTTACATAATCGCCCCACTTTAATCAATAGAATAATTGATAAACCAGATAAGATTTAAACTGATTACCTCCCCAGTGGAGCTCCCCAGGGGCCTTGGGCACTCTTAATTTTTGACGTGTGTTGCGTACCCCACGGATGAAGTGTAGTTTGAATTATCTGTTTTTATTTGCTTAATCATGGGGAGGGTGTTAAAGTCAAATGTTTAATTAACCCAGCAATGGGCTGCGCTGTCACTTACACACACATCCAGCTGATTGAGATATCTCACCGAGAATACTGAATAGGAATGATAATGTGGCACTCAGATGGAAGATTGCTTTTTCAATCCATTTGCTGGGTCACTGCTTTGAACGTCTTATTGGATGAAAGGCATTCAGCCCGAGGAAAAAAAAATCAGCATTTAAGTACATTTTGTTTTCCTCCTGGGCCCCCCTCCCCACCCAGAAGTTACTAAAACAGATATGTTGTAGGTTTAATAGACCATTCATGTCCTAGCAAGAGACTCTGCATAGCGGATCTGACGAGCCAGTGGCCTGAAGCGGTATAATTTCCTATAGGAAAAGAAAATCCCACTCGCCTCAAGGTATCCAAATGGAAGCTTTTCGACACACAAGCCCTTACCCTTCCTTTGGTGGCTGCTTGAGTGGCTCAGCTCACTTTACGGTAACCACAGTAATGACGACGTTTCGTTTCCTCCCCAGACAGTGCCGGGAAATATACGCGTGCACTTTTGGAAACCCATGTTTAGTCACTTCTGCTTCAAAGTCGGATTCCTTATTGCAGAACCTAGTAGCAGGGCTTTTAATTTGTTCCAGTTGGGGCGTTTCACTGGCTCAGTGAATCAGGTGCGGTACAAAGCACCAACACAACCTAGGAGTTTTGCGCCATGTGTTGAGCTGTTGTTCCAGTACAATGATACCGATTAGCCAGATTTATACATGACATCCCTAGCACCACCCTGTCTTTGCACTGCTGCATTGGGGATGCATAACTTGTCTTCCATGCTGCACAGAGGATCGAGAGTCTTTGGAAGCTGGTAAAATGTCCTAATTGGATAGCATGGAGCAATGAATACACAATACATTTGAAGGGAGCTAGCTTTGACGCACACTCAACAGATGGATGGGATGCCATATGCATTTCACACCAAGTGTGTTTGTACTCTGTTGTTCTATTTTATTTTTAGTTAAGACAAGAGCCCTGCATGTGGAATGTAATGAATTACTTTTATTCAAGTAATCCCAGGCTGTATGTGTTAATGGGGAGAGCAGTGACTAGGAATCTGAATGTCTGGACACTTACACCTGACACTCCCGCTAACTTGATTTTGAAATCTTGGCCCGATTACTTCCCCACTTTCAGCAGGATGCTATGAGAGTCTGAGAATGGGGGGCGAATAAACTCCGAGCAGAGGCTGAAAGCTATGGGGAAGGGGGAAGTGGATCAATAGGGCTTGACAGTGGGTGCAGCAAACTTGGCGTTGATGCCTTTGGAGACAGGAGAGCAGCCAGAGAGTTTACGACACAAGTGATGACTCACGTCATTTTGAATATGTTCAGTATGGGGAACACCAGAGAGGACTTGGTTAACCTAAAGATGAGCAGAGTGTGGTGACGGGTTCATACAATGGGAATTGTGAGATTTTTGTTGTGCTTCAGTGAGGAGTTTTGAGATAAGATATTAGAAAACAGTGCTTCAGCAGAGGACACAATCTACAGTGAAACTAGCCAACCTTACAATCCATTTATCAAAGCACCCGCAGTTCCCATGCAGATGAAGCCATAATAAATACTGAGTGAGAAAAGTTAATCTGTATCTGGAGAATTTTAATAAATAAAAAGTTTAAAGGGAAGAGAGGAGGGAAAAAACCTCTCCCCAGACCTGTTGGCTCTTGCTAGCTCTTGTTAGTGCTAGAAATATGTTTTTGACACGTCTTTGCAACGTCCGCTTATGCTTACATTCAAAGTCTGCAGTACTGACTTTCTGCTATTCCCTTCCCCCCCCCCCCCCCCCCCCTACAGCTTTTTCTAGGGGAAATCAGGCAAAGTACTTACTCTGGAAAAGAACAGTTCACACCAAGTGACTAATCCCAGAACTTGTCACTTTCGCAGGCTGGATTTGGATATTTCAAAAAAGAAGGTTGTGTTCCTCAAAGAAAGGAGGGGTGAGCTGAAGCATGTGTTTGCCACTGGAAGTTCTGCCCGAGAATTGTGCTTTGTAGCACCTTCTGGTTCTAGGCATGGGAGGCTAAGCTGCCTCGAAAGAGCAGCAGTCAAGAAGGTTGGCCTACTGGGTGGGAAAAGTCAGAGATGTTTCAGGGAATTGAAGGGAGTGTATGGAATAAAAGGCCGCTAGACTGGCTGAACGGAGCAAATGAGGACTGCGTGGTAGAGGAATGTTCCCAAGGCTCGTCTAGGCTAAGTTTCCCTATCGTACTGTCAGAGACTTACCCCAGGCTGTTAGCACGACTTTAATCACAGACTGTAAAATAGAAATAGGCCCTTTGGGAACATAGGGGGGATTTTTAGACTCCTAAAAATATGTAAATTGTCCCGTGGCTCCATAAAACATGGGAAATATTACTAATAATAAAATATAAAACATTAAAACACCTGAAAAGATGTTTATTGATTTCTGTAATTTGGAATCAAAGATTCTGAAACAGACCTAGCTGTGCATGCTTTAAAAAAAATTTAAAAATTAAGAATTCCTTAAGATTTCTATAGCTTTAACCTTGACAGGAGAAATTTGCAAACAGCACTGCCTAATGCAGATGTCTGTGAGTTACAAAAATAGCCAGATGTCCTGATTAGCAGAAGCAAATGTTCTTCCCTTAATCCATGTAAAATTATATTCAAAGGCTCTTTGGATGTAATGCGCACGTAAATAAAGTACCCAGAAACTGGGAATAGAAAGGAGCCTCAGCCAGCTAACTCTCAAGGCTTGAAAGCTCGAGTATTAAAAACAAATTTACCACTGTTGACTCTTAAATTTCTAGAACAGAAATGTTAAGCAGGGCTGCTTCCCAGGGCACGTGGAGAGAGCTGCTCTCATTAGCTATGTCTTCATATTCATTCTCTCTCTTTCACCCTCTTGAAATCAACAGCTAAATGGAGGTAGTTTTTTTAAAAAAAATTCCTGTGAATGGTTGTTTCCACCACCTGCATCCCTTTTTATTTAAAGAGAAACACGGCTTTATGCTGAAGATACTGTTTTTTCATTGTCTTTTTGTGATCACACAGGCTTTAGCAAATGTGTGAAACATTCAGTATTCAAATCAAGGCTTCCAGCAACTTTACATTAATCTTTCTAATAAATTAATAATTGGCAAATAAAATGGAGTAACTTGATATGAAAAAGCTCTTTAATTTTGTGGAGTTTTGATATGTTGTCTTGGTGGCAACAGACAAGCTTTCTAATATGGGATTTATAGACCGGGATAAAAAGCAGGAAAATGCAGTATCGACTTCATTGGGGGCATGGGATTGAATTGTATCATATCTTTCAACAGTAAATAAATTTTTGTGGCATGGAAAATGTGCTAATACTTTCAGCTTGAACTTCTTTTTGTTTGCTTCCCTAGTTTTAATTGTTAAGTTGATGCTTACACTCATATAAAAGATATCCCAAGCCTGTCTGTGCAAACAACTGTGTGATATCTGTCTCACAGTGCTACGAGTAAAAACACCAGCTTCATGATTTTTCTCTCCGACAACCGTGGTGGGGAGGAACAGAGGTGCTTACATTTCCCCTCTGCCCCTCCTCTAGCTTCATCAGATAGAAGCCATCTCCAAAAAACAAAAAGAAATCTCTTTAAGCTCGCAGCCTGGTCTGTCCCCGAATGCCTGCTGCCCAACTGGATCCTGTCCCGTCATGTTCCCTGGGAGGCTCTCCAAAGATGAGGAGGGTGACATCCTAATGATTGTCACCTCCTCATTGTTATGGATATACCCCAGGTTCCTGCACCCCCTCTTTGTTTTATCTTTGGAGCATACGCACTAGGACTTCTAACCCCGAGCTTTGGGGCTTCTTTGCAAGGTGGAACGTCTAGCCAAATAAGTTTAAATCCGAGCATGTTACTCCCCTTGGGGAGGGGAATGGAAGTGTCTGAATGTTGTCATTGGACATTAAGTCTGTTGTTTTTAAAAATATGGGCTGCTCCTTTTTGACGCTGGGTGCGTCAGTTTCCATCCTGGTGCTTTTTGAAAGAGCTGAGATTTATAAACTGACAAAATGCACGTATAAAATCAGGATGCTGACGGTCCCTTTACAATTGCAATGCTCCTGGACTCATCTATCACTTCCAAAGGTTATTGGAAAGGGAATGCACAGCCTTTTGCTGTCTGACAGTCCTTAGGTGGGTGTTTATTCCTCCCTCTTCGCCTCTTTAATCCTTATTCCGGCTTGAGGAGGCACATGGTAATTCAGGATAATCTTTCCACCTCTTCCTCACAAGCCAACCTTATAGCTCCCTCACAAAGTGGGACAATTCAACCAGGAAAAATTCTGTTTACTGGAATTTTGGAACAATCCAAATTCCAGGCTATGAAATCTGAAGGGTTAATTTTGACCTCCAGGTTGTCCTTGGGTTAGTCACTGAATTTGTTCCAAACCAGACATGCTGTTCCCATTCTCTTATTAAGTTATGGACTTGAAATGTCCAAGTCACTTGTTTTTTCCGTAGGGTATAGTTACTTTTTAACTGTCCACCTTACTGTCCCCTTGTATTGGAATTACTGTCTTCACACACATTGGCTAGAACAAGTCCTAATTGGCTGAAAGAGCCTTGGTTTATCCTGGGAAGCCTACTCAAACCCAGGCTGCACATGTGGAGACGTTTGCAATATTGCAAGCCTTTTCTGTATTGAATGCAGGTGTTAAAGGCAAGCATGTTTCAAAGGCCAATGCTGCACAAATTCTGGCCTTTGGGATAATGACAAGTGTTTTGCCTGCATAAACAATATCTATTTTTCCCCCTGAGGTCCACGCACACCTAGTTTCCCTCAAGCTCATCATCTCTGTCAGGTTAATCAATAGGCACCGTATGGCAGAGGGTCAGTAATCAGTGTCATCATGCCTTTAAATCGTGTTGAAAATTTGCTTAAAGCCTGGGCCAATTAACATCGAGATGATGAATTGATGGGAAGATGGGAAGAGCCTGGCGCTCAGGGGCTTTGTGCAAAGGAGATGCTCAGCTGTTGAGCAGCAGACACCAGCGAATAAAACCAGCCATTCATGAGAGCTCAGTCCACCCACTCTTAATGATAATGTCAATCTAGCAAAATATATACACATTGGAGTTGTCATGAGTTCATAAATCAAAGGAGTTTGTCAAAGGCATTCAGATTAACGAGGCAGCAGCAATAACAAGTCAAATTTGCATAGAGAATTGCCCGAATCTCGGTAAATTATGATCCTGTTTTTCATTTGATTATTTGCTAATGTCTCAAGAGGGAGAATGATTATATTAGCATGCAAAATCTACTCCAGAAGTAGAAATCGGAGGTAGAACCGACCAGCCCATGATGATAATTAATCAGTTTCTGCATAGAGGCCCAGAAATGAACTCCTTTTTTTTATTATTATTTCTCTTTGCTACTGATCCAAATGGTTCAGCTTGACAGAGACTTTATATTGCTTTAACAGTGTTCTGAATTGTGCCTGCAGGCAAGGCATAGTTATGCAGCTATAACCAACCTATCCATCTGCCAACCAGATTGGAATTCTCCTATCCAAGGCTTCCGTTAACCCCCACTGACAGCGCCAAACAGGATTAAGAATTTGAAAGCATAAAAATGGTTGTACTCTTTGCATTGACACTCGACTCCTCGGCCACTCCCCCTCTGCTTGTAAAAGCAATGCATCTGCATGGCTTTATAATTAGTGTTGGGCAGCTCAGCCCAAAACAACAGCAGCAACACACACACACACACACACCCCTTCCCACTTGGCAGGCTTTTGATTTCCACTGTGGGGACGAAGGCGGTTCTGAAGGTGGCCCTGTCCAGTTGATAGTCCCCTGGAATGCATTCATCTGTCCATCCAAGGAATACTGGATTATAATGCAGAAAATATTGCATGTCATCACACACCAGATGCTTTAATCTAGGGACCGTGTGTGTGATGGAACACAGGATATTTTTGAGACAGTGTGGGTTTTGTGTAGTGTCAAATGTGGAAAAACAGGGGGCAGTGAGAGTTGGAATGGTAACGTGACCGGAAACTCTATCCTCCTGGGCTCAGGCTGAAGTCCTCAGCGCAAGGAAGGGTTAGAAAGAGTCTCTGAGAGCTGGTTACCATTTTAGGGCAGATAAAGTTGTAAAAGGCAAAACCTCCTCCCGTGAGTCTTTTTGGGAGACTAGGGTTGGAGAGGCCGAGGCCAGAGTCCGGATTCCTAGTGGCTGTTGCAACCACGCTGCCAGCAGGCTGTATGGTCTTCTGTCAGTCACTTAACTTTTCTGTGCCATGCCTTGCCTATCTGTACCAATGGAAATGGCGCTCTTGGGGCTTGTTTTCACAAGCATACCTGAAGCAAGGTAGTAACTGCAGAAACTACCTCCCTGCTCCCATGACTGACCGGGAGTTAAATAGCTCCTCCCATCACCTGATCTTCCCTGCTTGGAAACTCACAGGAAGCTGCAAGCAGGGGGAGCTGGAATAGCAAGTGGTCAGCAAGGCAGAGATGTGTGTGATACAAAAGAGGAAGTGCTGAGGGTTGCCATGCCAGCAGAGGACAGCATGGAGGAGTGCAACCAGGGAGTTTTCTCTGCTTGTGATGCACATAAGCATGAAACTCAGTGCAGGAACCTCCCTCCCCCACTCTAACCTCACTTGTTTGGGGAGGTACATGCAGCCTCTTTTGTCACTTTAACCCCCATCTCACGGAAACACAGGGAAGGTAATAGTGAGTTAGGAGGTACTTGCCTCCAAAGAAGCATCCATGAAAAAAAGTCTGTTGGGATGCTCTCAGATTGTAAGCCCTAGGGGCAGGGACCGTGTCTATTTTATTACTTTGTAAAGTGCCAGGTACACTGCTGGCGCTATATAAATGTTTGTTANCAGATTGTAAGCCCTAGGGGCAGGGACCGTGTCTATTTTATTACTTTGTAAAGTGCCAGGTACACTGCTGGCGCTATATAAATGTTTGTTAATTAATAATAATAATAATAATAATAATGCGAGAGTTAGCCAGTTAGTGTGTTGGGGCCCCTGGCTGGAAACTGCAATGTTGTTCAAGGGGGTACTCTCCATGTCCAGACATGAGTTGTTTTGTCGGCCTTTGGTTGGGAGGTTTGCCTTGCCGTCAGCAAAAATGGACGCTAAGAGTTTGGAGAAGCTGGTTGGGTTTTCAGCCAGACCTGCCTTTTGATCGTCTGTTCCCCACCCACCCTAGCAAGTGCTCTCTCACATATGCACCAGTTGCATCTTTGGTAGACCTTGCTTATGCATGTCGCCCTCTTCTCCCCAATATCTGGGCACCATATTCTGCATTTTGAGCCATGACTGCGCCTCTAGAGGGCACCCAGAGAAGCGTAGCCTGGTAGCGTCACTTCATGCTGAAGCAAAACTTGCACTCTGGGCCGCAGACAGATGTGGGGCTACCATTGGGCTGTGCAGTGGGGGGAGAGGGCTATGACTCTACCTTGAAGGCCTAGGAGATGAATGATGACTAACAAAGATTGCTTAGTCCAATGGAATTCAGTGGGGAGTGCCACTATGGTTCGGAGTCCACCTGGAGTGAGGATTTGCTACTTCTGAGCACTGACTGGGTGCTCGCGACATCTGTGTTTTACTGTTCGGGAAGTGTAATGCTTTCCAGCCATTATGTCTTCACTGAGCGTAACTTAACTTGCCGACAAAAAGTGCACGCGCAGCGCTCCTCTCTAATAGTCTGCTCTCGGAGCTGCTGTGTTGGTGCCGGGGATGGAGAGACAGCAAGCTGTGAACCGCCATATGCACTTGGCAGTCTTTGTCTGGTCTTTGTTCAGCCAACCTCTGAGCCTTGCCACCTGTAAAGATAATGAATACAGCAAAGGTGCTTTTCTCTCTCGCCTTTAGAATCCAGACCTTTAGTTTGGAGGAAGAAGTATGTCAATTCATGCCAGGATTGAGGGCAGAAGAATAAAGGCTGACATTTCCCCTGCAGGATTGAATTCCCTGGCTTTTTGAGACTGTTTTTAACCTTAATGGCTTCCAAAAGAGGCTGGAGGGGCAAAAGAGACTCGAGGCTCCACTTCTAGTAGACGTTTTCTAAAGCTCCCAGTGCTGGATAAAGTACAGGGCGGTTTTAGAAGCGTCAGGGAAACTGAAGACTAAATATACAGCCTAAAAATTAAGAAAAGCTGAATCTGAAAATTCAGAACAGTAAAAACGCCCAGCCTGAAATCCCATGAACTGTGCCCGGTGGCCAATGCAAGGAAACATTTCCACTTTTTTGCGGGGGGAGTTGTATAATTTTTTGCGGGGGGGAGTTGTATAATTTAAAGCCAGGTGATCCCAGCCCTTTCCAAGCTGAACATAACCTACTCTACTCACACTTGCCTCTAGTCGCTTGTTTGAGACTTGACTTCCATTATAAAACCTTGTCTGCAGCAGCCCAGACGTTGGGGTGCTTTGTGAGCTCTGTGTCTTGTTCGGCTCCATATTCAGCCTTTAAGCCGTGACTTGCTCCATACCCTGGGGACCAGTTTGAATGGTCCTGAGCTTTTTTTCCTCGACAAAACCCTGCTCCGATCTCCTCTTCCTTTTGGCCAAAATTAGAGCATAACACCATTCCTAAAGTCACTTGATCACACAGTTCCTACTGTGTGGGGGCCAGGGTCAGGGCTGGAGCTTACCCTATAGGCAACACAACTGCCCGTGCTGCAGATCACTTCACATCAGCCTGTTCAAATTCTAGATGAAACTGGGCTAGCAACTGCACTTTTCCAAACACATTTTAGAGTATTTTCCTAGCCAATGTGCATTGGGATTTATCTTTTTTACTGATATCTAAACATCTTCTATGGATAAGCCCTTTTCTAAGATGTACTAGACGACTAGATATCTAATGCTCACCTGAAATGAGCAATCCCTCTCCACAGCAGGAGAAATCGTGCTAGCATAGGCTTCCCATGACCAAGGAGCATCCCCAGAACAGCCTCTTGTGCATCTTCCACCTCCCCTATTTTGATGTTTTGGTGGTGGTATCAAGGTCCTACAGTTGAGCCAGAGAGACTTGCATTTCCATAGTCGACTAGACTATTGTGCAGTCAGTGCCTTGCCAATTTAGACACCAGGATCGAGAGGGGAAGATGAATTTCAATAGTTGTATTTATTATGCTGCCTTTTTGCAAACCAGTGATCTGGTCTTTATGACATGCCATCTCCAGCAGTGGCCAGTGCTTCAGAGTAATCCAGAAATCCCCTCTGCCGCATCTCCTACTCAGTTGCTCACGGTTATTACAAACAGGAGAAAAACCCCTTCCCATCCTTAACACACAATTGGCCTCTGAGTAGCAGCTAGCCCCGGGGTGGGATGTGTGTGCACTGACGTAGCTGGATAGCCGATGAAAGCAAACCAAGTAATACTTGCATCCCGCAGGGCAACGCTGGGAGTGATAACTGAGTTAGTTTCCTTTTTTTGTTGTTGTTTTATCCTTACAGAATTCTTCGGAGAGGGAAGAGTGTAATAACGATGAGCCCCCTAGGAAGATCATTGCGGAGAAGCATTCGCTCAGACAGGTATGCAGTCGGTCACTTTCCCCTGGCATGCTCTGGGCAGCTGGGAGCTTGCACCCAAGCTTCTGGGAGGTTGTTTCATCCCATTGCTTAGTTGAATAAAAGCCAAAGAGCATTGTCACACCTGGAAGGATCAAATGAGAGAGACAGGCTTTCACGAGGGTGAAGGGGACGGGGGTCTCCGAGTCAGTGCTGTCCTTTGTGACCTTGTACTTGACATTTCCTTGCTTGTCATTCAGCAGGAATTTCCCAGTCTTGAACTGTGTAGTACCCCCATCTCTCTCGTAGGCTATCCTCTGCCTTTCTGGGCACCTTTTGTTTCACAATATCCACAAACAAGTCTGCTTCATACTTGCCCTTGGCTGTTACCTCAGCCACCGTATCTCTCCTCAACCTCGGGGTAACTCCTGGAGTATTCACACAATGTTCTTGTCTTTATCCTGAGGTAATTTGCCACTCACCCGTGGGTAAATTACCCCACTTTGAGTGCAAAGTATCTAGCTCAAAGCAGAGAGACCGATAACTTGGAACTGCAGAGTTGTGCATGTGCTCCGTGGCAAGGGACTCCTCTCCCTTACCCGCCAAGCTAAATTACCACATGTGAGGTACCCCAGGTTGTCTGCCTCATGTGAACAGGCCCTCCAAGTGACTGTCAAGATTGATAACCTAAAGGAAACTCTACCTTATTTTCCCCTTCAAATTTGAATTTTAAAGCCGTACGGTTTTTCCCTCCTGCCCTTTGCCACAAAGAGTAATACCGGCCTGTTGGATCAGCAGACAAAGGCACATGGGGCCAGGTTGTGTTCTGGTGTGCACAAGATGCACACTCTACCCTGAGGAGCGTAAAATCCCGGAGGTGCAGGTAAGATGAAGCAGGTTGGGAATCCTTACATCCGCCTGCAGCTCTCCAAGCTCCTGGCTTTCAATACTGTTGGGTTGTAAAGCACTTGCCTCTGTGCACCCAGGGGGGCCAGAGGCAGGGGTATCTGCAGATGGATCCCAGCACTGGGTGCTTAGTCACCTTTCAGCCTGTCATGGGCAGAAAGCAGGGTGACTCTGCTGACAGTCTGCTAACTGAGTAATGACTCCAGTCTGGTTTTTCAGGCCTTTGACTGCAGAGCATGGGAAAAACTTCAAATTTTCAAGCATAATAAAGTGGCTTGATGGTTGAATTGTGCAGCTGAACTGCAGGGCTTTCCCCCAGTAGCTTATAGACAGAGTTCTCCTTTCCTTGCAGTGAGCATCCCCTGCAGAGTTGCAGAGGGCATGAGAACGGCTGATGAGCCCAGAAAGGGGGGAGAGAGAAGCAAAGGTTTGCTCTTCTCTTGTCAGTGGAGATGCCTCTGCATCTTCTGCAACGTGCTGACTTCTCAGGGAGGAGCAAGAGGCCTTTGCCACCAACCGGTAGCACAGAATACTCCTAGCTCTTGCTACTTGGCCTATGTCAGTCAAAGGTGGCCAGTAAGCAGGAGAAAATGGAACAAGTGCATAGGGGTTTTGTTTGCAGGGCGGAGACAACAGAGGTGATGTCCTGGTCTGTAGAGATTTGGCTTGTGTGTTTCCAGCACCAGCCAGTGCAGTATGAAAGCAAGAGTCAAGGGCAGGTTTCTCCAGTCATCACAACTTGTGGTTCACCTCTCCAGGTTACCTGTCCTTGATAAGGACTTCCTCATGGACGAGGGACACGGGAACGTACCTAGTGCTTCCCATAGAAACATGGATCAGTGTTCAGCTAGGAATAAGGGAGATATCCCAATCTAGCCCATTCTGCACTTCGAAGCCATGTTCACATAGGACCTAAAGTGGTGGTCTCCTCAGGGAGAAACACTCAGGGAGCTATCAACCTTTCAAGCGTCATTTCCCTGGAATGTGGCGTTCCACAAGGTTCCATTCTGTCTCCATTATTGTTTGATGTGTACATGCAGCCCTTGGGGGAGATCGTGAGAGGGTTTGGTGTGCGTTGCCACCGATATGCTGATGACACCCAGCTGTACCTCTCTTTTTCAACTGACTCAGGTCCTGCCGTCTCAGTACTGTCCCAGTGTTTGGAGACTGTGGCGAATTGGTTATGGCAGAGCAGACTGAAGCTCAATCCTGATTAGACGGAGGTGATGGCGGTGGGTAGGGCGAAGGAGCTGTCAGTTCCCCTCGGAGAGGAGGTCCGCCCTCCCGTAGCCCAGAAGTTCAGAGTCTAGGGGTATTATTGGACTCAGATCTCCGCCTGGATCGGCAGGTGGAGGCAGTGGCTAAAGCTGCCTTCCGCCAGCTGTATCTGGTGCAGAGGCTGCGTCCATACGTCTCCAGACCCAACATGGCCACCATCATCCATGCCTTCATCACCTCGAGGCTGGACTACTGCAATGCGCTCTACGTGGGGCTTCCCTTGACGCTGGTTCAGAGGCTGCAACTAGTGCAGAATGCGGTCGCTCGTCTCCTGATGGGGACGAGCCGACGGGAACACATGGCCCCCGTGCTCCACGTGCTGCGCTGGCTGCCTATAGTGTACCGAGCCAGATTCAAGGTGTTGGTTTTGACCTATAAGGCCATACACGGTCTTGGCCCTTCATACCTCTGGGACCGCCTCACCCGCCGTGCCCCAGAACGACCCCTGCGGTCCACTGGGGGTGCCTTCTTAGAGGTCCCCCGTGTAAAACGGGGGGCCACAATGGAGAGAGGGTTCTAGGTGGCCGTACCGCGATTGTGGAACTCCTGGAGGAAGCCCGTCTGGCCCCAAGTTTGTTGGCCTTCCGCCGGGCCTGCAAGACTTGGCTGTTCTCCCAGCCCTTCGTAGGAGGGTGGGTTGGGATAATTAAAATGTGGGGGGTAGTGGGTTTTTTTAGATGGGTTTTTAAATGTTTTTATTTGTTGTACGCTGCCCCGAGATGCCATGGGCATGAGGGGGCGGCTAATAAATATAAACAAATAAATAAAATTCATTTCCAGCCTCCATGAGCCTTTTGAGAGAAGATGATCTCTGCAGATGGCCCGATTCCTCATGAGAACACGTCAGGTGATCAGTCTTCGTTCACCGAGCAGTCATTGCCTGTCTGTACCCAGTCATCAAAATCAAGCCTCATCAGATCGTTCCTCTTCCACAGAATTGTAGAGTTGGAAGGAACCCCAAGGGTGATCTAGCCCACCCTCTTCCATTTAATAGGATCCACAGTATCAACATGATCCCAGAGAGAGGTCTGTCTAATCTGTTTTAAAAGGCCTCCAGTGATAGGGCCTCCACACCCTCTGCTGGCAATTATACCACTGCTGAACTGTTTAGCCTAAATCTCTCAATCTCTCTCTCCCTAAATTAAATTTAAGCCCATTCCCTGTAGTTCTGACCTCAGTGACTAGAGAGAACACGGTGTCATTTTGAATGGTCAATTACTACTTTCTGGGTATTCGACCACCTAATAGTAGTAATACCATCAAGCCCATAATTCTCTCGTTTGCTTATAAGTATGTCATGTGGAAATGTGTCAAAGTGACTGACTAAAGTCAAAGTATATTACTTCAACTGCATCTCAATTGTCCACTAGCCCCATCATTTTATCAGAGGAGGAGGCTCTATTGGCCTGACCCTATTTATTCTTGACAAACCCTCTTGGCCTACTTCTCAACACCCATCCTTCAGGTGCCTGAGAATTAACTGTTTTCTGATTTGTTCCAAGGTTTTAGCTTGTATCTGATTGGTCTGTAGTTCCTTGGGCCCTCTTTTCCCCATTCTTGAAAAAAGAAAAAGGAAGCTATATTTGCTGTTCAATCCTCAGGGTCCTCCTCTGCTCATGGATTCTAAAGACAAAGGCCAAGGGCTCAGAGATTGTCTCAACCACCGTGCTTACTCGGTGTCTGATGGCGGTAGAGGATTTGAAGAGGGCTAATCGACTGAAGCGGAATCCCGACAAGACAGAGGTGATGCTGGTGGGGAAGGCGATGGAGTTAACGGCCCCCATCGTTGATGGGGTCTGTCCTCCATTGGTTCCCCAGGTGCGGAATCTGGGGGTACTCCTCGATGCGCAGCTCCGCCTGGATGCTCAGGTGGAGGCTGTGGCGAGGGTTGCCTTTCCATTATTAAGAGTAGTAATATTTATTACGGCATTAGCTTTTGCCATAGCCAAGTAAATTAACATAAGTAGGTAAGAGTATATAAATAGATGTAAACATACCCATAAAGATAAAATCAATCGCCAGTTATACTAAAATTAACCATAAAGTACTCCAAACATAATAGATCATCAAATTCGGCCCCGGGTACATCCAATAGGGAAGGACCAAAAAAAAATGTAGTTAAACACATTTAATTAAACTCAAAAGTTACATATTGCTTCCTACAATTTCCATATTGGCAATGATAGACTACTTAACCAGATATGAGCTAAAAGACAAAAACCAGCGTCAACTGTTAATTAGTTGGTTACAGAGATGATTAAAAAAAAAAGAATTAAAAAAAAATGGATCTTTCCACAATCATTAACCATCACTTTGCCTCAGACCTACCAGTCTTGCATGAACCAAATTCCTTTTCTTAGTAGCCAACCAGACAAAAGTAGCAATAGCAACCATAGCATCTACGTCGTCCAGTGCCATCAAGTACTGGAAACAACGATCAGAAGCAAAGGTCAACCCATTAACCGCCAAACTTGGCGCAAGCTGGCATACTATGGACAGTGGAGCAAAAAATGCGGCCTGTCTTCCCTCCGTTACTGCTGTCTGGACAAGCTGAAAACGTACCAGTATATAGCACCGCCTAAGCCTAGGGTCCCTGATCTTATCCAAATATGTTTCAAACAAACTAGTATGCTTAATCTGGGCCAGCATAGGAGCAACTTTCCAAGCTCCCAATACGGCCAACTCTCCTTGTTGGGCAATGTCCCTAGCTCTAAGGTGGATCTCCTGCCGAACCTGGGCCAGAGGTTTTCCACAAAAATATTCAAAAGAAAACCCAAGGTTCTTGAGTAGCCACCCAAGATATAATAGCCAGAGATATGCTCGTGATCCTGAATACAAAAGTTCCTCCCTAAAACATAGAAGAGGGAGATCGGATTCTTGGAGGGCTAATAGCCTCAGCCTGTAATGAATAAAAGATAGCTTTGCCAACAGGTCCAGTGAGGGCATACCTGTCTCTAATCTAAGAACAGCACCCGGGATGCTGCTGCCAACTCTGAGGAGTCTACGCAGAAAAGCATTCTGGACCTTTCGACAATTACATCTGTACGGTCAACTTAGACCGTATGTTTTGGGCTCTGACCTGGCCACCATCATCCATGCTTTCATCACCTCAAGACGAGACTATGGTAACGGGCTCTACGTGGGGCTACCCGTGGTGACGGCCCGGAAGCTGCAGCTGGTGCAGAATGTGGCGGCCCGTCTTTTGGTGGGACTGGGCCGTTGGGAGCACATTGCACCAGTGCTCCATTCTCTGCATTGGCTGCCAGTAGTCTTCCGAGCCCGATTCAAGGTGTTGGTTTTAACCTATAAAGCCCTAAACAGTCTGGGCCCTGTCTATCTGCGGGACCACCTCACCTCCTCCCCCACCCCCCAGGTACTGGACCAGCCCCTGCAGTCATCAGGGGATGCCCTTGTGATCCCCCAAGTCTTCCGGGGGGCCACGCAGGGGAGGACATTCTCGGTGGCTGCACCAAGGCTGTGGAGCTCCCTTCCGGTGGGGATGCATCTGGCCCCGGACCTTCCCTCCTTTTGAAAAAGCTGTAAGGCTTGGCTGTTCCATCAAGCGTTTGGCAGGGGAGATGGGTGGAGGGGGGGGGGGAAGTGATACGTTTTTATAATTTTATGGTTTTATAATTGTTCTATGTTGTTGTAAGCTGCCCCGAGCTACCTGTGGCAGGAGGGGTGGGATGTTAAATATTTCAATTAATTAATAAACTAGCTGCTTAATACCCTATGGTGAAGTTCATCTGGCCTTGCTGACTTAGATACATTTCTTTAACTGGATCCATAGTCTGATCTGCCTCTTGAGTTTCTCCTCAACGTTGAGTGTCAGAAGTGATCACAACCAACCTTTTTTGTGAAGACTGAAGGAAAGTACCTTGGCCTTTTTGGTATCCTCTGTTACTAGCTCTCCATTTCTCTTGTGGAACGGAACTGTACTTTCTATTGTATCTCTATACCAATATACCCGTAGAACCCTTCTTTATTGTTTTTCACATCCCTTGCCTAGCCACATGGTGGTGATAATGACTAGAGAAGAGGAACTGGTCTGGAAGGGTAGAAAGAACAAAGTAAATAAGAATAGCATCCCAGCTAGAAGAGAGTCACAAGGTTGGTGGCTGGTGAGGAGAACTGTCCTGGGAGGCCTCAGGCTGCTACAGACTTCTCTGAAATCCTGACGGACGCCACCTCTGCTTGTCCTCAGTCACTAAAAGGAGAGAGCTCCCACTCTTCCTCCCTGTGCAGAAGGAAGCACATAAAGGAATGCTTGGCACCTAAGCACCCTGCCTGGGGAAGATGTGTGGCAAACCAATCCGCTCCATCCTGAAGGTTTCTCATTGATTACAGTCTCCAGATAATTGGTTATTGAGTAGTTTGCTTCCAGGTTCAACAGCAAAACCCCATGTTTCTTCTCTAAAGAGACCCCAAAGCACCTGAGTGAGGTATGGTGTCTCCAAGCTGCCTTATGTCTCGGATAATAACGGTGGTATCCATCCTGCTGACGGCAACAGATCCGCTAGCATATCCACAGTTGCCTGGGACACAGGGAGGAGAGACTTTGCAAGGGTTTGGTCATTTCTCGTAGGCAAGGCAGGTGAATTCCATCTTCACCATGGAACACGAGAGCCAATTATCTCATCTCTGTGCCCTGTGGGCAATATCCTCGTCTTTCTGAAACCATGGGTATTTGCAGCTGTTGGAGACGGGGTACTGTGGTAAACAGGTCCTATAGGGGACACAGTATGGCCATTCCTATGTTCCTAATGGGATACCATGCTCAGCTGCACGTGGTTAGTTGCAAGAAGGGTTTTGATGAGGTCAACTGTGGTGACCTTAAACACAGGCAGCGACAGGGAGGCGTCAGCCAAATCCAGATTTCAGATTATTTTTAAGAGCCATGTCTCTAGCCCCTTTTGTGATACATAGGTCTTATAGGAGTTTTCCGTTTGTTTTATAAACTCAAGTTTGATCCACAAAGCCAATTTCATCATGTCTAGGTCAAAGGAAAATATCCTTTTCTTGTCTCTTTTAGAAAAACAATGCCATGCCTGAGGTTTTATTTATTTATTTATTTATTATATTTATTGTTGTGGATTTCTAGGCTGCCCCCTCCTACTGCTGCAGCTCAGGGCAACGCACAACACAATAAAAACACAAATGGGGGGGGGGGTTTAGTAAAGTTTGGGGGGTTAAGTTGGGGTTTTATATATTGTATTTTGATATTTTCCCCCAATTGTGGGGAGGCTCTGCTCTTCTGATCCCTCTTTGTTCCCCTTTCTGTATTGTTCTATAATGGATCATATATATTGTGTTTTTATTTCGTAAGCCTTGCCAGGAGGGGCGGGGTAATAAATAATAATAATAAAAAAGTTTTGAAATAACAGTAATAATATAAATAATATAAAATTATTATAAAAATATAAACATATGGCAGAGAGTTTAAAAAAACCCACCCAGCTCCTCCTCCCTCCCCCGTCGTGCTCAGCAAAGGCCCGGTGGAACAGCCAGGTCTTGCACTGTCTCCGGAAAGGGGGAAGACTTGGGGCCTGGCGGACCTCTGTCGGGAGGGAGGGAGGGAGTTCCACAGCTGCGCTGCAGCCACCAAGAACACCCTCCTCATCGTCAATACCGAGATACTGGGGGGAGCCTGAGCAGGGGGCGACTCAGGAGGTGAGGCGATCCCGCAGATAAGCATCAAAGCTGCCTGCCGTGGGAGGTGGGGCTGGCGGGGCATTCTGAAGCCTGGGTGCTATAATTCTAGGTCAGGTGACTGGCTGGTGGGGGCCGCCCACGTGCTCCGGGTCAGACTGATCACCCTATTTGGGGTTGGGAAGGAATTTCCCCTCCGGGACAGATTGACAGGAAGGGGTTTTGCCTTCCCCAGCAATGTGGGTGCAGCTCACCTTTTTTTATATTTTTAAATTAAAATTGTTCCCTGTTTCAGGTGTCGGTGTGCTCTGGCTGGTCCTGCTCTCTACTTGGGGCAGATTTTTTAATAGCCTCTGTTGCTAGATAGATTTTTCTTTGCAGGTCTTGTGCGTCCTGCTGGCCTCGATGACCCCGAGGTCCCTTCCAGCTCTAGGGCCATAGGAGACTCTCTCTCTCTCAGTAGTGTGTCGGAGAGGACGGCTTGAGCGATAGGCTCCCTGCTTAGGTGTGATAGCTTTTAAGTCTTTCCTTTCTTTCCAGGAAAGGAGGACTCCAGCTTAGCTACACTGAAAAACAAAATGATTTGAGAGGCAACTACATTGACATGCCCATTAACTCAAACCACACTTCTTGATAACTAGGATAGCACAGTAAACCACAAGGCCTTTTTCTGCCCACCTGGATCCTTTCTCAGCAAGCTATCGCGTCAGCACCTCCAGGGAGTGAGCATCTCGCAGCCGCTGAGCCCTAGAGCCTTCTGGGTGTAAGTTTCCAACTGCCACAAGGGACTCCTAGCTCACCTTGTCACACCTGGCCAAATGGCTATTGCTGCTTTCCAGGTTTAGCATGCATTATTTATTCAAATTTATACCCAATTACGGCTCAGGGCAGGTTACAACATATAAAAACATCCACTTAACGCCAGCAAATTACCTCAAACGTTTCTTCTAGAAGAAAGGACCACAGTTCCATCCTTACCTGCGTGAATGAGTCTTTGATCATAGGTTAGATTAGTTGGCCAGCCTCAGTAGAAAACCAATACCTGTAATGTTCTGCTGCAGATAATTGAGGTAGGGCACAGCTTCGCATCTGATTAGAGTAAGATTCTTTGTCCTGTTGAAACCCCGCCTTTGCAGTGACTGCTTCCTCATTTGGTGTGGCCCTTTTGGGAGGTTTGAGGTTTGAGAGATGGATGGATCTAATTTTGTCTCCGACGCTACAAGAAAGCTAAAGACATGTTTTTAGGGTCCATGGACTTTCTGGTTAGAAAAGTGGACAATTTCATTTGACTTCAGATAAATCTTCCTGAAGAAGTACTGCTGCACCAGAAGGGATTGAATGAGTGGAGTTTGGGGGATTGGGTGTTCATTCCATGCATGGAAGAAGGGATCAAGACAGGAGCAGGAGAAGACAATAAAGGGAAGAGTAATGTTGGCATTGCTGGCTGATGCATTAAAAATAAATTAGAGCCGTTTGTGACTTAGATGCTGTGATGAACAAGGTCTCTTATTGACAGCTGTTTAAGATAAAATAAAATTTGTGAGCAAAAACCAAAAGCCACTGTAAAAAAAAAAGGAAAAAAATAACCCTTGGGGGGGAGAAACAAAACAATGCCAAGCAGCAAAACTTTTTGGCAACTTTATTTAAGCTAACAAACGAATTTTCTCCCTGCAAAGTTATAAATTAATTTTAATAGGCTGATCCAGATGGTCCATTTGGAAAATGGATAGCTTGATCTGTTGAAAATTAAACTAAATTTATCTCTCTCATACTTCAAACTGAAGCAAGCGCAAGAAGAGTGCCCATTAAGTCCAGCGAATACAGATGGACCGGCAGGTCACACATGGGACTAATCTGATTCATTTTAAAAATAAATGTGTGAGTTATTGAATCAGGTTCCCATTCCAAGCCCTGTTGTGTGCGTGCAGCCTTTTCAAAGGGGCTTGCTGATGCTTCAGTGCCTTTTTAACCTGTGTGTTTCCATTTTAATTCAGCTTCCTTGCCAAAAACCATAATTAGTTTTCAGTGCCTATCATTCAGTGTTAGACCCAAACGCTAGATTGATTAGGTCAGGCATTTGTTATTTTAAGGGGCTGCGTCTCCATTCTTAATTTATGAAGAACAGGAGCTCAGTAGTCTTGGGGAGAGAAACTGGCCTTTAGAAACCAGGGAGGGGAATGCTCTCCAGGGGCCCCTCCAGCCTTTTTGCTTCTGGGTGTGTTAAACGGAGCCATGAATGCAGATTTGTAAATTTATTGCGGTGCCATCTGTTTTTTTGCAGGAACCGTATTATTGTTGGCTTGTGTCTGTCTATTGTGGTGGCCACTCCCCGGGAGCTTGCCCTCATCGTCCTAAGGAAAGTGATGAATAGTGGGGTCAACAGGAGTGGGTCACAGGGCAGCTGTCCAGGGCTGCCCTGAACTTGATTACCCCACTGTTTTTTTAAAAAGACACACACAATGCCAGTTGTTTAGAAGTCTTCCGTCCCTCTCTTGAATGGGGTAATAATGAAGTGCCTTTTTGCTGTCACGATTCGTTCCCTGGGCGGGCTCTGTGGGGGGAAAGCTGTGTCAAAAGTGTCTTGTGGGGAAGTGCTGACGGCAGTGGGATTGCTGTCACGGCCATAGTGCTTCAAACCAGATTCAATCATCTCTTTGCAGGGCCTCCAGATGGAATTAAAGTGCGGGGGAAATGCCTGCCCTCCCCTCCCCCTCATGCACATACACCACCCACCACTTTCAAGAACTCTATTCCTTCAGCATTCCTTCTTGGAATCCTATTGCAAAAACTCAAAACAATGCAGTAAACCTTGTCCAGCCACCAACTCCATGCTCTGCCGAATGTAGACCGGGCTTGGTCTCTGCCCCAAAGAGCTTGCAAAGACAGAGATGCTGTAATGAGGGAGAGAGACAAAAGGAGGGACTTTTCTTGGTCATTTCTGATGCACAGGGCTTACCTCGCCTCAAATACCACGTGGATGTTTGAGGGAAATATTGGTCAACTAGGAGATGCAGTTTCTCCACTCAATCCAGACAAGCTATCTGTAGATCCCGTTTACCAAGCAGTAAGGTGTGTTGGTCTGAGTGGGAGATGGTTAGCTTAAAGCCAATTGAACCCACACCCTCCCACAGTGTTTCAAAACACCAAGTAATGAAATTACTTCAAAAAGTCTGCAAAATGCTCCTCTCCGCCTTAGAACTACTGTGAAACGTCTCCATTTCTTTCACTTTCATCCAGGATTATAAAGCGTTAGTGAAGAAGCTCTCTGCCTCTCCTGAAACCCAAGTTGCTCCACAAATATGTCAGCTTGTTGGCACAAAACCCCTTTGCTTCTTTCTACATTAGCGCGAATAGGGTCTGTCAGCCTTGCTGCATTTCCGCGCTCCTCTGTAATTGAGGAAATTGCCAACGCCATCTACTCCCCTACCCTTTTGTGCTTGTGTCCACTTACCATCTGAAGAGCGTGGGCAGTGATAAATAAAGAGCTGAGTGGGGTGCTCTCAACTCTTTGAAAGCAGCATGTTGCCAGCCCCCTAGTTATATTTCTTGACGTGTTTACGTTTTTCTGTATTCTTTCTCTTGTGTGGCTGGAACCCTTGGGGTCCAGAGCCATGAGAAGAGGCCAGGGAGCTGACAAAGTAGCTGTCCCCTTGTTAGCTTGTTCTTTTCTTCTTTAAAAAACGAGAAGAAAACCATCTGGCTGAGGGCATTCCATTTCCCTCCCCCACGCACCTCTATAGAGGAAGAGTTTCACCTGCAGTGAGGGTTTCCATTGATTAGGGAGGGAGCAGTAATTCACGTCTCCTAGCCACTCCACTGATACTTTGCAGTCTTGAAAGGTGCTGACCCATTGAGTTAAACTGTCAAGGGAGGATAAAAAAAAGAGCTTCATCCCAGGAGGTAACAGCTGCCAGGTTTTCAACACCTTGCGCGCCGCTGGAGAGATGTCACAAATTGTCAATGGAAAGAAAAATGACTTGGCCGCCATCTTCCCTTTAACGACTTATCAAATTAAGAATTTAAACTTCCTCAAAGCAGCAAGAGCGAGTAACTGTCAGTTGGGGGGGTTGAATCCAGAGGGACGTTGAACAGCAACACACACAATAAGCTCTATTAGAGGCTGCACCGTAATCCCTAAAAGGTAGAGTAACCTGGTTTGGTTAGGACAGGCACCATCCAACCGTGCCACGAAGACAGGCAGGAGGGAAAGTTAGAAGCTAAGCCACAAAAGTCAGACACCAGTATTTCTATATTTAAAAAACAACAACGGGCCTAATTCATAAGTGAGTGAACTGAGCAAAGACTCGCTGTATTTCTGCTCTTTGGAGGACAATTGGTTTTTTAGCAGCTACCAGATGGCTAAATACCACGACATCTCTTTTTTGTTTTGTTTTTGTTTTACAAGAGATCCAGTTTTCTTTGCTCTTTTGTTGTTTTTTTAATGCTTTGACTTCACTGAATAGTCCTGGGGTGGGTTTGGACATCATGACATACCCTTTTTCCTTGCTTTGATGGATGAGGTGGGGGGTGGGGGAGAGAAACCTAAGATTTAATGATGTCTCTGAAAACAGGCAGGGATTTATTTATTTATTTATTTCTGTTTGTTTTAGGTTAGTCATTTTAATTGTACTGAGTAATTAGAAGGTACACACAGCCAAGGGAGCTTTGTTATGGTAATTGCTCAAGAAAAGCCATTCCCCATCTACCATTGCCATGTGTTGAGCCGACTCTTCCCTCTAGTGGCAATATTAAGGACTCTGGCTTTGCAGCAGGCAAGGTGTAATTGCAATATGACAAACTACGCTTAGGGGACAGTCCTGTAAATGTTCTCCGTTTTGGCTTGGCTAGTCTCTGTTTTGTCTTATGACTTCCTACAGAGACTTTCTTCCTTCCTGCAAGCCCTCTGAGCCGTAGATTGCCGAAACTTAGCTCTAACCATAGAAATAATATCACAGTGGATTCTGGGTAATGTTTTGCAGCTTGACTTAATTTTAATCTTCTGGTTTTTTAATTACCTATTTATAAAAATGCTTTTAAATTTGTAGACATTATTTAATACTTTTGGAAGAAGCACCTCGTTTGAAATAAATAAATAAATTGCATTTGTTTTAATGGTCCAAGTGAAAGACCTTAAGGGTAATTAATGCAGGTCTCTCAAGACCCCTACAAGTGAGATGCAAGTGATCTTTCCAAATCTGCCAGAATGATTTGTCTATATAACTTCACACTTCTGCTGAATCCTTCAGAGTCTAATAACTTTTTTTTTAACTGTTTGGCAATTTGTGCTTTGCTACGAAAGCCCTTGTTTGGAGAGGGGGGAGGAATGCAGTTTAATAAGCTGCTCTCTCAAAATGACTTGGAGGAAGGCTATGGGGTTTGTCTTTTTGTTGTGTTTTTATTACAGTGTTGTTTTTCTCTGATAAATCATGTAATTATTGACTAGTGAAAAAAAATCTTATTGAACTCCTGGGTTGCAATGTCTATTAAAAAGTGGTGTTTCGTTCAGAGACTGGGGATTCTCTGGATAAATTGCCAAAGAAATGGCTTTTCTGTTGGTTGAAGTCCATATGAACACAATTCCACTTTGTGTTCAGCCTCACAATCTGGCATCACCCATAGGTCCCATTGACTTCAGCGGAAGTCTTGAATGTGCAAGGCGTTGGAGAATCATGGCCTGTGTCAGAGTCAGCCAGTCACGTACACATTAAAAAAATCTAACCTAGGCTGCTGGTGGTGGAATCAGTTCAACTCTGGGTCTGTATTTAGTGAGCTGTGCTCTACTCCACCATCTCTGTGTCATTTTAAGCCTTTGGCTGAGAATGAATGGTGCGGTTCGCCTCCCCTCTTCTGCATCCCATTCCTGCTCCTGACATGATTTGATGTGGCCATAAATTTGTAGATTTTTTTTTTTTTCATTAGAGCGTGTTTTGCTGTAGAGATGCTTAACGCGCTTCTCAAATGGCTTTTGCAAGGTTAAAGGAATGCAGCTTGGTAACAAGTTTGTGTCATTTTAAATATATACCTCCTAGTAAATAAGGAGGAGCCTGGCAATCAATCCCTTTTAGTGTGTTATATGTTTCACCTGACAACTAAACCCTCTATTGATTAGCCATTACTTTGTTAGATAATCCCGTGTCATTGGAGCCACTGTAAAAATTAAACTCTTTAAAATGGTTTACCCTAGCAGTACTACGAAAATTGAAAACTTGTTCAGAATTACAGCCAGCTTTCACAAAGAGGGTAGTTTCCAACAAACTGGTTTATGTTTGCATGCTTTATATGCAATATAAAAACAGATTAAAGCACTCCAACACAAAGCTCTCTGCCTCTGGGATAGGACTAGGCCGCCGCTGCAAACAATACTTCCTAGAAGCCTCCTAGCTTGAGTAAAGGTGAAAAAAGAAAACTTGAGTACTTGGGTTTAGACCAGAGAAGATTCCCAACAGGGGCTGGTTTTAAAGACGACCCCAGAAGGCTCTCTACTTCCTGAGACCTAGGTTTGGGTTTTGTTTTCCCTAGCACAGCAGGTGGCCTCTCCCAGGCACCCCCAAGCAATCCAAGGTAGCTGTTGATCAACTGTTCCAGGTGAAATGCAGGGCGCTGAACTTGGGATTTGGTAAACTGAGCAAATGAAGAAATAATGGCTGCACACTTAATGTGTGTCTCTGCACCCCCTCACCATCAGTGGTTCAACAACTTCAATGTCAACTCTTGGAAGGGTGGCAACGTAGAGCTGCCAGGATGATTAGAGGGATGGAGGACTTACCCTATGAGATGGGGCTGAAGGAGTTTGGCTTATGTAGCCTGCCAAAAAGAAGGCTGAGGGGAGGTAGGATTACATTGTCTGAATACGTATATGGGGGGGGGGGTTAACGCAATAGAAGAAGAAGAAATGTTCAAACTAAAAGGAAGCGTGAGTACAAGAACTAATGGATACAGGCTGGTTATCAATAAGTGTAACTTGGAAATTAGAAGGTTTTTTTTAACAATCCGAGCAGTGAACGACTGGAATAAGCTTCCAGGGGCAGTTGTGGGAGCAAAAAAGTCTGAATAACTTCAAAATGGAGTTGGATAAATTTATGGCCTAGATCTTGTGTGAGGAGTTTTTATTATTTGATGCTGCAGGATTATTATTATTATTAGCATTAGCATTAATATAGGGCCAGCGATGTACCTGACGCTTTACAGAGAATAAAATAGACACGGTCCCTGCCCGAGAACTCACACTCTAATGACACGGGGAGGGGAGACGGGGAAGGGGGAACAGAGGGAGAGACAAGGGATGCGACATTCATGAGGATGCGAGAGCTCAGGTGCACGTGCTTGGCTCGGTTACAGTAAATTGGGAGTTTGCAGATANAGCATTTATATAGCACCAGCGATGTACCTGGCGCTTTAAAAAGAATAAGACAGACACGGTCCCTGTCTGAGAGCTTACAATCTAAAGACGGGGGAGGGGAGACAGGGAAGGGGGAACAGAGGGAGAGACACGGGATGCAACATTCATGAGGATGTGAGAACACAGGTGCACGTTCTTGGCTTGGTTACAGTAAATTAGGAGCTTGCAGATAACAGGTGAGGGATAATCCTGGGAGGGAATGATTAGCAGGAGTAGGGAAGAGCAGAGCAGAAGAGGTGGGTTTTGAGGAAGGACTTGAAGGTGTGGAGGGTGGGGGGAAGGGGGAACAGAGGGAGAGACAAGGGATGCGACATTCATGAGGATGCGAGAGCTCAGGTGCACGTGCTTGGCTCGGTTACAGTAAATTGGGAGTTTGCAGATAACAGGTGGGGGATAATCCTGGGAGGGGAAGATTAGAGGAGTTAGGGAGGGCAGAGCGGAAGAGGTGGGTTTTGAGGAGGGACTCGAAGGTGTGGAGGGTCAAAGTTGTCTGCGGCTGGAGGTGGGACCGTCGGGGCATTCTGAGGCCTAGGGACTCTATTGTATACTGGGGGCCCGGCTGGTGGGGTCTGCACGCAGCCTCGGGGTCTAACTGATCGCCCTGTTTGGGTCCGGGAAGGAATTTTCCCTCTGGGCAGATTAGCAATTGACTGACTCGGAGGGTTTTTCGCGTTTCCCCTGCAGCGCGGGTGCAGCTCGCCTGCTTGGGACATCTGGATTCTTCTCTTTCTAAAATAATTTCCTGTTGTTTCAGGCATCAGTCGCTCTGGTTGGTCCCGGTCTCTACTTGTAGCTCTTGGTGGGATTTCTCTGTGCGGAGGGTTGGGGTGTGGCAGGTGGTGTGGGGGGATGGACTAGATGACCCTTGATATCCCTTCCAGCCTTGTGATTCTATGGCTTATTGAAGAGGCCTCATACCGTGTAAATACTTCCTTCAGGGCTCAGACTCAACAATCACATTTCCATCTCTTTAGCAGCAGCTGATTGAAGGTTTGTCTCTCTTCTCTGCTCCTCCAGCTTATGAGGAATTGTATGTCTGTTGGACAATTGAGCACTTGGGGCGTTCAGGCTACCATGCGTACAGTAACCGTCAGCCAACTGAGGCACGTAGCGCCATCCTGATGTGGAATCTTTAGGGACTTGTTCCAGACAGTGGCTACAATCCCAACTCCTGTGGGTGCTGCACACACACACGGTTTGTGCATGGGCCGCCAACTCCCTGCCAGGGATGTGCACAATTTGCATCCGCAGGGCTTGGGATCAGCCCCAGTCACTAGAAGTCGCTGCCTCTTGCAGTTAAGAACATATTGGGTAAGAAAGGTCTTGCAGTAGGTGTTCAGACCCACATGCATACCTGTGCTGAATAGAATCGACAGAAACCCCCCTTAGTTATGCGCCACTGACACTTTTGAGTCAAGACTGAAGTTCTTATGACTTGGTCACAGTTTGAACATTGCTTGTTCTGCAGTCCGGCAGGTCTGTCCATAGCTGAAGTATGCCCGCCAGTGTTGCTGTTAGAATGCTGACTGAAACCATAAGCCGTACCACTACACCATGTCGGACCAATGGCTCATCCAGCTCAGCATCCAGTCTCCAGCACCAGCAGCTTCACTTGCTTCAGAGCAGCCAACAAGAAGCCAGAATGGAGTGATCCATTCCTTACTATTCATTCTCGGCTCTTGCCAGAACTCTCATCTCCTGACCAATTTGACTAATACCCATTTATTATTTCTATAGTGTCCACCACACAGCAATGGACCTGGCACTGTACAATCCTAATTAGAGATGGGTTCCTGCCCCCAAGGGGCTTGGAGAACATAGGGAGAGCCAGGGGAGACAGTCATGAAGTTGAGAAGTCTTGGGTGCACGACTTAGCGTCCCCTTTTCCCCTGTAGCTGAGTGAAAGGACAACATCAATGCAGTCGTGGGGATGGGTGTTGAGTAGCTCGGCACGGTCTGATGGAAAGAGGTAGGTTTTGGGGAGGGATTTGAAGATTGAGAAAGAGGGAGCAGACCGAATTCATTCAGGAAGGGAGTTTCAGGCAGGGAGAATGGACAAAGGCATTCCAGGAGTGGGAGGCACTGGGGCAGGTGAGGATGGTCAAAAAAGCAAATAGACTGTTAGGAATTATTCGCAAGGGAATAGAGAATAAATCTGAGGATGTCATAATGCCTCTATACAAATCAATGGTGTGACCGCACCTTGAATATTGTGTGCAGTTCTGGTTGCCCCATCTCAAAAAAGACATAACGGAACTAGAAAAGGTACAGAGAAGGGCAACAAAAATGATCCAGGGTATAGAACAGCACCCGTATCAGGAGAGGCTTGGTAGGTTGGGGCTCTTCAGCTTGGAAAAGAGACGGCTGAGAGGAGATTAGAGGTCTATAAAATCATGAGTGGGGTGGAACTAATAAACAGGGAACGGTTATTTACCTCCTCAATTAGTACTAAAACTAGGGGACACTCCATGAAACTCACAGGTGGCAGAGTAAAAACAGACAAAAGAGTATTTTTTTCACTCAGCGTACAATTAGGTTGTGGAATTTATTGCCAGGGGAGGTGGTCAAGGACAGCAGTATAGCGGAGTTTAAAAGAGGTTTGCACAAGTTTCTGGAAGATAGTTCCATTAGCCGCTATTAGCCAGACAGGATCGGGGAACAAAACCCGTTACTGTCGGGAGCCTGGGGATGCCCCCCAGGGAATGGATAGCATGGTGACCTGTTGGGTGCTTCTCCCAGGCCCCTGTGACTGGTCACTGTTAGAGGCAGGATGCTGGGCTCGACGGACCATTGGTCTGACCCGGTCAGGCACTTCTTATGTTCTTATGGTGGACCTACCTTCCAAGAACTTACCCAATCCTTCTTTGAACCCAGCTATGCCATTGGCCTTCACAACATCCTCTGGGAACGAATTCCATATGTTAATTGAACATTGAGTGAAAAAGTACTTCCTTTCAGTTGTGGTAAGTCTGCTGCCTGTTGATGTCATACATGGCATGTCCCCTAGTTCTAGTATTTTGAGAGGGTAAATACTGGTTCCCTGTTTACTTGGTCTGACCGCTCATGATTTTGTAACCTTATATTACCCCTTCTCTCCTAAGCTAGCGAACCCCTCCATGTATGGAAGCCGTCCTGTACTCTTCACAGTTGTCTTGGATCATGTTTGTTGCCCTTCTCTGGGTGAAAACAGACATGACCTTGGTGGTCATTTATGCATGTTTCAGGGCTGCATAGGGCACCAATACAGCCCTGCAGCATGCATAAATAACCACCAAGGGTGGTTAAAGGGTGGTTAGCGTCATGTCTGTTTTCACCCTCTGTGTCCTTTCCAGTTCTCCCATGTCCTTTTTAAGATGGGGGAGACCAGAGCTGCACATGTTATAATGATCCCCTTCTTATTTCTATCCCTTTCTCAATAATTCTTAGCATACCATTGGCCTTTTTGATCACTGCTGCACATTGAGCTGATGTTTTTAGTGGAGCATCCACAGTGACTCAAAGACCTTTTTCCTGAGTGGTAAAGCTGCTTTAGAACTTGCCACTGTGTATTTAGTTAAGACTCCTTTTTCCTATGTGCATTGCTGTGCGCTTGTTGACATTGAATCTCATCTGCCAGTCTCCCAGTTGTGCAAGTTCCTTCTGCCGCTCTTCACAGTCTGCTTTGGACATAACCATTTTGAATGACTTTGTGGCCTCTGAGTTGAGCCACCTTTCCGTTCACTCCATTTTCCTGATCATTAATATGTTAAACTGCACTAGTCCTGCTACAAACCTGAGGCAACCCACTGTTTACTTCTCTTGATGATTCTGAAAACAGACTATTTACTCCTAGCCTTTGGTGATGAGGATGCCCAGACTTTATTCTCTTGGTTGACCTCAACATGCATGCTGAGCCCAGCTCTTTAGAGCTGCAGTAGGATTTCGTGGTCTCCATGAGAACCATGCATCTATCCCAGACAATAACTGGCCCAAACCATGAGGTGGGACGTAATGTTTTGCACCATCCTGGGGACGGGTTCTAATTATTGGGAGTACAGTAAAGCTGTTATGGCTGGACTGTTAACTTTCTGAGGGCCTAGATCCCTGTCCTCCTTTACCAGCTAGGTGGTTCTGCCCCCAGTAAAATTCAGGAACACTCTGTGAGGGGCAGGGTGGTGTATCCACTGACCTTGATGGCTGCTCTGTCAGTGGCCTGGTTTGAAGAGTGGGATAGCATGTTGACCTTGGTCATCGACATGGTAGCACCCAACGATCTTCTCCCACTGCTACAAAAGCATAGATCCCACTGGTATATGAGGGCCTGAGGTGGTTGAAGCCAGAAGTGTAGGCAATAAAATGTCATGGTGTTTTTGTTTTTAAGCATTTATATAGCACAAGCAGCGTACCTGGTGCTTTGCTTTGTTGTTAGAAACAGGTCCCTGCCCAGTGGGCTTACGATCTAAGATTGACATGGGTGAGGAGAACCCACAGAGAGACAGACACACAAACACATTCCCATTTTACAGATGGGGAACTGAGGCTGAGAGGTTGTGACTTGCCCAAGGCCACTCAGTGACTTCATCGCTAGGACAGGATTTGAACCCTGGCTTCCCAGGACCAAGTCCAGCACCTTCTCCACTACAGCACACTGGCTCACGTGGTGCTTCATTCATGCTGAAGCTGACCAATTAGAACATAGATCTTTTTTGCAGGACTAGGACATAGAATAGTAGCGGATTTTATTCTAGGACATAGAATATATTAGTCAAGCTATATTGTATTGCTGGGGATGATATATCTTGATTTCAGCAAAGTGTCTGACAGCATTTTGGACACACTGACCAGCTTGCAAAGTGTGGGCTGGGAGACACTACAACAAGGTGGATTGACGGCTGATTGAAGAACTGTACTCAAGGAGTGGCCATCAGTGGGTCGTCATCAAGCTTGAAGGGAGGTATCCCGTAGGGTCCTTGCAGGGTCCTGGCCTGGGTCCAGTGCTGTTCAGAATCTTTGTTAATGATGACTTGGATGAAGGAGCACGTGCACTTGAGACCTCGCATCTTCATGAATGTTAGACCCCTTGTCTCTCACTCTGTTCCCCTTCCTGTGTCTCTCTCCCAGCTCCCGTCTCTCAGATTGTAAGCCCTAGGGGCAGGGGCCTTGTCTGTTTTATTACTTTGTAAAGTGCCAGGTACACTGCTGGCGCTATATAAATGTTTGTTAATAATAATAATAATAATAATGAGTGGAGGGAAATACTTACCAGGTTTATCGATGACACAAAGCCAAGAAGGGCAGCTAACGCCATAGAAGATAGAACTAGAATTTTATTTTATTTTTATTTTTTTAAAAATCTTGATTGGAAATCTTGACTGAAATGATATTTGACCAAAACAAATGTACGTTTCTTCATTTAGGGAGAAAAACCCCAAATGCACAAATATAAGACGGAGAGGAGGATACCTGGCTTGGCAGCAGCACATGTGAAAAGGATCTGGGAATTGGGGTTGGTTGATAGAAGATGAACATGAGTCAGCAGTGGGAGGTGGCTGCCAAAAAGGCTAATGCAATTTTAGTTGCATTGACAGCAGCGTTGTCTCCAAGTCAGCGGAGGTGATAATTCCCCTCTATTCAGCAACTGGTCTGACCCCACCTGGAGTGTTGTGTCCGGTTTGAGGCACTTCATTTTAAGGAGGACAGTGACAGATTGGCCCAGATGCAAAGGAGGGCAACGAAAATGACAGGATCTGGAAAACCAGCGTTGCAAGGAAAGGTTGAAGGAACTGGGCATGTTGAGTCGGGCAGAAAGATGGTGAAGGGGAGACGTGGTAGCAGTCTTCAACTATCTGAAGGTCTGCCACCAAGAAAGTAACAGAGAACAGTTCTTCATTGCTACAGAAGGCAGGGCTAGAAACAATGGGCTCAAGTTATGGGATGATGGATTTTGGTTAGATATTGGGGGAAATTGTGCAAACTATTTATTTATTTATTTATATCCTGCTCCCTCCAGCCTTGTGACAGCTCGGGGCAGTTCACAACACATTTAAAACAATACACAATATACAAAAGGGTTACGAAAACATTAAAAACAAACCGTAAAAGAGGTAAAAGACCCCTGGCAAACACCCACACCCACCCTAACTCCCCCAAAGGCCCGGATGAACAGCCAGGTCTTACAGACTCAACGAAAGGCCGACAGGCTGGGAGCCAGACAAGCTTCCTCCGGAAGGGAGTTCTATAGCTGCAGTGCGACCACCGAGAACGCCCGCTCCATCGTGGCCCCCCGGGAGATCACAGAGGTCGCTCCAGTACCCAGGGAGTGAGGCGGTGTCTCAGGTAGGAGGGTCCCAGACCGTGTAGGGCTTTAAAGATTAAAACCAGCCCCTTGAATCGGGCCCAGAACGCTATAGGCAGTCGGTGCAGAGCCCAGAGCACCGGTGTAATGTGCTCCCTACGGCCCGTCCCCGTCAGGAGACGGGCCACCGCATTCTGCACCAGTTGCAGCTTCCAAGTCGTCACCAGCTTGATCAACCTCACGTAGAGCGCGTTGCAGTAACCTAGCCTTGAGGTGATGAACGCATGGATGAGGGTGGCCAGGTCGGAGTATGAAACATATGACTGGATCCTATGCACAAGATGTAATTGGCGAAAGACTCCTTTTGCCACCGCCTCCACCTGACAATCCAGACGGAGGCCAGGGTCCAACAGGACCCCCAAACTCTGCACCTGTGGGGCCATCGGGGGGCGGATCCCCTTCACAAGGGGGGACCATCGCCTCAGCTGCCCTACCCACCATCACCTCCATCTTATTGGGGTTCAGCTTCAGTCTGCTCAGCCTCAACCAGTCACTCACTGGTAACAGGCACTGGGAAAGCACCGAGACTGCAGGACCTGGGTTTGTTGAAAAAGAGAGGTATAGCTGGGTATCATCAGGATACTGGTGGCAGCACACACCAAACCACCTCACGACCTGACCCAAGGGTTGCATGTAGATGTTAAATAACAGCGGAGACAGACTTTCGGTACGCCACAAGCGAGATCCCGGGGATTAGATGTTTCTTCCACCAGCACCACCCGCTGGTTTCTTCCCGAGAGGGACGATTGGAACCATCCTAACAGAGTCCCGTCTACTCCCCCTAGGGTCCACAGGCGTCTCAAAAGCAACCCATGATCCACCGTATCAAACACTGCCAAGAGATCCAATAGGACCAAAAGTGTTCAATGTCCTAGATCCATCTCTCAGCAGAGGTCGTCTACCAAGGCCACCAACGCAGTCTCAGTGCCATATCCTGGACAAAAACCTGATTGAAAAGAGTCCAGAAAACGGATGCTATCCAGATGGCCCTGGAGCTGCTGGGCCACCACCTGTTCAATAGCTTTCCCTAAAAAGGGGAGGTTAGAGACAGGCCAGCAGCTAGCGAACAAGTCAACATTCAATTATGGTTTTTTAAACAGGGGCCGCACCACTGCCTCCTTGAGGCAGTCCAGTACCTTGCCCTCCCAAAGGGAGGCATTGATCACTCCTGCCAGCACCGACCCCAAAGTCTCCCTGGAGGCTTTCACCAACCAGGACAGGCAAGGATCTAATTCACGAAAAGTGGCCCTAACAGACCCCAGAACCCCCTCAGCATCGGCTGGTGTCACTTCCTGAAACTGATCCCACAAAGATGGACCAGATGGGGCATCCATAACCCTCGGCTCTCCCCCTTCTGCATCAATCCCAACCCCAAAATCGTGCTGGATTTGAGCGATCTTATCTGCAAAGTAGTTTACAAACTCCTCACAGAGGGCTTGGGAAACCTCCCCCTCCAAGGGGAGGAAGGCCAGACTGACCAGCCCCCTCACCACCTGGAAAAGCTCAGCTGGACGTGACTTCGCAGCAGCTATGAGGGCGGTAAAGAATTCCTTCCTTGCTGTCCTCACGGCCACAGCATTGGACCGCAAATGGGTCTGATACTGCAGCCGATCAGATTCAGCATGAGAATGGCACCAGCATCACTCTAACTGCTACCTTTCCCACTTCAGACACCGCAGCTCCTCAGTAAACCAAGGAACTCTACGGTGACGAAGCAGCTGGAGCAGACACCTCAGAGCCACCCAATCAATGACCTCACCCAGCAAGGTGTTCCAAGTTAGAAGGTCATCAACCAAGCGGCCTTCAAGGACTAAGGACACCTCCCCCAGGGCTTCCTGGAACCGCCGCAGTTCCATCAGCCTCCGGGGGCGGACCAATCTAATAGGTCCTGCCTCTTTTGGGGGGCTGCCATGAACTAGGAGCCTGGTCTGCAGGAGGTAATGATCCGTCCATGACAAGGGCATAGAACTCACTTCCCCTGCTACCAGATCACCCACCTCAAGGCCGGAGCAGAACACCAGGTCGAGCACAATCTCCCCCTCTCCCCCCCCCCATGTGTGGGGCCGCTAACCATCTGGGACAGGCCCATGGTTGCCATGAACTCATGCTCTGCCCCAACAAGGCAGTGCCGGCGTGAATGTTGAGATCCCTCATGACCACGGCCCTCGGGGAGCGCAGCACCACGCCCAACACCAGCTCCGCTAGAGCGGCGAGGGATGCTGCCGTTCAGGAAGGAGCACGGTACACCAGCAGCACCCAGTTCTGTCCCTGGCCAACTCAAACACTAGCTGAAGGGCCTCGATCCCTGGGATTAACTGCACCGATACCTCCTAGCAGTCCAAGACTCCTTAAAAAACCATAGCCACCCCGTCCCCCAAACCAGGGCTGGTGTTGCATGGAGTACCCCGCCGGAACAAGGTTCGCCAGGATCGGACCTGCCTCCCCGTCCAGCCAGGTCTCTGTGAAACATGCACGGTCTGCAGCTTGATCCAGGATCATGCCCCGGATCACTGATGTCTTATTGACTACAGACCTCGCATTCAACAGCAGCACCAGCCCAAGGGGCCGTAGACCTTGATCCATCCCCCCACCTGAGGGGGGCTGACCCTGGGGACAGACACCAAACACTTCGACCCCCGGGTCACCCCATTCAATCGCCCCCTGAGACCATATCTCTCTCGCCCTACAACGACCCCTATGGCTACCCCCCCGCTCCAACCCAGTCGGAGCCATAGGCTGCTGCGTCCAGACCCCAGGGGTAAACCACCTCCCTCAGAACCACCCCCCTAATCCCCACCACGTGCTGCCCCCAAGTGGTCCCTTCCAGGAACAGCCCCCCCCAAACACACACGCACACACACCAGTTGTTGGGTAGTATATATTGTATTGATTTTGTGTGGATATTTGCCGTATATTTTTCATTTGTTGTGAGCCGTCTCGAGCCGCTTTCAACGGGAGAGTGCAAGGTACAAATTAAAAATGGAATGGAATGGAGGCTGGTCCAGGGAAAACGGAACAAGCTGCCATGGGATGCTGTAGGCTCTCTCTCGCTGGAGGGTTTAAAAAAACCAGGCACTGGTCAGGGATGATGTTGTAGCTGTCACTGTCCTACATCCAAGCAAGGGTTGGACTAGGTGACCCTGAGGTCTCTCCCAAGTGTCTGACATTCTGATTCTACTCCAAACTCAAGAGCAACATGGAGGAGGCACTTCTGTTTCAGGAGTGCAAGCCTCTCTTTTTAATGCAGAATAACTTCCGCTTAGAGCTCTTGACATGTGAGCAACTTGGGAGTAAAATGATTTGGGGTTTAGCTGCATTGAAGTATCTATTTCTGGGGACCAGCCCCTCGAGTGAGCAGCCTCTTCCTCCTTAATGGCTTAATGCCCTGGCCGAGCAGGCTTCTGCTTCTTATGGGCTTGCACCCTCAGCAAGTTACTCAGATTCTGTCTTGCGCCTGCCTTATTCAGTGTAAAACCATAACTTGCCCGTGTTTATGCTCCTTCCTGTTTGCCTCATTCAGACTTTCCATTTTTAAAAAGACGTCTTTTAGGCTCTAGCCTTTGTTTTTAGCCAGGTTAGCTAAACGGAAAGTATGAAGCAGAAATGGAGTGTTCCCTACATTATACTTAAATGTTTTAAAACGTGAATGATCGTTCCTCCTACAGCCTTCTTTCCCAAGTGCTTTCTATTATGTAAATAACTAGCCAACATTTAATAATTATTATTTTATTTTTACGTGCCCCCTGCCGCACTGCACAATCATAAAATAAAATCCAATTAATTTTGTTTATCATTTGATTATTGGTTTCTTCTTGCTGAATTTAAATGTTTGAAATGCAAATCACTTTTCCCCAGCAGCTTCCTCCCCAGTGCTTGCTTTCACATCTGGAGCTGTCCTGTTTGCTGAGGCGGAGAGGGTGGAATACGGCAGGGCAGTTTCTGGGACACAGCTTAATAGTTCCATCTTGAATCCTTGTATTTATTGCCTCTGTTCATGTATTTCCCGTCTGTGCATCCGGATCGTATCCCCATCGTACTGATCCTGGCAGCACCTCTGGGAGGTAGCCTGCTGGGTTACCCCATTGCCCCGATAGGGAACTGCAGCACAGGATAAAGATCTCACAGGAACTCTGATCCAGGAATTTTGTCCCGGTTCCTTGAGTCCGACTAATGCCCTGTCCCCTCAGTTATCCTTCTACCATCTCCCTCCCTCCGAGGCTTTTACTTGTTTTGTACATGGAATCTCACATCCCTGTTGCTGTAGTTCTCAGCTTTAACCATAGGGTTATCCAGGAAATAATTTAGGGAGAGGGGATTTCTTACTACTTCACGCCTCAGAAATAAACAAAAAAAGGTCCATTTTTCCCCACGCCCCGGGGGGTTTTATGTGGTCCCTTTCCAAGCTCCTGGATTTGACCTATTGATCCAGTCACTGAAAAACTGAGCTCAGGTTAAGTGAGCAGAGATGAGGGCATGTACCACAAGGACAGGGGACAGATCCAGGAGACAGGTCCATGATCTGGACCCTACTTTTCTTGGAACCCTGCCCCCCCCCCGGTGCACCCCCAACTTCAACTTCTGTGTGGCCCATGGAGCTCAAAGTGGCCTCCCGAGAGGAGAAAGGTTCCCCACCTCTGTTTTCAAGGTTCTTTCTGGTTTGCAGAATTGTAGTGCTTTGACTAAACACAGATCCCCTTGCGATGGGGGTGCCATGCCATGCACGTCTTCTCTGCATAGACGCGGAAATCCATCCCACCTTGTTCTCTTCTTCTGAAAAGCAGTGCAGAATCCGAGATGCAGGGTGCCTCACTGTTTCTCCATTCAGACCCTCTTTCATTTTTCCACAGACCTACAACAGCTGTGCCAGACTCTGCTTGAACCAGGATACGGTCTGCCTAGCAAGCAGTGCTATGAAGACTGAAAATTGTGCGGCCAAAGTAAGTAACACTGTAGTGGCTGGTTCTGCTGCTGTCGCTACCCTAAGGTCCCAGGCTGTTCACTCCCATCTCAGTCAAGGGAGCTGGTTTTGGAAAACACCTATAAAGAGAAAGCCAACGGCTGCAAGCCGTAAAGCCACCTGACTTTACAATGGTGGCTTGGCTAGCTCCTATATCCCTGCATGGGAAGTGGGGACTTGACTCCCAATCTTTCGAGATGCCGCTGGTTGTGCTACAGATTCCACAAGTCCGGCTCTGCTGGGGGAGGGGAGCTTTGTCCATTAGAAGAGTGTCTCGGGCTCCCTCTCCTGGTCAATTCCTGGAGTTGAACTGAAAGAACTTGCAGCGTGGGGCCCTTTGCTGGCTTGAGGAGAGGAAGAGAAGGTTGTACCCCTTCAGTGTTAAACTAACTTCCAGAGGGAAGGAGAAATGAAGTAGGTTGAGTTGAATCTCTCTGCATCAGGAGATGGAGACAGACTAGTACAGAGGATATGAGAGCTGAACGGGTATCCCCGATTTGGAACCTGCGGGTCAGACTCACGTTTTCTTGTATCCGGATACCGACCGAGGACTCAAAAAAAATAAAATAATAATAATCAAATACATATTTTTCAAATACACAAAATAATACCCCCAAATCGGGGCAAAAGTCAGTATTCTGCTATAGCGGTTGTCACTATTTTGGGTATCTAACTGAAAATCAATTTGGGTACCAAAAAGTACCCAAAATATTGGGTTCGACTCAGGTATCAGAAATTTGATGGGTATCCCAGTTTTCGGCTCTCGGGGATATCTTTTATTGGACCGACTTCTGTTGGCATGAGCATGTGTTGGTTTCTCCCATAGTCCTTGTCAAATGTCTAACATTGGTCTTTTTCCCACAGTCCCCTCCCCCAAGCTATTTTTTCCTATCCACTCCCCACTCCCCCAGTCACTGCCTTATCTATGGACCCGTCCTTGAATTTGCTCGGTCTGTATGGCTCCGACGTCTTCCATGCCCGATGAAAGGCCCCATCCGGTCGGAAAGCTCGCACACTCCTGTTCCCAACAGAACTGAGTCCAGTAAAAAAGATCCTTTCAGCTACTTTGTCTCCATCTCTTCACCACTGTCACAGAAGGCAGAACAGGGAGGAAGAGGCTTAATTAAATTGAAGCTTTGGATAAATATATGGGGGGAAACTTCCTAATTGTGAGAAGTGTCGGGCAATGGAATCAGCTGCCCATTAAGGTTGAGGTATCTTGTTCCTTGGACGTTTTCAAAACCCATCTGGATGAGCCTCTGTCTGCGACGCTGTAGGGAGAGGGGATCCTGCCTTGGAGCAGGGGCTGGACTAGATGGACGAGCCTCTGTCTGTTATGCTGTAGGGAGAGGGGATCCTGCCTTGGAGCAGGGGCTGGACTAGATGGATGAGTCTCTGTCTGCAACGCTGTAGGGAGAGGAGATCCTGCCTTGGAGCAGGGGGCTGGACTAGATGGACGAGCCTCTGTCTGCGACGCTGTAGGGAGAGGAGATCCTGCCTTGGAGCAGGGGCTGGATTATATGGACGAGCCTCTGTCTGCGACGCTGTAGGGAGAGGGGATCCTGCCTTAGAGCAGGGGCTGGACTAGATGGCCTTTTAGACACCTTCCAACCCTATGATTCTATTATCTCTTCTGTTTCGGACCAACCCAGCAGCCACCCTCTCTCTAGATGACACCAGCAGAGATGTTTCCCAGGAGATAGAATGGTTGAGCAAAAAAGGTAGATGGTCAGCAACAGCCCAGTTCTTCCCTTGCTTTCCATGCAACTAAATATAACTAAGTAGGAGTAACGTCTGAGGGATTGTGAGGGGGAATGGAAAACATCCCAGCCATGATGCAGGATGTATAAAAAGGCCTACGCTGAGGGCATGTTTAGCCTTGCATCAGCTTCATGTTTCCGGTGGAAGGAAGTACAGGACGGCCCTACAGGACAAGGCCGATCAAGCCACTGCAGCCATCTGTCACCAAAACCAGCTGGTGTTTTTGCTCTAACCACTCCATGGACAGCAGAACACCAGCGCCCTCATTTCTTTATTCCTTTGGAGCATTTTGATGAGGCTCCCTTCCTCCCTAGAGTTTGTTCTCAAAGGCTGTTCAGTCCGACTCCCCGTTCCAGGCACTCCCCTTTCACGGTGTTTCCAGCTGGTGTTCAGCCTTGACATTGCTAGTGGAAGATGCATGCTCCATCATCTTTGTACAGGGTCTTCATCCTGCACACAGGGGATCAAAGTGCAGCCCAGCAGTCCAGGATGTGGCCCCCATCTGGTAGTGCCCTTCCAGGCTCCCTCATCTGTCTGTCCCCTCAGATCATTATGGAGCAGGCACCTGTCCCATTTTTATACAAATTAGGAGAAGTCTTCCTGGTTAGATGCAAGCACAGCCCTTTGCTGAGGGGGAAGAAACAAGTGCCCTTGGCATTTGAGTTTTTTCATCCCAAGGTCATGACAGAGCTTGCATGATCGCCTCTTCCCCGTGTCCCCATTGTGACCTCCAAAGTCAGCCATAGCTGTCCTCTTGGAAGTGCTATCTTTACATTGCATCCCTACATCGAGGGTCCTCGGAGAGGTGTTCTCGGTGGCAGCTCTGGATCTCCGTTCCCCTAGACGTGCGCCAGGGCCCAAACATGAGCATCTTCTGGAAGCAATATATAACCCCTTTTTTATTTGGCTTGGTGTCAAATAAAACAGGCAGCGTTAGGATTTTGGGTGTAATTTTATGGGGGTATTCTATATTTTCATGGCGTTTTTACGAGTTTTATTTTTGCATTGTACATGCAGACTTTCTGATGATGTTACCCACCCTGAACCTTTGAGAAAGGGCGGGTTAAAAATCAAAGTAAATAAACGAATCAATTCGGATACGACTACAGTTAGCCTGTCCCTTCCATTTGCCTGCCCTGCCGCTTGCTTGGACCCGATCTTCTTGGGTTCAGCAAGGATTGCCACGTTTGATAGCACGACTCAGCCCTTCACGGCCTGCCCGCCCCCCCCCCCCCCCCCCCCCCCCCCCACGTGCGGCGGTCGTCTGAGGGCGCCCTCCTGGAAGTCCTGCGCTATCGGCAAACTCATGCAAACAGAAGGGTGTTCTCAGCGGCTGCGCTGTTGCTCTGGAATTCCCTCCCGGTGGAGGTTCACCTCAGCCCAAATCTTCTTGCTTTCTTACTAAACTATAAGATCTGACTCTTCTACCAGGCATTTGGGGGGCGGGGAAGATAATTTTTATGCACAAGGTTGAGTTTTTAGTGTAGTTTTTTTATATATATTACATTGTAATTGTTTTATTTTTTATAATTGTAAGCTGCCCTGAGTCGCTTTTGCGAGAGTGGTGGGTTAAAAATGGAAGCAATAAATAAATACAATAAATAAAAGCCAAAACACCTCTGCTCAACGGAAGTGCCATTTCCACAGCAAGTGTAATTAACCTGTGGACTCAGTTGCTTCAGAAAGCGGCCGAGGCTCTGTAGAATCGAGTGGAACACAAAGTGGAATTGGACACGTACCATTCTGGTCATTACCATTGTCCATTTATTTGGGGAAGGGATAGGAAACCTCTTGGGAGAGGGGCCAAGCTACAGTATTGGCGATTAGGATAAGGCCAGCATTGGGGGGATTGTCTTACATCTGCTTGGTGCGGAGTGTCTTGCAGCTCCGAAGACAGTGCACTAGCTAGTCCCAGGCTCTAGTCCAGTCTGGCATCTCTTGTGTTCCTCTTCGAGTGAGGCTCTGAGACTCACACCAGTGGGGTTTCTGCACCTGCGCGGTACCAGCCGTCAGAAGCTTCTCCTAGCAATTATCCACGCACCCTCAGAGCTCGTGCTGCCATTTTGACGGGCTTCTGGAGCCGGTATATAAGGCAGGGCACGCGTTACCTCAGTTCCTTCCAACCGCCAAGCACGGCTGTTGAAGGAAGTTCTTCTTGTGGTACTCTTCTCTTGAAGACTTTTACCTCAGGAAAACATCTTATACACCATCTTCATTAGTAATTGTCACAGAGAAACCTTTTTGATTTGAACGCCTTGTTTTTCCCCTCCTCCCTCCGCGGTACAGGGGAGGGAGACCGAGCAACCCTGCCTCTCCAACATGCTGAACACGCCAAAGAAAGGGGACTTCAAGAAATGTAAGATCTGCCCCGTCTCCTTCCCTCTCATGGACCCTCATGACAGGTGTGTCTTTTGTCTCGGGGAGGCCCATAAAACAAACGCTCCGTGGAAAACTGCAAGATGCGGCTCCAATTCCACCTGACTGAAAGGGTGCTCCAGCCCCACAGCGGCTCTCCCCCTCATTCTGCCAAGGCTCCGGCATCACCAAAAAGGACAACCTCCGTGCCTCCTTCAATGAGGGTCAAAGATCCGTTGCCTCAGCTGCAAACTTCTGTGCAAACGCACTCCGCTCAGGAGATTGTCGCCGCACCGAGAATGGCTCCCACACCGGTCAGAGCTACAGAACTGAGGGGCTCAACTGCACGAACTGACATCTCCGCACCAGCCCCAATACTGGGAGAAGCCCCTGTATGGACAGACTGGGCCCATCCTCAATAAAGGTCCACCTTGCCACAGTTTCCGCCTTCCTTCCCCTGTTGGTGGTCGCCCAACCTTTTCTCATCCATCCAGTACTAAAACTTTTTTTCAAAGGGCTCCACAACATCGCCCCACCTGTTCAAGACCCTTGACCTCCATGGGACTTAAACCTTGTCTTGTAGAAGCTGATCGTACCTCCTTTCAAGCCACTGGCAATTTGCTCGCTACACCTACTATTGTGTAAAGGTATGCATGCTGGTAGCCCTGACTTCTGCCAGAAGGGCAAGTGAAACAGCAGCCTTGTCGATACTCCCTTCGTTTCTGATCTTCCACAACGATAAAGTTACGTCTACCTTCCATGTTTTGACCTACAGTGATTTCCACATTCCATATGTCCCAGGACATCATATTGCTAGTCTTCTTCCCAAGGCCTCACTCCTCCCGAGGGGAATGTGCTCTACGCACGCTGGACATCAAGAGAGCCTTGTCTTTTTACATCAAAAGGACTAAACCTTTTTGTAAATCTAATTCCCTCTTCATCACCTCTGGAGGGCCTTCACCGGGAAGCAAAGTCTCGCCTCAGACCATCTCTTCCTGGTTAGTGGAATGCATGTCCCTTTGTTGTACTCTATTGAATAAACAACCTCCAGAGAGTCTCAGGACATTCCACTCTAGCCATGGCTACCTCCGCTGCCTTGCACCGCATGTTCCCTATAGAACAAATCTATAAAGCAGCCACGTGGAGCTCTGCACACACCTTTGTCAAGCACTATGCACTAGATATCGCAGCTTGTGCAGACGCTGGCCTTGGGAGAGCTGTCCTTCAGTCTCTATTTAAGTAGATTCCTTCCCCCCTAAGGGAAGACTGTGTTTTTAATCTTCCACTGGTATGAGTCACGGAGCTCCACTCGAAGAAGAAACCAGGGTTACTCACCTGTAACCTTGGTTCTTTGAGGTGAGCTCCATCACTCATACCCACCCACCTTCACCTCAGCATCTATTTGAAGCATAATTGAGATGTAGGGGTTGGAAGGAACTGAGGTAACGCGCGCCCCGCCCTGCCTTATATACTGTCTCGAGAAGTGCGACAAAATGGCGGCCAATCAGGCACAGGCTCTGAGGGTGCGTGGGTCACTGCTAGGAGAAGCTTCTGATGGCCAGTACCACACAGGTACAGAACCCCCACTGGTGTGAGTGACGGAGCCCATCTCGAAGGACCAAGGTTACAGATGAGTAACCCCACTTTCCTAGGAACATTGATGAGGATCGGCGAGGTTCCTGTCTCCTCCCTACTCTCTTCCAGAGTTCCTGTAGGGTCTTGGCTTGTGCACAGATGGTGATGATTTAACATCCGTTGCAATAAATAAATATCCACATGCTCACCACATTTTCCTTAAAATGCAATACCTGCACAAGCCACAAAATGAGTATTAGGAACACTCCCATCTCCCCCGCTCCCAAAAGCTAGTGCTACAGGTCTCGAATGTCCAATAGGTGGCCTTCCTGGCAGTTGATGCTAACTTGCTTAAATCAGGTTGTAATCCTAGCTTGAGTTGCAGCCCAAGGACAGGGGGTTGGTTTTAATGAGGCTCATTGAAATCTGGCCAAATGAGCATCTGTTCCTATTGTTTGTGCCATATTTTGTAAGCCAGAATCTCCAAGCCAGACAGCAATGTTGGTGGGAGCTTCACCCTCTGCACATCGTGGTGCATGGCTAAAAATCCCCTGGCATCTGTTGTGCTGCCGCCATCAGTGTGATACACACTTGGGTGTACCACTAAGGCTTCTCTTGACTGTTTGGCGTCCTGTCCACAGATGACCTTCGTGCTGTTTACTGATCTGTGCCTCTTGCAACCCCCCTGTGCTGCAGCGCAGATCTGGGTTTCGAATGTGACCTAGTTTAGCATAGTGGTTCTGGCTATTCTCAGCTACTCAATCCAGTCTCCCTGCCTGCATCTTGATCCAAGGGGCTCATCTCCCTTGCTGCATAGGCAGGTCCTGTTGTGTCTTCGAACCTTTCTTAACTTTGCTTATTTCTCTCACTGATCCTCCTCCTTTGGCTTCTTCAGTTTTGCACTCCCTGGCACTTGCTGTTGTCTTCCTACTGAAAAGAGCTCCTTCGCTACTTGATCCTCACCACTAATGAGTGGACTGCACACAAAGGGAACAGTTCCATGTTTGACATGGCTTTCTGCAGCCTTCTCAATTTCTCTCCATGGGCTGGCATCACAATGGTGTGCCGTCTCCTCATTTCATTTCCACCTGGGTGGTGTGTGTCTGGAGCACGTCTCCTTGTTGGGTTCCCATTGCCTTTCTTGCTGGGAAGGTTTTCTAGGGAGCCCACGGCCTACAACAACCTACCAAGTTATCTGCTTTTACCAAGTCTTTTCAGTGTCACTCTGAGATGAGTTTTGTCAGGATCAAAGTCCTTTTGCAGTACCATCCAGTGTTACTGCTGGATTCATTACTATGGTCTCTAGGCCTTCGCCTGGATACTCTGTTTATATTCCCCCGCCCCCTTTCCAGGGTGCTGCCCACTGGCTCTAAATATTCAGCTGACCAATATTCTGGGCATGAGCTTGGCCCCCTCTTAGGAGCTCAGAACCCCTTCTCCTGTGTAGTCCAGCCACTGTGGGTCACAACTTAATGGGGTTCCCCGATACCATCCAACCTGTATTCCCCTGGCATCTACAGATGTACTTTCCCCAAGAATTCAACAACCCTTTCCTCCTCTGAAGTCTTTCGTGTTCTGCCAGATCTCCTGTCCTTCATCCCAACCTTCTCAGTCAGCCCTCTTGACTTGGCTGTAGACTGCCTGCTCTGTCCCCACTCCCTCACTAGTTGTGTCTTCTTAAAAGACTTATCCAGGTCAGCTGACTCATCATCTGACTCTACTAGACTACAATTGCCATAGTCCTCTTGGCCGTCTGTACTGTGACTGTATAGTCCTTTAACTAACTTCCTTTAGAGGGATTGCATCCTGCTACAGGGTCGTATTGTACTGGTCCTGGTTCTGTTGTGAGCAGCCAGGGAGTGTTGACCGTTAAGCACGTTGCTATGCTGGATTGATTCCAACTCTGGCTTCATTTCCATGGTGGTTAAGATCTCCCCTGTTTGGTTTTGAAGAGGTGAGGGGAAGGGGCTAGATTTGGGAGCTGGATACCCAGACTGGTGTGGTACTAGGCAAATCACTTCTTGTGCAAGATTCCCAGTCTGTAAATTGGAAATAGCGCACTCTCTACAGGAGAGGCAGTCATGCGGCGGTGTGTGCCGACACTTAGAAAGCAAGTGCAAATGGATGCTCAGTAATTTTGATCCCTCAGCCACAAAGAAATTCAGAGCGATTTGTGAAACCCTTGCCCTGATCATCTTCCTTACCAGGCTAAGTGTTTCTGTAGATTGATTGCTCTAACCTTACATTTTAATTTTCTACCTTTGGGGGGTGGGGTGGGTCAAGCTCCACCCCCACCCCGGTGTAATCTTCTGTTTGTAAATGACTGGGGGAGAGAGGTGATTACCTCCCCCACCCCCACGTACACACACAGTCTCCAGATTTTGATAGAAGACTTGTTTTATTTATTTCCAAAATTATATCCGCAGGAAACAAGCTGTTTAAATTCAGATTATGCTGAATCAAAATGGTCCTGGTATGAGAAGCAACGTGCTGTTTTATGAGCACGGAGTCCCTTTTCTCATAACTGATTGATAGTAAATATTTTCCTGAAGAATTATTGCCAACCATGAACGGTGCAACTGTCTCCCTCTTTCTCTGTGCTACTTGCTGTAGCAGCCACTGTCTGTAATTAAGATCTACAATTCACAATGCAGACGTTTGCACTTCCTCTGGGTCTGAGCTATTTATAAGGCATTTCAGCTGTTCAGTGTTAAACTACACGTTAACAGACTCCTTTCCTCTGCAAATTTGCAAAGGCTCTAGACCCACCCATTGTTCCCTGATAACCCGCCCCCCACTTCCTTGGAAACCTTTTTATAGGTCAGCATAGCCATGAATGACATGAGAACTAAAAGTTCATTTTTATCGGTCTTTGGGAAATAGACATTGTGTCAGTGAGGTCTTTTGAGTTCATAAATCACCATTCAACCATGGACTCAATCCTGTACAAATGGGAAGTCTCACCGACAGTGCCATGAGGCTGGTAAATATTATGTCCAGTTAACAGATGGGTAAAAGAAAACAAGGACTTCCTCAAGGTTAGGGAGCAAGTCGCAGAGGAGCTGGGAGGAGAACCCAGGTGTCCTGGGCCTCCCGGTCCTTTGGTCTAGTGTGTAGGGAACACTGTTTCCCAGGGTTAGAAGTTCAGTCAGCTCTGCAAAGGCAGCACCCTGCTTTAACGAGTGGGTCTGAAAGCTGCTCTGTGCTTCCTGGGGCCACGCATTTAAACTGAATTAAGAACACAAGATTTCATCCCTGTTGGCGCAACCCACTGGTTTTAGAAGCAGAAGCTGATTCCTCTCCAGGAAGCTGCTGGGAGTCTCCCATAGCAGACCTTAGGCTGAGCGCTTGCCTTCCACTCGGACACGCTACAAATGCAGTGGCCGTTCTACAAGACGAAGCAGCTACCCTTGGTCAGAATTCACGAACACTGTGGTGCCGCAAGCATGCTGGCTGTTTTGTCTGACCCTCCCTCATGCGTGTAGTCCCATGTAACTAAGTAGGCCTGCTCCCCTGAGTAAAAGGTGCAGTGTTGGGCCTGTACTTCCTGTGCGTTTCAGAACCTTCCAGAAGGGAACACAAGATGGCAGGAGCGCGTACAGGAGCGTGCTAAACTGTGCACGCCCAAGTGTGGATGGTGACGGGGTACCCCACCACAGAGTTATCGCCTGCAGCAAGGCTATCGCCATTGCTAGCACATGTGGCATATATTTCATGTAAGGATGGAGACACCAACTTGATTTTTCTCCATATGTTACTAGACATGAAACTTCCTGGCTTTAATGCCTTCGTCCTGAAACATTTGAGTGACCTTTTTTGGATGGCAGCCCGATCCGTTGCAGGAGAGGCTGCTCCAGTCTCTGGGCAGTGTGTCTCAGAGGTTCAATACAGTTCTGATTTTTAATCTAGCCAAAGAGGCTAGTAAGAAGGAGGCAGTGTTTGTAAATTGATCTAGCTTAGCAGGTAGGGGCTCTTGTCTTTGTCACTGGGCGGGGGAAAGCTCCATCCTCATGAAGCATGTACTGCAGCATTGCCCGCTGATGCATGCCGGATCACCCACACACGGAGATCACATGGTTCCTCCAAAAGTCAAACGATCAATTCGCCTCGTTTTGGCTCTGTACTTAATGCACAAACAGGGCGATCTGCAGGGCTGTAATTGCATTGTTAGGGCCAAGGAACAAGCCTGTGCCTTTTCAGCAGACAGCTGGCAGGGAGAGAGGCATGTTGTTAGGAAAGAGAGAGGCAAGGCAAATAAAATTACTGCTAACGCTCAGAGATCGGCAGGAGTCCTACTTGCCTAATCTTACCGGTGGGAGCAAGCGGCTGTTGTAATCCAATTATAGCAGCATAAGCAATTTGTTAGACACTCCGCATAATGTAACAATTTCCCAATAAACTCTGACTTGTAATAACGTCGGCAAGAACCCACATAAATCTGCCCGAGTTGGGGGGGGTGGGCAGGAGCGTTCGGCTGGGGGCTTGTAATTTGTGCCATCAGCACGTTTTGTGGAGTGTGGTGTGTGGCGCATTCTTGCAGTGCAGGAATTTTAAGGCAAAAAGCCCAGCATGCCCCTTGAAGACAAATCCATTCGAAAGGGGCACTTGAGACACCATGCAAGGCCAGGATTTGACTTGCCAAGAGGGGAGGAAGAATCCACCCAAAAAGCAAAACTTGGCAGAAATTAATATAAAAATAATTTTAAAACATTAAAGAAAATTATGATGTAAATTTTCATTCCTTCCCCACCCCCCTTTTATATTTATCTAGATGCATTTTAAATTCAAGCATGATTTTTGATAAAGGCACTCTGACCTGTGCAGAGCACCAACCAGTCAGGCGCCTGGTCGTACATAAGAGAAGTAGAATAAACACTGCCAGGAATTCAGTTACCCCAGTTCCTTTCTGGGTGTTTTAATGGACTCGGCCTTTTTGCAGAGTGGCTGAAACTAAGGGGGGCGAGAGGGAGGTAGCGCGGGTCTAGAACTCTTCACTTTGAATTTCCCACAGTGGGTTTCACTTCTTTGGCACGGTGATGAATAGCCACCTCCAGCCACCCTGGTCTCGCTATGAAAGACTAACCTAATTTAGATATTTATTTTGACGTCAAATCTGTCTGCTGTGCCCTGCCTGTCACTCGTAGGGCACAATGAGACGCACAACAGTTTGGGGAAGGGGGGGGGGGGTTACATTTCTTAAAGATTAAGACGACACATGTTTGTTAAATTCCCTATTATTTCCATAGGCTCCAGCAGCCAAAGCAAAGAGATTCTTTACTGCACAGCGAAGGGCGCTGTAGATGTTCAGTAGATAGACTTGGAGTTGATACACGCCTGGAATAAAAATCCCTATATTGGGGTTATTAGATAATACTTCATTTATTTACTAAGCCACTGAGGTGTAGTGGAAGCGTGTTTTCTTGGTGCCACCTTGGTTTGGAAAGTAGCTCTCCAGCTAATTTTTGAGTAAGACTGTTCTTAATTGGCATCGTATCATCTGGGCCTCCTGCTAGCAACCCTTCTATTTTGATGTTGAAGTCACATCGATCCCGTCGTCGATTCCAACACGCTCAATTGCTGATCAGGCAAAACTAGAATTCGTTGACCTTGTCCGAACTCTGGGTGCGGTTTATTCAGGACCAAACGTTTGACCTTGAGTGCACCCCATGTGATCCCAGTTTCATCACTCGATGGGTGTCTCCCACTACCCATCGCCCCCGCAGGATACTCATGCATGAGGGCTTAAGTTGCACACACTGCCTTTTTGTGTCTCCGCTGATTTGTAGAATAATAGCAGCTGAAATATTCAGGCAAGTTTGCGTGCAAATTATCTTCTGGAAATGCCGTCTATTCTCTCCCTCCTGTCTAAGCCAAACCTTTTCATTGTCCCTAATCTGCGTTACACACTAAGGTGCCAATTAAGTGTGACGGGACAGCAAGCGTGCCATTGCCAAGAGTATTAGTCTAATAAATATTTCCTTTCTACTGAAACCTCTTGTGCTGGAGGAAAGCAGATGATGATCTCTTAGTTTACAGCAGCAACGTCAATGAACTGCAGCGCTCTAATAAAGCCACTCAGTGTCTAGGTTTAACTAATGGCTGATTTTCATGGCTTTGACAGTGAGCTGTGTGCGTTATTTTCTCCTGATATTGTAAAAATAATGAGAGCAAATTAGAACAATCAGTTTACACAGATAGCTGCTGATTGGAGGCGATGGGCAATATGGCAGCAGGTAATCCATCTTCGGACTCCTGTCACATTAACTTCACTAGCGTGGAAAAGATCAGGCGGAGCATGCGGGGATCCTGCCCAATCGGAACACTGAAATTAATGAGAAGAGCATTGTTCTGTGATCAACCTTTTAATTAGCAAGACTGGGGACAGAGGGAGTGAAGAGGCTGGCAGCCCAGCTGCACAAAGCCAGGCTTGTTTCCTGCAAGGGGAGGGGGAAAAACCAGGGGTTTTAAATTACCCCTTTCCGTGCTCCCTGCACATCAGCCGTGCATCTTCCTTCCAACCCCAATACCCACTAGAACAAACAATGCCCCACGTTCCCTTGCAGCCTGAACCTGGGCTTTTACCGATGAGCAGTGCACCCTCCAGCCTTGACAGAGGTCATTTAGGGGAACGTGGATCATTGTTTTTTATACAAAAGCACCCCCACCCCCCCGGGCTATGTATTGCGTTCCTGTATCTCCCACCTAAATGGGAGGGATCAAGCATTAGCAAAGGTCTGCTTCTCGTCTCCCCTAAAATTCCCCAGGTCAAAGACTCGCCCTGCTGCTGTTCCTTTGGGTAGCCAGACAGGAATGAGATACTGCTCTCCTCTTGAGACTTTTCTTCTTTCTCCTGCCTGCCTTTTCTATCGGTCTTTTCCTTTCGATTTTCATATTCCAGTGTAAAATGTTGTTGTTGGAGGTTTTTTTAAGGGGTTTGGTTTCAATGGATGTGTTGGATGAGCACTTCAGCTGTATATTTTATTTTGTGTAGGGGAAAGAGAGAAACTCGGGTTATCCGGAGTGCACTCTATGAAAATAGAAACTAAAATTAACAACTGGCCACGCCCCTAGACCATCTTTAGGAATGATTTTTGTAAAGGGAATGGGGGAGTGAAATCGGATGTGTGTGTTTGGGAAGAAAAAACAGGAGAGATATTAAGAAACCATATTAAAATACTGGAAGTTATAAAGGAAATCTTGTGGTTTAAACATGGATCTAGTGCTTACATTTTTATGGTATTTTCAAACCTAGCTTTGCTTTTTCTCTCCACTAATGTTACCCATTCCCCTTCCAGATGATTCCTCAAGGAGGCCCCTAATGACTGAAAAAGCTATGCTAAGTTTTTCCATTTTCATTGTCTTTGCTAATTGTCTTTCAGTTTGCAGCAAGGCATTTCTGCAGCTTCTCTCCAGTCCTTTGCATCCCACGGTCTGAGAGAGAGATGCACAAGGAGTCTCCTCTAAGAGGGGACTAGAACCATGAAACTAAGCTGTCACCGAGCTCTGCACATTCCATCATGCCCCCTCTTGCTTCCCTGCATTAATTTACTGGAGAGGATTCGTTTTATGCACGACCGGCAAATCAGAGATGCCAAATTTGAAACCAAAGAGCTTTCGTTTTTGTCCAAACAGGCCTTTAGATATTTAGTTACACTGGCAAAGCCTTCATTGTTGTGCTACATTAATCTAACTGAAATCCTTTTAAAAGAAAATGGGAGTTCTGACATTTCTCCACAGTAATATGCGTGAAATAATTTCCTGGTGTATTATAGAACTTGCCATCCTAGTGTCAGAGGAGGAGAACTTTGAAAGGCTGTGGCCTGTCAGGTGATACCGAGCTGCATGTATGTGTGTGAACACTACAGAAAGTACCTATAAATTCAGGAAGTGTCTTCTACAACTGAGCAGTGCCGCAGGTTAGTGCACAAGAGGATTATCCCCTCCCCGCAGACACCCTGCAACTTGTTACCTTCTACTGAGGCTTCTGTTGCTGACAGGATCGTGGGACCGTCCTGGCCAAGAGCAAAGCTGCGTTGGCCACAGTGGTAGCCTCTTGGATCCATCGGTGAGCGGGTGTCTCAAATTCTGAAACTTGTTTTTACGGAGACTGTTGGTCAACGTGCCCCTTAGAATCTGTCCTTTGTTACTTTCCTTAGCGTCCGTTCTAAAAAACCGACATCTTGGGTTAACCAGCAGCCTCTTGTCTTAGTTTTGAGCATCAAAAACCTACTGATCTCTCCCGGAAGGCTAGTGAGACACTGTTGCTAGGTCACTCTAGGACTGTCTCTTACAGTTGACATTCAGGGGTTTACTAGCATCTGTAGTGTGCATGGTGGGTATCACTCCATGCCTAGGGGACTGACCTGTGTCCAGGGGGAACCTAGGTTTAAGTCCTAGCCCTGCTTGAGTGTCAGCCCTACTAGGTAGGGGGGCCAGACCTCCCCTTTAAGAGGGTGCTTATGAAAAACACACATTGCAGGGCTGCATTGGTTCCAGTGCAGCCCTGCATCATGTATTTTCATACGCCTCCACTTTCTAAAGGGGAGGCATGGTGGCCCCCCTGCTGCTAGGTGACCTTCCCAACTGTACCCTGGGAATAGCAATATTCAGTCTTCCCTTGCTAAATAGTTAGAAATCGGAGAGCGTTAATCAGGAAATAAGTTGTACTGTGTACCTCCGCTGTACCAGCCTCTACAAAACTTGAGTGGTGTTTTTCTTCCCTTACATACACCAGACTAAAAACATGTGGTTAGGAAACTGACCTGCCTGAATTAGGGTAAAGAAATCCACGTTATTAGTTTTTCTGTAGCCCCAGCAATTTACCTGGCCCTGAGTAAGCCTCAGTTAGGAACGGGTCCCTGCCTTCAGGGGCTTACAATCTGTGATGGAAGTTGGGAAGTCAGCAGTGACGGTGTCTGGCTTTTTGTTTACAGTTAATCTAGCTAATTTGGTTCTTCATGTCCCTTTGTGCACCCTCACTTCTGGAAGACAGCCCAGGAAAGGAAATCTTCTCCATGGCGAAAGGTGTTGGGCAGCCCGCACCACATTTCTTTCTTGAGCATTGAGATGAGGTTTTAAGAGAGGCTGGGGCCAAGTATAGTTGGCTAAGGTGTTGGGCTTGGACCTTGGAGACCAGCGTTGAAATCCTGTCTTAACCATGAACTCTTTAGGTGGCCTTGGTCAGCTCACTCTCCGCCTCAGTGCTCCATCTGTAAAATGGGAATAATAATGACCTACCCCACAGGGTGGTTATGAGGGTGAGCTAGATAAGGCTTGTACCACACTTTGAACACTGAAAGTGCTACGTAGATTATTAATAACCACCTCTGTTCCTTCCAGTTTCATCTAAAGGCCAGGCTGACGACCCCTCCCCTCCTGAACGTATCTTGATGCGGTCTACAAGGCAACCCGCCCCCTGCCCCCAAAAAATAAAGTGTAGGAGTGTCTTAGATTTAATGTCATAGATTAGCATCCTAGAATTCTAGCGATCTAGTCCCACCCCCTGCTCCAAGGCAGGATCCCCTCTCCCTACAGCATCTCAGACAGAGGCTCATCCATCTAGTCCAGCCCCTGCTCCATGACAGGATCTCCTCTCCCTACAGCGTCACAGACAGAGACTCATCCATCTAGTCCAGCCCCTGCTCCAAGGCAGGATCTCCTCTCCCTACAGCATCTCAGACAGAGGCTCATCCATCTAGTCCAGCCCCTGCTCCATGGCAGGATCTCCTCTCCCTACAGC
>QEPC01008216.1:3717666-3775646 GCA_003113815.1 Sphenodon punctatus
TCGTCCATCTAGTCCAGCCCCCTGCTCCAAGGCAGGATCCCCTCTCCCTACAGCATCACAGACAGAGGCTCGTCCATCTAGCCCAGCCCCTGCTCCAAGGCAGGATAACGTCTCCCTACAGCGTCACAGACAGAGGCTTGTTCATCTAGCCCAGCCCCTGGTCCGAGGCAGGATAACGTCTCCCTACAGCGTCGCAGACTCAACCTTGTCCAGCCGGGTTTCTTTGGTGTCAGTTTGCTCCTACCTGCAGTTTGTTCTCTTAGTAGGAAGCAGCCCTACATCAACATGACCTTACTGGGCAAGAACAGGGGCATGAAGTACTTCCCCCTCCCGTCCTGCCAATCCTCTCCATCCATGGACCAACATGAACAAGGTCTGCCTGGCCCTGGGGAGGCTGACAGTAAATTTGCCTGCGTGCTGTGCTGTGTAATGACCTGAAGAGCTACAGCACATGCTGGTGCAAAAAGCCCTGGGCAGGAGGGTGAGGAAAGCCGTATTCTAAGAGTAACTGGTGCCACACCCTTCATCTGCATCACTAAGCACGCAAGGCTTGGCACCGCTCCTCCGACACCCGGCTTGGATGCTTCCAAAGCCCTCCAGCACCAAGTCCACCCTCCTCCCCACCGGTACCATGCATGGGTTCAGTCCCAGACTCAGACCCAGCAGCGGCCTTCCTCCTCCAGGAGTATTTTAACCAGACTTGGGAGATAACGCAGGCCGTTCTCACTGTCCCTACACAGCAGCTAGATAAATTCCTCCCGGGTGTGACCTCGGATGCACAGCTAAGAACCGAGCCCCTCCAGACTAGTTGGCATCCCAGTACTTACTAGTCGTAGATTCCTCTCAGCACTCTGCCTTCTCTGGTGGGCGCAGGCCATGTTTTCAAAGTCATGTCATTAGAACCACCTTCTCCCGCAGTGCATGTCACCGCTGAGTGCAGACTAGCTACCGCATGACTCGGGTCTCTGGGCTGAAAGGGAGAGTGATATAAATGTTTTGGAGCCAAGAGCAATTTGCTGAGCCGTCCAAGCATTTGTCTAGTGACCCTCAGGGCAAGTGGTAACAGACTGGACATCGGCCTAAGGCTTGCATGAACATCAGAGGATCTCGGTCACAACTCGTGCTGGAATAGAGAACAAAATGATTAACTGTGGCTAATATCTGGTATACCAGCTAGTTTGGTGATTATTTGCTAAGTATCTGGTTACCGTGAAGGTAGAATACTGGATATTATCATTTACCCCATAGCTGAACCAGACCCAACAGGAGGCAGAGAGACACGGAACGGGTAAATGTGGGTAAAGTCTAATGCAGTTATCCAGAAACCTGCTAGTCACAAACCAGATGCCATTTGGTATCCAGCTGGATACCAGCAGATACCATAGAATCTGGCCTGATAGTGGATCTAGTCACGACGTCCATGCTGGGAGGCTGCCCACCTGAGAAATCAGTACATCCAGCACAGCATCTACCCAGCTGCCCTACACGTGGCAGGGGTGTCCAGTGCGTCACCCAGATGCCTTCCATTGGATTCAAGCACATCAGTACAAGTGGTTCCTGTATCCAGATGTTGCAGGCTCTGTCTTCAGATGATGCACATTTTCTCCATATCCACCAGTGCAGAGATGGAGGTCTCTTCCATCAATGAGGCCTACTGAAGCATGTCTTATATCTTATAAGGCAGGGACCGCGTCTGATTGTATGTTCTGTACAGCGCCAGGTTTTGCAACTGGCGCTTTATAAATGTTTAATAATAATAATAATAATATCAAGAAAGACATAATAGAACTCAAAAAGTTTCAGAGAAGGACAACAAGGATGATGGAAGGAATGGATCAAATTCCATATGAGAAGAGGCTCAACAGGTTGGGGCTGTTTAGCTTGAAGAAGAGGCAATTAAGGGAGGGATATGATAGAAGTTTATAAAATCAGAAGTGGCGGAAAGAAAGTCAATAGGAACCTGTTGTTTGCCCCTTCTCACAATAAAAGAACAAGGGGACACTCTGAAGTTAAATGACAGAAGATTTAAAACAAAAGGACTGGAAGTACTTTTTCACACAGCAGACAATAAGCAGCAAAAGCCAGCAGCAGAACTAGCTTCAAATGAAAACGAGATAAATTCTAGAGGATAGAGCCATAAACACCTACTAGTTGGGGCTTAAACGCCTGGCTACTGGTAGTTGGGAGCCTTCAGCGAGAGATGGGTCACACCTCCATGACCTGTGCATGAGCTACCAGACCAGGCCACTGTCGAAGACAAAATACTGGGCTAGATGGACCACGAGTCCGTCCTGGTGTGGTGGTACTTATGTGCTAAGTCCTCTGATATTAGACTTCGTGAAAGATCCAAAGAGAAGGAATTGGCATGATCTTGGTTGCTTTGTCATGGGCAAAGCAGCTGTGGTCTCTTCTCAGCGTGTTTTGAGAGCAGTCACATCTTTCTCAGAGTAGACTTGTCCCATAAGAGTGGCCAGATGTTTCATCCTGAGCCACTATCCCTGTATCATTTGGCATGGCTACTGCTATCAGAACCTCCTGCTTGCACTTACCTCCTGCGCTGGCATTGGTTTGGGAAAACCAATCCAAAGGAATGGGCTTAAATTAAACACGGAAAGTTTTGGGCTAAACGTTGGGAAGAATTTTCTAACTCCCAGGACAGTTTAACAGTGGAATAATTTGCCAAGGGAAGTTGCGGAGTCCTTATCCCTGGCGGTCTTTAAAATAAGTTAGGCCAGCATCTCTCAGGGATGGTGTAGTCACAAGGATTCTGCTCCAAAACAGGGGGATAGGACTAGGTAACTCTTGGAGCTTTCTCCCAGCCTGCTGCTTCTGTTAGGTAGGTGGAGAGACTACTGACCAGTGTTACACCCACAAATAGTCATGTTTCTTTCCCCACAGTTTGGCAAAGCACACAGATGCCTCATGGCCCCTTTTGCTAATATGCCTATCTACTTGACTGAACTCAGACACACAGAGCTTCTCTGCCTTCTATTTGAGCATGCTTGACTGCTGTTCCAAATAATCCTGCTCCATTTGATGGCAAAACTATTCTCTCCCCCCCCCCCCCAATGAAGGCTTTTCTCCAGACGAGCGATGAATATTTAGCTGCCAGTTTTGGCACCATCTGGTTGTCTCAAATTGATTGGTCCACCCTTTGAACGCATGGCTCCGTGATCCTTCCCGTGCCTGTCAATAAAAGGTAACATGGTTTGTTGCCATAGCCCTGCCGGATAGGCAGATGAAACGGCAGCCCTGAGGGCCTCTCATCTGGCTCTGGTTTGGTAAGAGGACACGGTCACCCTCCATCCTGAGCCTAGATTCAGTGGCACCTTTCCATGTCAGCCGGAATGTTCACTTTTTCGTATTCTTCCTAAAACGCACCTCTGTAGAGAGTCCTAGACAAACGAGGGCTTTTCAGAGCCAGACACTTTTCAGCTGAGAAGACACACAGGTGGGAGGCTTTTTTTTTTTTCCATAAGTACCAAAACCTGTACATTTCCCCCCGAAACTCTAAACCCAGGAGAGCCATGCCTCATGCCACGTTATAAGCAAACTTGCATTATAACAGGGATGCTTAAATTGTATGTCTTTGCATGTCCTGAACGGTGTCACCGTGATTTTAATTGGGAAAAAGGTGTATTGCATTTTTGATTAAACCCACTGGTAGTCGCACACCTCGCCCTACGTTATACCCTAATTTGCGCTATAATGACATGTACTATAACAAGATCCTTTTTTATGGAGAAGGTTTTTAATAATTGTGCAAGGAGGGGACGGGGCATTCACTCAAAGCCTGGCTCTTGCGGCATGGCAGCCCATGCTGGCTCCCCCTATGGGTTGGGTGTTGTCAGAAGGAGCTTGCCACCCTATCGGAGCTCCCGGGGGTGTTGCTGTGCTCAGGTTTGCTCAAGTCAGGGGAATTCAAGAACCACTGCCGAGCTGAATGCAAAGCCTTAACTCTGCCCCTGTGTAAAAACTACACTAGACATTAAGGCAGGAACGGTATCTTAAGTGATTGGCATGTGCTTGACTGCAAGAGAAGTTTCCTATTGGGAAATGGCATATGGTCACAGGCTGCCTCAGACTTACATTCATCCATAACAGCCACCTTTTTTGGCCTTTGTCTGCTTAATTGTGCAACACCTTGATTTTGCATTCACTTTTCAAAGGAGCGACTAAGACTGCTAACGGAGCTGAGAGAATAGGATGCAGCTGCTTTCACTTCCGAACTTCCTCATCAGTAAAAATAATCGCACCATTGTCTTAAAACAGAAACAGAAACTTTTTTTTTTTTTTTAATTGTTTGCCTTTAACCTAGAAATCTGGAATAAAACGGGTGATCCACAAACACCCCAGGCTTCAGTGAGACTGCTCTGGAGGAAGTGATTTGTGGATCACATTCGCAACCTAAAACTGCATCTCTCTCCTGTCTCTGGCTAGAGACTTTTGCGGAGGCTGCCTTGCAACAGGAGGTGATCTTGTATCTCTTGATAGCTTCACCAGCAGAAACGCAATGGGGCAAGGAAAGCCGATTGGATTCATAATTTCCTGCTTTTGTAGGTTTGAATCAGCCTCACAGTATGCTGATGTAGAGGTGGGGGAAAGCCCAATTTATATTAGCCATTAAGGATCCCATGGTGTTCGCTGCACCTAGAGGAAGGTTATTAACCCTCATGTTTCAGCCAAATTCAACATTCTGCGATCTAAATTACATTTGTCGTTTCAACTGGAGAAACTCGCATGCACTTCTGCAAACTCTCTTTAAGAAAATGGTTTTATTTCATCTCAGTTGTAGAGAGCTGCTTTCCAGTCTGTTTGGCCGGTCAAGGTGCTCACGGATCTTCAAGGATAAGCATTCTCCTATGCCCAAATACAAAGCTTGGTGTAGATGAAGAATTTGCCTCCTGACCACAATGGGGTAGGCACAGTCTGGACAGTGTGACAGATGCTGAATCTGCCCACTGCATCACAAGCCTAGTGACTAAGATGTTGGACTTGGACCTGGGAGACCAGAGTTCAAATCCTGTCTTAGCCATGACCTCGCTGGGTGGCCTTGGGCAAGTCTCTCAGCCTCAGTTACCCTATCTGTGAAATGGGAATAATAATGACCTACCTCACAGGCTGGTTGTGAGGGTGAGCTAGATAAGGCTTGTACAGAACTCTGAACACTGAAATCACTATGGAAATAATATATAAGCTTTACCCCAGTATCTGCATATACAGAATTTAGAAAACAATTGAAATATTTCAGCATTTGTTCTTTTTTTATTTCAAATTCCTGTTAATTCCTCTGATAGTTTCTGTTTTGGGCTGAACTGTCTGTCGTGTAGAACATTCATTTAGAAGAAAATAAAAATGAAAAATATCTCAATTAGCAGCAACACCAAAAAAAAGTTTACATTGTTAATTGAGTGAGGCTTGTAATTTCTTAGTGGAGCTGTCTGGTAAGGCCTCCTTGTGAGGCTTTGATTGTAGGTAATAAAGCTGTTGCTTAATTAATGCCAGTGTGTTTTTAAGCCTCTGGATTTTGCAGAATTGAGTGGAACGTGTGAACCAGAGTGGAATCAAAATGCTCTTCTATCATGTTAATTTAGGTTTGTCACTCCCAGTCTGGATCATGATTTACAGCTTCCCACACTTATTAGGTGGCTTGAAGGAGAAGTGCTTTACTAGCATCTGAATTCAGGCTTAGGGGAAACCACACATGATCCGGCATCACAGCCAGTTAATGCATCCTGTTCGATCGGGGATTCCTGACCTGGCATGTGTCAAAGAGAGAGATGAGAGAGTGCGAACCATAATCCAGGTCCTTTGGATTCTGCGTTGCTGCAGTTACCGCAGCTTTCACATTCCAGATTATTGTAGAAACGGCTTCTGGCAACAGAGAATTACAGTCTGAGTGAGAAGTCAATGAGATGCCAGCACAGACAGACAGACACACGCATTTCAAGGCCATGGGCAGACCCCCTATATCAGCTACTGAAGAAGAGCAGCCTGTGACCCTCGCAAGCAACCTACAAAATATATCCCAATCCCACAGAGAAGCCCGCGTGGTGGCTTTTCAGAGATTGAACAGCACGCTGGACAACTAACTCATTCACATTCAAAAACTTGCATAGCTTGCCCCATGTAGTCTCAATGTGCCTAATTCTCCTGACAGAATTTGGGCGTCCTAGCTGCAGAAGTCAGAAAAACCTGTTGCAAATTACACATCGTCCTGGCTTGCCAACCCCAGACACTCAGGAAATAATGTCAGCCCCTCTGAAATCTTGACCGGTTTTATTATCTCAAGATTGAAAACTTCTTTTTATTTGCCTTGTGGTTTTCAGGCCTCCAGGACACACGGCAGCAGCCACAGTTTCCCGCTGTCCTCTGTAACCAGGAATGCCAGAAACTGCAGCTGAGATCTACAAACCACTTACTTCCAAGTAGCCCCATTGAAGACGTATGGGATGCTTCGAAGCAAGGGGGAAACTGTGGACTTCATTTTTTAAAAAGCAAAGCTGAGATTTTCACAATTCCCTCCTAAGTCTTTATGATTTCAGACTTTGGGGGGTACAAACCGTATAACATTGTGAGACAGTGAAAGCACAAGAATTGACTGTCTCTGGTATTGAATGCTCATCTGTAATCCAGTACGTTTGAGAGCCTTTGCTGATTCAAGACTAGAACAATGATAGGAGGTGAGGCACAGAGAGAGCAGCAGGGAGGGCCCAGAAGGGGTCCACAGAGAGCAAAAGACAACGAGATCAGGGTGCATTAGCGGAAACATGCAAAGGTCCAATATTGAAACAGGCAGGACGGAGATGTGGGTTGGGGCCCAAGATTTGGATAATACAATCCCTTACATTCCAAATTTCACTTATTTGAACAATTCAAGATTTACTTCTAAGTGCATGGACCACCGCTACCCCAATGCAAGGTTAAACAGAATATTTAATATTGCCTGCCCCCAAAGTCCTCTGCTTAATTTTGTAACCAGCTCCTTCTCTTCAAAGCCCAGGGTTAAGCAGCTGTTTGATTTTTGGGGTTGTGCAGGGCTGAGGAGGGTGTGCATTCCAGAGTTGGGTCCATCAGTAAGAACTCCCCCCCGCCCAAATTCCTTTAAGAGGTGTCAACCCAGACACCGAAGCTGAACTCATCAGCCAGGTAGAAGCACAGACACAGAGGCTGGCCTTGAAGGTTTTTGTATGATTGACAATTTTGGTCCAGTGTGTGGTTCTTTGACCACTAAAATTTAATCAGTGCAAGTCTGTGTGTGAACACAGTTATTGAAGTTAATAATTTCTACAGCACTTGGTGTTCAAAGGTCTTTCCAATCCAAACTTTAGTTCATCTTTACAGCAGTGCTGTGAGGGTGAACAACAATTCCCATTATTTATTCCATTTTACAGATGGGGAACTGAGGCTGAGAGAGGGGGGTGACTTTCCCAAGGCCACCCAGTGAGTTAATGGCCGAGACTGGCTTTGAACTGTAGTCGTCTATATCCAAGTCCAACATCTTATCCATTAGGCTACACTGGCTCCTTATGTAGAACTTTACACCGTTTCCCCTGGTATAAATTCCTCTGCTGGTGCAGCGTGTTTGTTCCTGTAAGCGCCAAACCTTTATAGGACAAGTGCCAGTAACGTAAAGGAATTTGTATTTGTCAAACTGTGTCCAACCTAGCGAGTTAAACCAGCAAGGGACAGTAGTTCCACTAAGCTAACATAGGGTTGTCTCCATGGAATGTTGGATGTGTAGGAACCGGCCCTCCTCTGTGTGAACACCCAAAGCAAATCTCACTACCACTTAGCAAGCCACCCTTGTAGCAAGGGGCAGTTTTTAGTTTGCCCATGACCAGTACGTTGCAATTTTTTGTCCTCCAGGGAAGAGCAGCTACAGGGATTCTTAGATTCTTCCTTCCAGGTCAGCGCTCCCTGGGAGATCATGCCACGCTGTAGTGTGGTTGGCTGGCGGGCGGAGACCACTGTGTGAACGCACTGCGGCTGGACCAGTTGGCATCTGGCCAACGCTTCTTGATGACTGTGGCAAAACTCTGCATAATCAAGACTAAGATAAACAGGGGTCCCATCATGATGGGGTTTGCCAATTGAGACCAAAGCCTTGGTTGAGTGACTAGTGGGTTACATGTTCCGTTCTGCATGAGCCCAGCATCTGTTTGGCCTCCTAGCGGGGACCTCCGCCAGAAGCAGTAACTCGGTCTGCAGGAGTTGGGGACCGTCTCTCTCCCAGGGGCCACTTTGAAAATGAGTACGAGCTCCAAGGGCCACATAGAAGTTGAGGGCAGGGGTTCTTACAGGGTGCGCTCAGGAAGAGGAGGGTCCAGATTATGTTTCTGTGCCATGAATCTGTCCTCTCTGCTTGTGTGCCTGCCTTCCTCTCTGCTCCCTTGCCCAGAACTCTGTTTTTCAGTCTCTGCGGGCAGGACCTGGATTCAGGAACTGGAAAGGGGCAAAGTAAAAATTTGTCATGGGGTGCATTTGGCCCCTGGGCCGGAGGTAGACTGGACGCATGGGGAGAATTGTGGTTGAGGTGCATGCGAAAGGAAAGGTCCCAACTGTCGTAGCAAAACCTAGGTGGATAAAGCACTTGGACTGGCTGAGGCCAGAGATGCAACGGGAATCCAAACATGTGAACACGAGTAAAAGGTGTTGCTGTGCCCCTGTCTCCATTGCGTCTCCTAGTTTCTCCTGGGTCTGTCTTGGTTTAAGCTCCAGGCAGCCAGCACCCGTCCATTAGCCCTAGTCTCGGCAGGACACCGGGGGGGCCGTTCAGACACTTGGTTCAGGTCCAGAGAAGATGCTGTATGCCTGGGGGCCATCCAGAGAGAGTGCTGGAGCTTAGGGCTACATTTCAGAGAAAATGTTAGAAGGTTTACAGTTTTTGAAGATCATTATAAATCCCCCTCCCTCCCCCTTAGAATTGTTAAGTAAAAGCTTTTGAGTATAGTTTGGTTGTGAAAAAACTAATTTTGGGATTTCAACAACCCAGAAATAGTTTTGTCCGGGTTTTTAAAATGTAAAGAACTGATTTAAATGTTTCGGGGTTTTTTCCAGATACCTGGGAAAATCTCTTGTAGTCCAGGCAGAACAACATTGGTTCTCAAATATCTGATTTATTTTTTTCCAAACCTGTGCATTGGACACATGGCTGATGCAATCAAAACTTCATCATTTGATGATTTAGAATGGTGCAATTTCAGCATTTTGGTTTATTAAATATGCTAGCTTGTATCTGATTTAGCCATTGAAGATTTTGGCCAGCTCCACTCATCAGCAGAATTTATTCAGAATCATCGTGCCGCCGCCTTCTCTAGTAGAACAGGTGAAAGAGCCGCCTGGAAACCACCCAAGTTTCCCTCCATTGCTGTTTTATGGGATTACCCAAGGCTTCCTTCTGGGGCTCTTTAAAAGAAAAGGCGAGAGTCACTGATGTCTCCCTGTATCTAAGGCTGAGTCTGCCGGTCTGGGGTGCTTTCAGGCCGCTGGGGTGGAGTGCTCTGATGGAAGTTTATGAAATCTCCGTGGGAGTCTTGGCTCCAGTTCTTGTTTTCAGTCAGTTTCCTCACTCCATCAAAATCACAGGGCAAAAAGAAAAGACAAACTGTACTTGTGGTTATCCTAACACATCCTATTGTATTTATCGCCTTTCCTCTGTCCCCGGATGGCAGAAATATTAATCACTAACTTCGGAAACTCAGCAAAGTCCGGAAGTCCCCTGGTGGTTCAATATTGAACTTGCTGTGATCAGTCAGGTAACTTTGCTAAAGTGCTCCCTCTCTAGGGCACTTCCTGGACTCTGGGAATTTGTTAGCTGGCTTCATCTCTCTATTGATTTTAAGGCAGCTGTCAGAACGTCGTCTCTCTTTCAGGAAGAGTCATGAAACTTCAGCAGTTGGAAACACGCAGGGCCATTTTTTTTGAGGTTCTGTGTTTAGTTAGTTCAGTGGCTGGTATGATCTAGTAGACAGGCTGAAAATGTTTGCCAAGTTTAAAGAAGGCACATTCTGATAAGACAAGCCCTAGGTTTTCTGATTTAGAGGCATTTCTGACTAGTGCAGAGATGGGAAACCTCAGGCCCAGTGGCCCAAATGCAGCCCCTGGGTAGCTTTTATTGGACCCCTTGTCAGTTCCTGAGTCCGTTCCTACTCCCAGTCACTCTGAGCTCAGGGGAAGGGAGCAGAGATCAGGGCCTGCATCAGACAAGGAGAGGGGACAGACCTTTACCCCAGATCCATGATCTGGATCCTCCTTTTCCTGGCTGCACCCCTTAAGTACCTTGCCCCCAATGGCTGTGAGCCAGCTGAGGCCCCTTCCACACGAGCACAGCGGGCGGGGAACTTCTGAGACCGGAGATTGCACGAAGAGTGATCCCGGGACGCTCCACCCCATGTGGAGGGTGGGTTTAGCCCGTTTCTAGTGTGATTTCCATCATGCGACGCAGGGCTCAAAAATCCAGCCTTCCATTGCATCATGGAAATCACGCTAGAAACGGGCTAAAGCCCTGCAGACAAACAGGGCGTTCAGGATCGCTCCTAACACAATCTCCGATCCCGGAAGTTCCCCTGACCCCCACGCTTGTCGCAAGTGGCCTGGTTTGTTCCTTTGTGGGAGGAAGAGACGCTTAAAAGTGTGTATCCACGCCATTTGATGCGGCTTGCCACATCCCCAAGGTTGCAGGCCAGAGCGGGTCCCACCTTGTTCTGGCCTCTCCTCAAGGCTACGACACGCAGGAAGGAGATCCATCCTCTCTTAAAAATTGGGGAAATAGATCTATGACTACTCCAGGTGCATCTCCCTCATCCTGTGCTGAAACTGTGCCCCCCATGTACAGGTCTTTCCACACCGTAGCATACCCCTCACCATGGCCAGGCTGGCGGCATTACCTCATGCCTGTTTCACGGACACAGGATGGAATACGGCTAGGGGAATTCCCCAAGGCGCAGAGAGAGTCGGTGGCAGAGAGAATAGATAGGACTGGTGCTTGCAAGACCTAAGTCCGGTCCCCACCTGCACAGGGCTCATTGATGGTTAGTAAGAGAGAATACTTCTCTTCTCCGTGCCTCGGAAAAAACCTCTCTGGCGGTGTGCACGTGGCTGGTGTGATCAAAGCTTCCGCCGATCCCCAATCACAATAGTTCAGAATTCCCCAGTCTAATTTTCTCCCCTGAACTTCAGAGGATCTGGCAGGGGCAACTTATTAATTATTCATAGGGTGGCAACAATTAAAGCAAATTAAAAATAAAACCACAATTGCAGCTAATTGTGGGCAGCATCAAATTGGCACGGCTGCGTCTCACCAGCGCTTCCGTTGCAGGAGTGCTAGAGGGAGCTCTAACCTCGTTCAGAGGAGCAGTGCACGGGTATGCCGTGGATTTATCTAGCTGAAGCCAAGCGTTCGAAGAGAGACGCGCACACACACAAACCCCAGCTCTTGCCATAGGTTTAATGTAACTGTGTTCTCTAAGAAGTGGGGTGTGCGTTTTCCCAGGGCTGGGCACAGGGGATTGCTGCTGGGAAAGGTGAGGCAGTGTAGGGCTAACTCAGCCTAGTGTGAACTGTTCAAGGCAAGAGAAGAGATGATCGGCGGTGACGTCCTCGTTGGACTCGGTGAATGACACGACCGAGGAAGTTACTCAGTCACCCATTCTCGCAACACAAAAATGAGAGAGCGCTCGGTGAGATTTAAATTAAAGCTAGCAAAAGGGAACTGCCTTGTGTCGTGCTGCGTGTACCTTTGGCATTCCCTGCCTCAGGATGTTCAGAGAGAGAGTTTAGTGCAGAGGCTGCGTACGAAAGGGTTCACATTGCAGGAGCCACAAGAAAGGCTCACGCACACACGTGCACGCCTGTTTGAGGCAGCTCCCAAGCCGAGCTGAGCCCCGCCACTCCTACTTTGTGATTGACTGGTGCTGGCAGGGCTAGTGCCGTGTGGTCCTGGCTGCGGAGATTCTGAGGAGCAACAAAATGAGACTGGACCAATAAGGCTGGATCTGGTCCTGGCTGAGAGCCTCATGTTGCTTCCTTGGCTTAGTTGGGGCTAGTCTTTCCACGCCACTGCCTCCCCTCCCCCTAGCTTGATTCTCTTGTTTAGCCAGTTCTTTCCCACTAGTTTTGGGGGGACCATACCTCTGATCAGCTGCCCCTCCCCCCCCCCCCCCCCCCCCTTCTTGATTTGGGATCTTGGTTTCTTTCTCATGGGAAGTTGGGATTCAAAGCACGGAGGAAACCCTGCAACTCTCCGAGCTGAGGTCAGGAGAGATCGGAAAGTGACCTGACTGCAGCCTGCAAGCAGAGCTTGGCGATGATGGGGGTAGGATTCCCTGGTGTTTGGGTTATGTTTGCATGTAGAGAACGATGCCCATGGCCAGAGCGGGTCATTGCCAGTCTTCTCATCTCTCTCTTATTTCTTCTGTGAGCTGGCCAACTGACCCAGACCCGGCTGTCTCGTTGCTATCCCAGTGTTTGGAGACCGTGGTGGAGTGGATGCGGCAGAGCAGACTGAAGCTCAACCTCGATAAGACGGAGGTGATGTTGGTGGGGAGAGCGAGGGAGGTGTCAGTCCCCCTGATTTGGGGGGTTCGCCCTCCTATAGCCCAGCAGGTTCAGAGTTGGGGGGTGGTATTGGACGCAGATCTCCGCCTGGAGCAGCAGGTGGAGGTGGTGGCGAACGCCTCCTTCCGCCAGTTGTATCTGGTACGGAGGCTGCATCTGTACGTCTCCGGCCCGGACCTGGCCTCCCTCGTCCATGCCTTCGTCACCTCGAGGCTGGACTACTGCAACGCGCTTTATGTGGGGCTGCCCTTGTTCCTGGTCCGGAGGCTGCAGCTAGTGCAGAATGCGGCGGCCCGGCTCCTGTCGGGGATTGGATCATCGGGCGCATATTACACCGGTGCTCCGGGCTCTGCACTGGCTGCCAATAGCAGGTTCAAGGTTTTGGTTAATCTATAAGGCCCTTCACGGTCTGGACCCCTCGTACCTCAGGGACCGCCTCACCCTCCGTGCCCCAGAGTGGCTCCTACGGTCTGCCGGGGTGCTTTCTTGGAGATCCCGTGTTAAGCGTGGGGCCACAATGGAGAGGGCATTCTCGGTGGCTGGGCCGCGCCGTTGGAACTCCCTCCCAGAGGAAGCTCGCCTGGCCCCGAGCCTGTTAACATTCCAGCGAATTTGCAAAACCTGACTGTTCGCCCAGGCCTTTGGGGTGGGGGGGAGTTTATCCCCCTCCACCCTTATTTATTGTATTAATTAATTTATATGTTCCTTTGCCCTGTTTTAATTGTTGCAATTTTACGAATGTTTAAAAATGTTTTATACTTGTATTTTTTATTTTTTTGAGTGTGTTAGCCGCCCCGAGCTGTTTCAGGAGGGGCGGGGTAAAAATACGATTAAACAAACAAATAAATAAATAAATAAATAATCCTCTCTGAGGCTAAGAGTAGAGTGGCCGAGGATCTCCTTTGCACTTCTCTTGAGAGGCCATAGCCCATGCCAGACTGCTAGTCAGCAACTGCAGAAGTCCTGGGATGTGGCCAATAAGGTCTGCAGAGCAGCTGAAGCCGGCAAGGGGAGCTGCATGTTGGAGACTGGCAGTTAGATGGTTTCTCATGAATGCCGGCAGATGCCAGAATCAGTGTGGGCCTGGAACCATATTTTCCAAGCTCTGTGTTGGAGTCGCCATTGTAGGGGGTTTGAATGTGTAACCAGCTCTACCTTGTGGCAGAGCAGCTAGCACTGTCTCCATCCAGACACAAATATTCAGCAAGGACACGGCACCTCTCGGGGTTCAGTGCATACCCTACAAGCAGAGCAGAGAGGCCAGGCTGGCTGAGACAGCAGAGGCCGTCAGCCAGAGGAAGGGGAGCTGCTCACGCAGGTCATTGAGTTATGGGCTACCATGAAAGGCTACTATGACGACTTTCACACAGCATTCCAGACCCTGTTTGCAGTGTGGGAGGAGGGCCTGCCAACTCCACCACTCGACTCAATTGTCTCGCAGACTGGTTTGGTAACCTCAAGGTTTGGCAACACCGCTGCACCGTCTTGCCAGATTAGGGCTTGTGTGTGTGGCTGGAGTGAAGTAAAAGACTGTGTAGCCTTCATAGGAGGGGGAAGACCATGCACTAGGGTCCCTTGGTCTTGTGCTGCCTCATGTACATTGGTTACCTGAGTTCAAAAGAGGGAAGCTCCGTGAAGAGTGATGCTGTGTCCCAGGGCTTTGAAAATTAGTCCAAGCTCGGAGGCCCACCTAGAGGGGGGTGGAGGGGGTGCAGTCAGGAAAAGGAGGGTCAGATCATGGATCTCTCCTCGGCCCTTTACCTTGTGTGCAAGCCGTCCTCTCTGCTCCCTTGCCCAGAACTCAGTCGCTCGGGGGAGCTGGATCCAGGCGCTGGAAGGAGACCACATAAACACTTGCCGTGGGCTGCATTTGGCCCCTGGGCCAGAGGTTCCCCAGCCATGTCTATCCTAAGCCATGATCTCCTGGCTGTGGGTAAGAGTTTCCAAGAATCTCGGAGAATCTCATCGGCTTGTTGAATGCTAAGCCAAGGGCCAAGAATGAATCGTTTGAGTCAGTGCGGGCAGTCGCGGGTGTGCCGTCCGCGAGACTCCACCATCGCCGGGTACCAGCCCCTCCAGCATGTTCTCCGAGTTCAAATTCATTCGAGTTCTGCCTCTGTCCTCAGCGCTGTGGCCCTGAGTTTCACAGAAACCTCACTGCCAAAGTCAGGGGAGAAACTCCCAAATCACATCCATTCGCAACATCACAGAAACTCTGTTTTGGTAGTTTTACCAGCATTTAAAATCCAAATGAGAGACCTATAACGGAGGGAAGTTATGCAGGAAGAGCCACAAGATTCCAGACAATTAAACTTTATTAGTCTGTCTGAAACATTAAGTAGTGGCTTAAAAGACGCGTTTTCCATCTCCTCTCCCCATTGCTGTTTACTGTTTAGCAGCGTGGGAGAGGAGATGCTTTTCTAGCAAGCATTATTGCTGCCCTTTCTGTAGCAGGCGAACAAATGTCCGCGGCTCGGGCTTGCCCTCCACGGTCCCCGGAGAGAGCGGTACAATTCACCTGCGATGCCTGTGGCTTTTTCTAGCCCCCAAAGAACACAACCTTGTCTCTAAATGTCACTCCTCAGCGTCCTGGGTAAAATCCTTAGGCCAACAACCTATTGTTTGTAGTTAGACGGCATCTCTGCAAACTCTTGCTCTCCCAGGATCTCCTGGAGAGCAGCAGTTTCCACCACCTCCAGCGTAATTCCACTGACCTTTCATCTGCACATATCTCTCTTAACTTGGTGCTGCATAATTAGAAGCTGCATGTGGCAAGCATCTAACTAAGAGTGCAGACACAATTGCTGTGTTTTGGAGTATCCAGGGGGCTGTTAATCTCAGCTTGTGTGTCTTTGAATTTCTTCCTGGAAATAAATAGTAATAAAGTCTTGGCTTCTTTCGTGGTGGATTATTTAGACTCTCAGGTGTGACTGATGACAATCTATTTTTGTTGTGTTGGCTTTTAAAAACATTTCCGTGAGCTTTGCATTGTGGAAAGCATAATTCAGTGCTGGGCGGGTAGGTCTCTGGGTGCGCTGAGCTGGCGGTTAACCTCATGGCATGTGCTGTGCGAGCTGCAAGATGGAGGCAGACAGAAATGGGTAGCTTCCAAGCAGAGCTTTTAAAATAAAAGTAAATGGACTGGATTGTTTAATGACCTCGTGTGGTAGCTTTGAGTTCTGTCAAATCGGATGTTGAAAAACGAAGTTCAGCTGACAGCAAAGAGAGAGGAGAGAAATCAGCTGCCTTCCGCGCAGGTTGGGGCCTCTCGTAGACCTATAACGGCGTGACAAAATGGAGCCCTGTCCTTTGGTAAATGCCTTCTCAGTCCTTCTTTTCAAAGAAATGTTCCTAAGGAAAAGCAATGCAGCAAGCTGCCTAGGGGGGTTGTAGTGGAGGTTTTCAGAGAGAGGCTGGACGGCCATCTGTCTGTCTGTCGGGGATGTTGTAGCTGACGGCATCCTGCCTCCGAGCAGGGGGTTGGATTAGGTGACCCTCAAGGACCCTTTGAACTCTGGTTCTAGTCTGCAGCCTGTTTATCTGGGTGGGAGGTCAGAGCTGTCCTAGCGTTTCCGTTCCCCCTTGATATTGGCATGCGTGGAGCAGGTGGCGGTTTCATCATCCCGCAAGGTGTTTTGGAAAGGAACCTGGAATTTTAATCTAGCAGTAACGTTTCTAGGGAGTGAGATCTCTTCCAATGCCTTATGCCCCCCAAACCTGCTCATCTCACCACCCTATTTCTAAAGTGCTCAGATCTTTGGAGCTAACCTTGCCCTGCTTCATTCGGTCACTTGCTTGGTTACACTGGACATTTCTAATGACGGAGCTTAGAACGCATTTCAGGATGTGCATCGTGTCCTGAGCTAATTTTCAATGTCACTGGCTGCCTTTGCTGTCTCTCTGCTCCCACCTCCACAGCAGCCTTTTCTACCCTGCCTTTGCTCTGGTTTTTTCCCCAGTGTTTATCTTGCAAGTAAAGTTTGAGCAGTACGCAGAAAGTTAACTGCCTGGAGTCTTTTAAATATAAGTAACACGCAGCCAGTAATAAGCTGTCGGTTGTTTTTTTGCTGCCTGCAAAGCAACATAAACAGAGCGCTCATTTCTGGCAGGTTTTTACTGTCAGAGTTTCTCCTATTATATTTATCTTACAATTTGCCAGGGGGTGAAGTTATTAAGTTTTAGCAGCAGCCATCGATCAAGTTCACAAGTTAACACGATAAAGGCTCTGTGCCGCTCCGATCCGGGAAAATGATGATCCTCACTCGGTAATTAACTAAATGAGAAAGTTAAATATTACTTGAGAGCTGGGAGAGATGAAAGAGAGGTGTTTGTCAGTTTCTCAGTGGAAATTAGAAGCCGGTTTCTGCAATCCCCTAAGCTGCTGCTCTGTCATATTTTACATAAGCACTGGGAAAACGTCTTGTAATTAGTGCTGTCATGGAGGATTTTTTTTGCTGAAGGATGTTGGAATAATTCATTAGATTATCAAGAAAGGCTTGTGTCCTGAAATGATTAGCACAGTGAAATTTAAACCATTAACGATAACAAGTTTAGAGTCTGCTGCAGTGCAGAGCCACCCAGGGTACGTCTGTGCCTATTTCAATCATTTCTTATAATTAAACATTATGTCCTTTTTTCCCCCTCCCTTCATGAAGACCCATCCAAAAATCCTGTTAAGGTGGCTCTGTCTAGATCAGCGAGTTTACCACCACTGGCAGGGTGAGCAGTCAGCAAAGGAAAGCTTCCACCGCAAATAAGAAACGCAAGTGGTTTGGGGGGTTTGAGAGCCAAATGATCTCTGTGACCCCAACACTTATGTGGGGCCGAAGGACGTGTGTTGCAGCCGCAAAATTATAGGTTCTTTGACTGCAAAGCAAATCAGAGGTGAGAGACTTGCAAGATGGTTAAACCCCTCAGACCTTTGATTATAAAATAATGCATTTCCTGCAGGCTTGGTTATTAAATACCTGCATTGTGTGTCTGCTCAGCGCCATGCAAGACACAGGACAAGTAGTTCAATGTAAGAGAGCCTGTCTACCCTCTATGAAGGTCTAGCAAGGTTTCTTTGCAGTGGGGCGGGGGGCGGTGTTGCAACACTTCTCATTGTTAGTGCTGTGGACTGGAAAACCAAGGTGTGGAACTGTTCTGGCACAGGTATCTCCCGAACTGCAGAAAGATCCTGCACGCACGGCAAAAGTAACCTTGATTAACCTCATTGTGGTCCAGCCTGGCCACACCATGGCTTTAGTCTCTTTGGGAGGGCAGGATACCGGACTGCCTCAAGGAGGCGTTGGTGTAGCCCCTGCTCAAAAAACCATCACTTGACGTTGACTCCCCCACCGGCTATCGGCCAGTCTCGAACCTTCCCTTTTTAGGGAAGGTTATTGAGCGGGTGGTGGCTCAGGAGCATCTGGACCGCACTGGTTTTCTCGATCCCTTGCAGTCCGGCTTTCATCCAGGCTGTAGCACTGAGAGTGCATTAGTGGCTTTGCTCAACGACCTTCACCAGGAACTGAACCAGGGTCGTTCGACCCTGTTAATCCTATTAGATCTGTCGGCTGCTCTTGAAACCATTGATCATGAGATGTTGGTGACTCCCCTGTGGGACTGCGCCGGGGTGGGCAGAACTGTTCTTGAATGGTTCCGCTCGTTCCTGGCCGGGAGATCTCAGCGGGTGGTACTGGGGGATTGTTCTTCATCTCCCCGAGACCTCTCGTGTGGAGTCCTGCAGGGTTCCCCTCTCCTGTTCAGCGTGTATATGCAGGCTCTGGGTGAGGTGGTGAGACAGTTTGGGGTGCGGTGCCATCAATATGCTGATGGCAGCCACCTCTCCCTCTCCTTTTCATCCGACCCAGACCCCGCCGTCTCAGTGCTTACTCAATGTCTGACAGCTGTGAGGGATTGGATGAGGGCGAGCCGACTGAAACGGAATCCTGACAAGACAGAGGTGATGCTGGTGGGAAGGGCGGTGGGTGTGACATTCCCCATCATTGATGGGGTTCGTCCCTTGCTGGTCTCCCAGATTCAAAGTCTGAGGGTACTCGATCCGTAGCTGCTCCTGATCTTCAGGTGGGAGCTGTGGCGAGGAGTGCTTTTCACCAGTTACATCTGGTGCGGTGGCTTCAGCCGTACGTCTCAGACTCCAACCTGGCCACTCTCATCCATGCCTTTATCACCTCACGACTGGACTATTGCAACACGCTCTGCGTGGGGCTACCCCTGATGACAGTCTGGAGAGGGCAGCTGGGGCAGAATGTGACGGCCCATCTCCTGACTGGGACGGGTCACATTACACCAGTGCTCTGTGTTCTGCGCTGGTTGCCTATAGTCTTCCGGGTCCGATTCAAGGTGTTGGTACTTAACTATAAAGCCCTAAACGATCCAGGCCCTTCCTATCTGCGGGATCGCCTCACTCTCCATACCCTGGACCAACCCCTACAGTCTGTTGGGAGCGCCCTTCTCGATGTCCCCGGGATGGTCCGGGGGGCTACAATGGAGAGGGCGTTCTCAGTGGCTGTGTCTAGACTGTGGAATTCCCTTCCGGCAGGGGCCCAGGTGTCCCTGGACCTCCCCTTGTTTCAGCGTTCGTGCAAAGCCTGGCTGTTCCACCAGGTCTTTGGCGAGGGAGATGGGTGAAGGGTGAGATTGGGAGGGTGGGGTCACTATTTTTATGCCATCCCTTTATTTGTATTCGGTATTTTATATGTGTGGTTTTAATGATATTTTAATTTGCGTAAGCTGCCTCGAGCTGCATAAGCAGGACAGGCGGGTTATAAATAATGAATAAAATAAAATAAAATTCTTATTTAAAAAGAGCCATAGACTTATCCAGTGCTTATTTATCTGCACTCTGCACCAGGGGCAGGGAACCTCCGGTCCAGAGGCCAAAGGCAGCCCCCGGCTAGCTTTCATTTGGCTCCTTCCAGTGCCTGGATCCAGTTCCTACCCACCCGCCCCAAAAGCTCTGAAAACCTGAGCTCAGGGTATGGAGTAGAGATGAGGGCAAGCACCCAAGGAGAGAGGACGGATCCAGGACAGAGAGTCATTACTTGGACCCTCCCCAGCTTGTATGCAGCCGTCGGAGCATGTGCTCCTTTTCAAAGTGGCCTCTGGGAGGGAAAAGATTTCCTACCCCCTTAATACATGTTGACCATTGTGTAAGCTAAGTCTTTCCTGGCCTAGACAAACAGACTCTATAACAACCATTCAGGAAGATGACTTTAATATTGCTAGCCCCACAAAGATGTCAGCTTAGCAGTATTCTGTTTTTCTAGGGTTCTGACCGAACTCCTTCGTCCTCATTGCTGTGTTCCGTTGTCCCAGTCATGCTCTCCCCAGAGAGAAAGAGAGAGCCAAGGTAGACCTGTGCAATTCAGAGGGGCAAATTCGGGCCTTGTCAGTCCCAGCATGTAAGACTGCTCTGACCAAAGCCGAGCCTGGTATAGAACGGTGCCTATCGTCTCCATGGCTGATGCTGCACCGTTAGAGAGTGAGGGGCAGACGGTGGCCTACGTTTGCTGCATGTGGAAGAGCATATATCCAGTAATAGAGTGGCTGACTCTGTTTCCTGTGGTGGGTTGGTTGGTTTTGACACTGGGGCAGGCAATCTATCTTCATCCTGACAAATGCAACAGTTGCGTGAGCCAATCTCCTTTTGAATGGCATGCCTGCATGACGATGCATCTTCCCCTCTTGGTGCCCAACCCGTCTAGCCATGGTGCGTCTTCTGGAGGTCCCTGCGGACCAGATCAAGCAGAGGGAGGCTAGTGAACATTGCCGCAGGAGTTAATTACCGCTACCAAGTTATTGAGGTGGTTTGTCATGAGTTCAAGAAAGTTGAAAACAACTGGTTGAGTCATCGGAGTGTCTCAGAATTTATTTGGTTTTCATCCGCTGCTTGTATCTGTCACCCGCCTCCCATTTCACATCCTTTAGTTAGAGAGACCTGCTTGACTTTTCCCCACTAAATCTTTGTGGAGTTTTAGAAGCCTTCGAATGGAAATTTTGGAATTTATAAATGAGGCTGTGTGGCTGCCCATAGAGACTTCGAAAGGCAGGCAACGGGGAGTTGTGTGCTTGCAGAGAGATCAAGATGGCTTTGCACTGCAGCTGGATAGAAGGCCAGTAACAGAAGCCAGGATTTCTGACCCCCAGGCTCCTCTACCAAACACATTCAATTATAATATACTCCGCTTTCCTCATTGAACTCCAGGCTTGGGTCACCAGAGGGACGAATTTTGTTGGGCTCAGCTAGTGAATCCTGCCTTGGTGCTTTTGAGATCTTTCCTTCCTACAATCCTACAACAGTCTTGAGCCCCCAGGGAATCTCAGTCAAAGCCATGGCAGGTGCTTCAGGTTCTGCTTGTGTTGCAGTTTGTGTTAGGACTGGTAACCGTGAGATGGTAGGGTGAGGTTTGGGGTGTGCAGCACTGAGCTGTGTTGCTGGGGGGTGGGTGATCCAGTACATCAGCTATTGACAATGCTGCGCCCAGCACAGGAAATCAGCTTCAGCCGCTTGCCTGCATGAGCATTTAAGTCCCCACATGTTAAAAGTAGTAGGAGAAAAAGGTAGTGACTTAAACAGCGTGTTCTGTGGAGCCAGCCTGCAGTAAGATTGGCTGTGCAGCAAATGAAATGGGAAATGAAATGAGGTCGCGCTTGTAAAATACGCCATTTATCAACTATCTAAATCTTAATCCAGCGTTTCATGGGTTTTCCTGTTTTGCAAACCACCAAAGTGCTGTTAAACCAACGGCACCAGCGTCCTTCAAGGCTGGCATTCAGCGGGGCCCGTCCTTCATGGTTTTATGCCAGGCTATGGCCAGCCAGGAGCTTAATGCCATGCAGGCTCTGCCCTGACGCACCGAGGAGTTCCTTCCCTCCAGCACCCTGGAGATGCCAGCGTCTCGGAATGAATGGACGGATGTCCCAGCAGCGCCTGGGAGCATGGCCTTTCCATCCCTTGTAATCGGTTTTGCCTACGTGGCAGGCCTGCCACCAGCCCGTCTTCAGCGTCCACTTCTGCGCTCCCTGATATTATTTTGTTTATATTTTACTGGAATGAATGAATGACATTTTAGTAACCAGTACAGGGGAAAGCTAAGTTCCCAAACTGGCAGCTTAATTTTGCTTGGGACGTGATGCTAACAGCACAAGAGACGTGCATTCCTAATTCCACGTAAATGGCTACAAAGAACTTGAAAACTCCTTACTGCTTGGTGGTCAAGTGAAGCCTCATTAGTTTGTATTGCCCCTAATGCCCCCCCTTCTCCCCCAGTTCAGGAGCAGAATGTTAGGAGCTTCTGGCAAGATATTAATGGCAGCCATAAAGTTTAGTGTTTGGTTCTTTGTGGGAGATAGAGATGAATACCAAGTGTTGGAGTAATGTTTTAGCGTGTGTGCTGTACGCTGGCCATTGTGCTGAACCTGACCAACCAGTCATTTTCCTCCTTTCCATCTCATGCATTTTCTAATCATCTTAGCAGCAGTCCATTGGAGCCCTGAAGCAAACACTTTACAAAGGGAGCAATATACATGCAGCCTTTTTGTGCACTGGAGTGGTGGGTAATGGCAAATTAGGAATCGGTTGGCGTTTTAGTGTGTTTCCAATGTAACTAACATTTGGCTGCATTAAACTACCCCTGACTTCCCCACCACACCATACTCTGGTGTGTGCAGGAGTACACCGTCCACCAAGGGTTACCGATTTTCATGACTCCTTAAAAATGGGGGTAAAAAGCCCTGCCAGCTTCACAGCTAAAAGCGCTTTATTCCTTCTGGTGTCCTCCAAAAAAATGTAAATGACCAAGCTGCCCACAAACACTCGTTTTATGTTGTTGTTTTTTTCATCTCTTTCTTCCGCAGACCAAACTTGCCAATGGCACCTCCAGCATGATCGTGCCCAAGCAACGGAAGCTCTCCGCAAGCTATGAGAAGGAGAAAGAGCTTTGTGTCAAGTATTTCGAACAGTGGTCGGAGTCCGACCAAGTGGAGTTTGTGGAACATCTCATTTCCCAGATGTGTCACTATCAGCACGGGCACATCAACTCGTACCTCAAACCTATGCTGCAGAGGGACTTCATCACCGCATTGCCAGGTGTGTATTCCAGTGGGGAGCGGGGAGAGAGCCTCCCTCCCTCCGCTCAGCCTTACCAGAGCTAAGGAAGTTGCCTCCACAGACTGGGAGCGCTCTAGAGGTTTTCCAGGGGATGGGAGAACCGATTCCACATACAAGTTCAAAATGGTAGCAGTATTTCAGTTCAGTTTCCTACCACTTGGAACAAAATGATTAAGAGCTGCCAGGCTGGATCAGACCAATGGTCTATCTAGCCCAGTATTTTGTCCCTAACAGTGACTTGTCCTGGGTGCACAAGAAACTGGGCATAGATCAATGGAGCCATGTCCTGTTGTTCACTCCCAGGAAGCAAGACTGGAATACCAGGGGGAAAGAGAATAACAAACATTTCTGCAATGCAGTTAACCTTTTATTGTGATTTCTCCCCCTCCCCTTGGACTTCTTCTTTCATTCAGAATTTGGCCATGTTTTCATTTTAAAAAAACAAAACCACACCCGCAAAAAAAAAACTTTCTGGAGTCCCTGATTTCAGTTGTCTGCTAATGGACTATACAGCAATCAGTAGTTCTCAAAATAAAGTGGGAACTAGTTTGTCCTTCTGTATTATTACTACTACTACTAACTTCTCTAGCGTTACTAGGCGGACGCAGCGCTTTACAATCACAGATTTTCAAAGACAGGTCCCTGCCCCGTGGGCTTACAATCTAAGATGGACATGGGGGAGGGGAACACAGGGAGAGAGACACACACGTTCCCATTTTACAGGTGGGGAACTGAGGCTGAGACTTGCCCAAGGTCACCCAGTGAGTTCATGGCTAGGGCAGGATTCAAACCCAGGTTTCCCAGCTCCAAGTCCAGCCCCTTCCCCACTGCCCCGCGCTGGCTCTCTGTACGCAGTACTTTTCCTCGCCCTGAACTCAGCTGCTGTATTGAATGCGAATCTCACACCGCGCTGTAGCCTCGCTGCACTCCTGTACGGCAGGGAATCGATTGACTAATGCAGAAACGGACTCTCCGAAGAAGGTGACTAGCCCAAAGTTGTGCCATAAAAATGCCATCAGAGCCGGTTCTAGATTTTTCTGATCTGTTCCAGGCTTAGATTGCTCAGTCCCCTGCTCTTTGTGAGAAGGTAGAAGAGAGTGATTTTAGTAGAAATGGTTTGGTTCCTGAGTTTTGATTAATTACAATCACTGACCACGCCTAATTTGAGAGAGGATTTCTGTTTCACGTGCTGTTCTGTGCCAACCTCTGTAAAACTGCCCGGGCACTCCAGCATTTGTCATCTAAAGAAACCTGTCAGTGTGGAAGGAGGAGAATATCATTTTTAATTGTGGATGCTGTAAAGAATAAAGGCACTATGCGATCCTTGCTATGAATTCAATATGCAAACACCCTGGATTTTATAAGCTCATTGTCCCAAGTAATCAAATGACTTGTTGACTTAAAATAATAATAATAATAATCTTTGTTGTGCTAAGTACTTGTTTTATGTTAGTTTTTAGTAATCTTATTGTAATCGTCTTCTCTCTTCTCTCTGCAACATTCTACTTTGGGGGACTCCTTTTTCGTAAATAGAGGGGTTGCTAGTTCACGTTAAGTTAACTTCTTCTTAGAAACCTGACTTTTTTCAGCCATTTCCTCGCCCAGCTTCCCAAAAGTCAGAACAGGCCATCTCCTGTTTCACATGCTAACCTCATCCTGGAACAATTGGACAAAAAGCTTGTGGGGCTTTGCAAAACGCCCGGTTTTGACACGTTTGTGTTTTCGTAACCTGTCATATCTTCTGAAGCATCTTTGCCTACCAGTTTCACTTCTGTTCCATTAGACAAGGTGGAGGCGCTTTTCCCTAGCCCCCCTGAGGGGGGGGTCTAAGAGCAGTCCTTCCCTGTTTCTGCCGTGATCATGCCTGTGCACTAAAGCAATCGACCGGGGCCTGTTGGTGATCTTGGTGGGGGCAGGCAGGTCTACCCTGGAAGTTGCAGCAGCAGAAATGTCCAACGGGGGGAAGAGGATGTAGTTGGGAGGAGGGGTAAGAATCCTAAAATGTCAGAGCTGGAAGGGACCTTGAGGGACCACCTAGTCCAACCCCCCTGCTCGGATGCAGGATGACTCCAGCCACAACATCCCCGACAGACAACGATCCAGCCTTCTTTAAAAAAAACCTTCCGGGATGGAGAACCTACAGCCTCTCGAGACAGCTTGTTCCACAGTTGCCGCACATTTCCTGATCTCTAACCGAAATCTCCCTCTAGCCTGAGTCTCTTGTTTCTAGCCCTGTCCTCTGTAGCCCGGCAGAACGGTTCAGACAGCGATCATCTCTCCCCTTATTCCTCTCTTCGCTAGGCTAAACATACCCTGTTCCTTCAACCTTTTCTCATAAGACTCGCTCTCCAGACCCTTTGTCATTTTTGTTGCCCTTCTTTGAACCTACTGAAATTTGCCAGTGTCCTTCCTAAAACGAGGTGCCGCAAACTGGACACATTACAGCAGGCAAGGTCTGACCCAGGGGTGAATAGAGGGGAATTATACTTGGAGACGATGCTTCTGTTAAAAGTCTGCCTTAAAATTGCATTAGCCTTTATTGCAGGCGCATTCCACTGCTGACTCGGGTTCAGTTTAAGCCCCCCAATCGTTATATCCATTTTACAGGTGCTGCTGTCTGGGCTGAATGCATCTTTGCTCAAGCTGCAGTGGTGTTGGTCTGTGATGAGTTAGTTAACTTTTATTAAGCCTAAGAAAACTCACAAGCAACTTTAACTTGAAATTAACCTAAAATATTTTACTCCACTTTAAAGGAACTCTCCTACATGCATTCTAAAGCTTTCTCACAAACCTACAGCTGTTGAGAAGTCTGGTAGTTCCAAGTTAAGGTTTTACTTCACGTTTCTTTTCCTAAAAATATCCTAAAAAAATATCTAAGTATACAAATATGCAGTTAAGTTCCCCAGGCCACCTTAACTCGCCTCACATCACCCCCAAAACTGAGACAGTCTTGACTTAGATACAGCAAAGTGACATCCTTTTACTCTCTTAGACTTGATATGATCCATTAATCTATCTCCATTTTAGGTGGTGTGGGGGTACAGCTAAGGTTAATTAGATGACCATAATTATATGTTTGCATACTTTCAATCCTTTCAACAACAAAAAAGCCTTAATGGAACGTTCAGGCTGTCAAGGGGGGGGGGAGTTTTTGTGAGAACTGTGTTTTTCTCATGATGTTTTTGTGACTGAAGTGAAAACTTCTTTCAATCCCAATTCCAAATAAGCAAAGAATGTTAAAAGCCCACGCTGCACTGACAGATAAATGAATGTGGAAGACCAGGCCAGCAATAGCATTTCATGTTCACTTACCAGAAGCTTGATAAAAGGATCGGCCTGTTTCATGAATTAAATAAGAAATGCCCTCGTTCCTGGAGCACATTATAAAACTGAGTTTGTGACCATGAGACTCTAAAGCGTCCTGCTCTCCCCTTGCTTACAGTGCACACAGTCAAAGGGCTTGTCTTACAGCAGCTTTCTTTGAGAATTATTTATTTATTTTATCGATTTATCTCCTGCCCCTCCTGCAAACAGCTCGGAGGGCACAGTCCCCTGACTGAAATTGCCTCCCTGAGATTTTAAACCCAACAGAAGACGTCTCCCATCTGGGCTTGGTGGTAGGATGGATGAGTGCTTAGGGATTGACAGAGATTTTACACAGCCGGGCCCAGTCCTTGGGACCCTCCTTGTCTCTCTCTCATGCTACGTTTCTGTTTGAGCCTGGCATGACTGCATAGAGTTGACGAGCCTGTCCCCCCGGGGGTTTCAGTAGTGCGTACGTCTAACAGAACTTGTAAGACTGACTCTGCAACGTCCAGATGTTAGTGGGTTAACACTGCAAATGAACACCCCCACCCCCAGCAGTGGAACCTGCTGGGCTTTCTCTCCGCTGCCTGAAATTGTCATTTCTACCATCTCCCGTTCATGTGCGTAGGGTCAGCAAAGGGCACACGGCAGGAAGGGACACACCCAAAATTGTTTTGGCAGGTGGGGCTGTATTTAGAAAAGTTTTATTTTAAAGAACTTCCCCAGAGCCTTAGGGAGAAAGGAACTGAAATGACATGGGAAGCGACGCTGCATTACACACCGTTTTCACACCTGAGAAGTGCATTTGAGACCTTTTTAACTTGTCATTCTTCAGATACAAAGGCTGGGCACATGGTGTCCTGTGAGCTGGGTTAAGAATCAGCTGATGTGCGCCACACTGCGTATCTGTCTGTCTAAGTGCAGGCATGTGACTACAGCCAGTCCAAATGCATTTAACGCTCCCCACACCCAGCGCCCGGACAAATAGGGCTCAGTCTTTGAGGCTGTCGTAACAAGAGCATTTGATCCTTGGCCGGATGTTCGGTGGCCTTTTATTTGGATGGGAGGGAAGTTGTAACGCCAGTCTGGGATGCTTATTCTTTTGCTGGGTACAATATTTTGCCTGAGACAGACAGACTCTTCTGGATGGCGTATGAAACCCGACCTAGAAAGCTGTCCCCTCCTGACTGTGAATTAGACCAGCCGCCAGGAGAAGCTTTATTAGTGCCACCTTCTCATTTTATAGGCCTCTTATTTCTCTGAACTCTCAGTGGAGATTAGGTTTGAGTGGGTGGCAGAGGCTTATAATAGAGAGAGCCATCCAGTTTAGACAACGCAGCTCAAGCCCCCGCCGCATTCCTGCATCTAACCATCCAGGTGCTAAGCAGGTTACTGGTCCAGTGCCCTTTGATTTTTCAATCAATTGTGTCTCATTTTACTGTGGTGCTGTCGAGGCACACGCTGACTGTCCTCATAACGTGCTGGAAAATGTTTGCAAATTGCCCCGTTTTGGTGTGCGTTTCCTTCCACCTGCCGAAATAAATGATAGCAGCAGCCCTGCTTAGAGTCTCTCTCCTCCCATCTGCCTATCCTTCCCCCATACCCACAGTGTCTTCAGGTACCGCTCCCCTTCGGGGGGCACGCTGGGAATATATATTCTTTTCTTCATTACGTTTAAAAGCGAGCAGCAGCTTTCGAGCCGTTGGAACAACGAGAACAGCTGTAGCGGCAGCAGAATGAGAAATGGCCCTAATATAGCAAGATTTTGGGGGCTGCGTTGCTGAGCTAGAAATGCTTTCCTTAGAATATCCCCCTAGTGCTAAAACCCATAGAACTAGATTGGAAAGTCTTCCTGTATCATTTATTATCTTTAATGCCTTGTGTGTTAGCCAGAAGAAGTTGGGATAACGCTGCTTGTTCCTGAACTTCACTGGAGAAAATGGTCTCTTGCTTGGCCCAGCTCCGCACTCAGGAGAGCGGACGGGTGAGGACACAACTCTCCAACTGATGGTGAACACCCTTGTTCTTTCTTCCAGCTCGGGGGTTGGATCACATTGCCGAGAACATCCTGTCGTACCTGGATGCGAAATCTCTGTGCGCCGCCGAGCTGGTGTGCAAGGAGTGGTACCGGGTGACGTCCGACGGCATGCTGTGGAAGAAACTCATTGAGAGGATGGTCAGGACAGACTCGCTGTGGAGGGGGCTGGCGGAGCGGAGAGGATGGTGAGGGGGGGGGAGCCCACCCATCTCAGGCAGCGGGCGCTGGGTATTCCGTGCCAGGGGTAAAATAAGGGGCTTTATTACCCTAAAGCAACCAGGACGGGCTCCAGATTGCATGCAGCAAAAGCCAAGGGTTGCAGGGGTTGAGTTGTTAGTTCTGCCACCAATTTGGGGGCTTTCCCTGCTTCTCATAGATTCCCCAGTATCACTATGAGATCCAAGGTATAAAAACCTGGATAGAATCTGTGTCTCGGGCCATCGCTGCTTCTCATTAGAAACCTGACTCTTGCCTAAGAGTGAGAGTCAACTCGTCAGCAGTTCAGAGCGGTAGAGGGAGCTGGGATGTGGGTGTTATGAATTAGTGTTTCTTTGTGAGTCTCTTTGTTTTCCTCAGCAGATTTTCACTATTAGATATCTGTTTAATCCTCAAACTTGAAGCCTCAGGAAGGTTCCACAGAGGATAGGGGGCTGAGAAATGCAGATAGATTAGTTAATAATCAGCTGGAATAGCCTTCCCACGATGTTGGTCTCGCCCGAGTTCGAAGCTGCTCTGTTAACATTTCATTAGAAGTTTGCCTCTCTGGGGTAAGCCCTTTAATACATAATTTTCTATCTGAGGGTCTCCCTAGAATGTTGGCTGCAAGAGAGCTAGGTATGAATATTTCATAAACAAGATAAAAATGACAGTGCCGGCATTTTAGTTGCTAATAATAAATAAAAAACAACCCCCACGAAGTTGTTCGCTCAGTTTCTGTGCTTTGAAGTTAGGCTTGTTCTGCAGTGTACCCAGAGACTGCAAAGCCACGGGGTGACCGGGCAATGTCCTTGAAATGTAAAGGCTGGGTAGCCCTGTTGGCAAGACGAGAGGAAAACTCTTTCCAACACCCCCTACGCATACCTGTGCGTGGATCTGTCGGCCTCACAATGTTCCACTGGTGCCCATCGCTAGTTGTGGGCATCTCTGAACCTTAGGTAAGGAAGTCCTAAAACCCAGATTCTCAGCTTAAAGGCCAGCAAGTGCCTCTCCCAGATTGATGCTGTGGCCTGTTTTGTTCTGGCTTTAGCAGAGGGTCGGAAGGATGGAATTCTCTGCGAGGCTGCTTGAGCCTTCCAGTTACAAATGCTGGCGGCCAACGGGTTTGTTTCTCCTTGCTCCTAGGAAGCGAGTGTATATGGCCTGTCTGCCCTGTTGTGTCAGGTTCTAAAACTGGGAGAAGGAAGGGGGGATTTTTTTCTGAGAAACTCTTGGTTGATCCTTCGGATCTAGGATTGATCTTTTAGAATCTAGTAGAGGCTCCAAGAAATCTTTTGGCTGCTTACTAAATAACTGGTGGTTCTTCGTGTGGCTCCGTGATTCTCATTTATGGGATCGCGTGATAGCCCTATTGGCTTTCGGAAAGTAGCTTGTCTCTTTAAGAGCAGTCCTCTAAGCTTTTGTGACCGGGGAGGGGGGATTTGGGACAACACTCACACCACGGCAGTCGCCACCACGGTCTGTTCCCAGAGTAAGGGGCCCTACAGGAAAAATGCCCATCAGGATAGTGTGTGGGTCATAACCTCTAATTAAAGAGAACAGACCCCTATCATCATAGGGCTGAGTGAAACTGGGAAGCCGAGGTGCACCCTGACACTCCAGCACACACACAATCCAGGCGTCGAGGCGGGGAAGGGACACGGTGAGGTCTTGTGCCAGGGGAGTAGGATAGGGAACCTCAGCAGGGTAAGGGTGAAAGAGGGCACTCACACCGAGGGGGAGGAAGCAACCCCGGGAAGGGGGGAGAGCCCCCAGGGAACACACACTTAACTTGCACCACAGTCTCTCGCACTAGCAGTCATCGGGTATCCAGGGGAAGGAAGTCCACGCACACCGATTCCAAGAATGCAAATCCACTTCTTCAGCAACACACGCAGGCAACAGCAAGGGGGGCCGGTCTCTCAAGAATCACCAGCGCCGCTGTCTCGGCGGCGCTGGTTAATATGCTGCAAGCCCCGCCCCTGTGCGTGCTCTCAGCCGTTCGGAGCGTCGCACCAGGGGCGGGGGAATCCCCTGTACGCGTGCCGGCGTTGGGGGCGTGGCCAATGGGCGCAGCTCAGTCTCCTCAGTTGGCGGGGCCTCCGAGGCTTCCTGCCTCTGCGGCCCTGACGGGGGCAGGGGCCATTCGTCCTGGGGCTTAGTCTGGGCCCGCCGGGGGGTTTTCCCTTGCGAGCGTGCCGGCCTACACGCCAGGATCCTTACAGCTTCCAGATAGAGTGTTCTGGAAACCTAATGCTCCTTCCCCCTCCCTCTCACAAGAGTCTGAGGGTCTAAGAGGAGGCGGAGGAGCCTGGGTGATCAGTTCCCTCACTGCCTCAGGCAACTTTGGAACAACTTGTGCTCTACCATCCAAAAAAATAATAATTAGCAGTTCTCTAGTTCTTAGTACATAGGTAATAGATAGTTCTTAGTTTATTTACAGTTACTCTAGTTAGTTCTTAGTCTCCGTTTAGCCTCTGCTTTGGCATTCCTCCTTCCCCGTCTTTCTCGCCAACATGGCGACGCCTTTGGGCAAGCACCCAGGATTCAAGTGGTGCACCTGATGCTCAAGCATAGTCCCAGTCTCTGACCAGCATGAGCAGTGCTTGCTCTGCCTAGGGGAGGGACACGCTCGCAGGGGCTGCAAGGCTTGGGAAGCCCTAACCTCTTCAGCACTGAAACACAGGAAGAGGTAGCTGCAAGACCTTCTCACCTGTATGGAACTCAAGCCTTCAGAGGAGCAACCTAGCTCCCCTCCACATGATGGGCACCCCTCAAACAGCCTAAAACTAAATGTAAGCCACGTGGAGAGCCTGTGCACGTCCAGGGCAACCCCATCTTACAGGCTGAGCCCAGCCAGGGCGTACGACGGAACTTCGGAACACCTCGGAGACCTGCCGATACATCTAATGCAGGCAAGCCTGCCCCTGCAATTAGAGACCCTCACAGGGTTTCGAGGAGAGGTGCCTTATATGCCTCTTGAGCTCAGATTCAGAAGAACGAACTGGGCCAAGCGAGCGCCCGGCCCCCTAGAAAACACTCTAGGAAGTGGAGGCGATACAGTTCTTCAGGCTCCTTCCGGAGCTCCCAAGCAGAGGTGCTTCTCTCCACAGCGTTGGGCATGGTCCCGCACCGGCACTGTGATCCGGCGCCGCAAGCTCCACATGAGGAGGAGCCTCTTCCTTCTAAACGGCGCCGCCTTCGCCCTGTTGCTGACATGGCACTGGATGCCGAAGCACCTTATGCAGACGCACGGCAGAAACAAAGGTGCCACCCTCCACCTGAATGGGACCCAGAGTACCACACGTGTGGGTACTGTCCCTACTTCCCATCTCTGGAGCATGCCTTGTACCACAATTGACCCTGGCACAGAGACCCTTCTCACCCACATTTTTATGTTGTAAGCCGCCCCGAGCTGCTTCGGCAGGAGGGGCAGGGTATTACATTTTTAAAATAAAATAAATTAAATATTATGACCCCTACAATGGGACTGCCCGGCACCACAGAATGACGGCTTACCCCTGCCTGGACTTTGACACTAGGCCAAGTAGATCACCATCCCGCCGGAGCTCCTCCAGCGCAGAGAATGCCAACTGCTTGTAAGCGCCGCCGAGGAAGGGATCCACTTAGCTCCTATTGTGACCAGAGACTACGCTCTCAGCTGCCTCAGCAGGAGCAGTCACTCTCCCTACCACCTCTCCTTCCTCCAACGCAAGCAGCACCGCAGCCGGCACCAGAAACGCCACAACCCATCGCAGCACTGGACCTGCTGTCCTGCTTCCCAGTAGCTCCCGCACTGCTCTCTCCCGCTCTTCCCACACCGCCATGTCTACAACTGCGATCAGCAACCGCCCCTCCCTACATAGCCTATGCAGGATCTGTCGGCAACAAACCAGGAGGATCCACTCACACACACACACCCACCCCGCCTAGTGACGCGATCTCAGTTCCAACACCTCTACTCTCGACAGAGGATGTAAAAAAATTCCAACACCTGGCAGCTACCCTTCCACAAATTCCAACTAAGGTCACCAAGACGAGCCCTCTTGGACCTGTTTTTGGCATTCTTGCAGGAGGGGATGCTGGCCGTATCACACTCCCCTTGTTCAAGGAGCTCGTGGAGCTGCATGGGTTACACCTTCCTCTTCACCCCCAGTCAGCAAACTCACTGATGCTTTCTACCCAGTAGCCCACTCCAACATCATCTTCTCCCACCATCCTACGCCAAATTCAATGGTGGTAGCAGCGGCATCCATCAGACCAGTCTCGGGGACTAAAAACTTCCCCCTCAGATAAGGAGGGGTGCAGGCTTGACATTCTAGGATGGGAAGGCCTTTTCTGCAGCTACTCTGGTGCTTCACGCAGCCAGCTACACGGCAGTCATGGCGGCGTACGAACACACCCTCTTTGGACCCTCTCTCTCTCTCTCGCTCTCTCTCGCTCTCTCACTCTCTCAAGAGACGAGTGATACATAAGGAAGGCGCCCAGCTCAGTTCCAACTAACCACTGCCATGCACACTGCAGACTCCGCCATCAGGGCGATAGCAGCATCAGCGGTCACCCGAAGGCATGCCTGGCTCAGATCAACAACCTTAACCCTTGAGAATAAGGCAAGGCTAGAGGACCTCCCCTTCGAAGACTGTCTCTTTTCAAAGCTCACAGATGAGACTTTACAAAAGATAAAGGACACTCCCAGACAGCAAGGGCACAAGGGTTTGTCCGCCAAGGGTTGGTCCGTTCTTCCTCAACCATGACATATTACAGACAACACAGACCCTTGTTCCACCACCGCAGGTTTGTGCTCCACCACAACACTCCTATCAGACCAGCAGAAGGCAATTCACAAAACCCAAACCCCAGCACAGCCAAACCACCTCAGGGTCCCAGCCTCGGTCACAGGTTTGAGGTAGATGAGGTCAAGTGCCAATCACAAGCCAAACGCCTCTTCCAGGACCAACTAACAGATTTCTATCAGGCCTGGGCCAAAATAACATTTATAAGCAGGTCCTAGAGATTGTTCAAAGCGGCCACTGCATACAATTAGACTCCCGCCCCCCCCCCTTCCCTATCCCAGTCCCTCACAAGACACCCCTACGGCAGGAGTGAGAGATTTCTTTACATCCCTACCAGAGGTTTTTACTCCCATTACTTCCTCATAGAGAAGAGAGATGGGGGCATGAGACTGATCCTAGCTCTTCAGCCACCTTTACCCCCCTCGCTGAAGAGAAGTATTCTCTTTCCATCCAGCCGGACCTGATCTCCCAGGACAGTGGCAAACGGCTACATCCGGCCCTGTGGTGCCTCCATCTCACAACGTGGCATATTCGCTGACAGACCCAATAGAGAACTTACCTGTAGAAGTCAAGTATGTCTTAGTTAATGCCAGGAAACTATCCACCAGGTCAGCATATGCCACAAAATAAAAAAGATTCACTTCCTTGTGCCAAACTAATGACATCAACTTACAACACTTCCCTTTGTCGACGATCCTCCCCTATCTCCTGAAGCCCAAAAAATCTGGCCCCTCTATGTCTTCGCTGCGAGTCCATCTTGCTTCCCGCTCTGTGAACCTCTCCCACCCTCAACGGAAATCTCTGTTCTTGGACAAAGTGGTACGTAGTTTCCAGTAGCTACACCACCTCCCTCATGGGACCTCACCTTCATCTTCTCCAGACTTACAAAACCTCCCTTTGAACCTCTAGTTTCAACATCCTTAACTCACCTTACCTAAAGGTCATCTTCTTGGTAGCCATAACGTCTGCCCACAGTGTAGGTGAACTCGCTGCCCTCAGAGCCTCCCCGTCCTACCTAGTTTTCTATGCCCATAAGGAACAACTGCAAACTCATCCTGCCTTCAGGCGTAAGGTCCTTCCCTCCTTCCATGTGAATCAGACAATTACCCTGCCAGCGTTTTGACCACATAACTCTCCTTTGGAAACAGCCCTCCACACGCTCAATGTAAAGCGTGCTCTGGCATGCTATATTGATAGAACCAATTCTGTCCGCAAAACAGACTCGCTCTTCCTTTCTCTGGGAGGCCTAGATCCGGGCACCAAATTCTCAGCACAGCGCCTCTCAGAACTCATCACGGCCTGCATTGCCACCTGCTACCAACGAGCGGGGAAACAAGCCCCTCGTGGACTTAGAACTCGCTCCACAATATTTATTTTTATTTATTTATTTATTTATTTTATAGATTTGTATCCCGCCCCCTCCTGCAACGCAGCTCGGGGCGGCTAACAACAATAAAAAACAATTAAGATCAATTAAAATATAAATATAAAATACATCAATAAAACAGGGCTAAAGGACAGTAATAAATAAATAAATAAATGGGCGGGGGATTAAAATCACACCCCCCCCACCCTCCCTCCCAAAGGCCTGGGCAAACAGCCAGGTCTTACAGTTCCGCCGAAATGTCAAAAGGCTTGGGGCCAGGCGAGCTTCCTCCGGAAGGGAGTTCCACAGCCGCGGCCCTACCACCGAGAATGCTCGCTCCATCGTGGCCCCCCGCTTAACACGGGGGACCTCCAGGAGGGCACCCCCGGCAGACCGCAGGAGCCGTTCCGGGGCGCGAAGGGCGAGGCGGTCCCTAAGGTAAGAGGGGCCAAGGCCGTATAGGGCTTTATAGATCATCACTAGGACCTTGAACTTGGCCCGGCACACTATCGGCAGCCAGTGCAGCGCTCGGAGCACCGGTGTAATGTGCTCCCGGCGACCCGTCCCCGTAAGAAGACGAGCCGCCGCATTCTGCACCAGCTGCAGCCTCCGGGCCAAGAACAAGGGAAGCCCCACGTAGAGCGCGTTGCAGTAGTCGAGCCGCGAGGTGACGAAGGCATGGATGAGGGAGGCCAGGTCCGGGCCAGAGACATACGGACGCAGCCTACGTACCAGATAAAGCTGGCGGAAGGCAGCCTTAGCGACTGCCTCCACCTGCCGCTCCAGCCGCAGGTCTGCGTCCAATATGACCCCCAGACTCCGGACCTGCTGAGCTACAGGGGGGCAAACCCCCCCAACCAGGGGGGCCACCACCCCCTTCGCCCTCCCCACCACCATCACCTCCGTCTTATCTGGGTTGAGCTTCAGTCTGCTCCGCCGCATCCAATCCGCCACGGCCTCCAAACATTGGGATAGCACCGAGACAGCAGGGTCTGGGTCAGTAGAAAACGAGAGGTACAGCTGAGTATCATCAGCATACTGGTGACATCGCACCCCGAACCCTCTCACGACCTCCCCCAAGGGCTGCATATAGATGTTAAATAATAATGGAGACAAGATCGATCCCTGCGGAACGCCACACGGTAAGGCGCGGGGGCTCGATGTTTCCTCCCCCAACACCACCCGCTGGCTCCTCCCCGAGAGGAATGAACGGAACCATTCAAGAACAGTCCCGTCCAGACCCCCCCGGTCACGCAGTCGTCTCAACAGCAGCCCATGGTCCACGGTGTCAAAAGCGGCCGAGAGATCGAGCAGGATGAGAAATGTCGAACATCCCGCATCCATCTCCCGGCGGAGGTCGTCCACCAAGGCCACCAACGCCGTCTCGGTGCCATAGCCGGGGCGGAACCCAGATTGAAAAGGGTCAAGGAGCCCGATATTATCTAGATGACCCTGGAGCTGGAGCGCCACTGCCCGCTCAATAACCTTCCCTAAAAAGGGAAGGTTAGAGACAGGTCGGTAGCTGGCTACAAGGGCTATGGCTATGACTATGGCAGCTTTTGAATCTATACCTATCCAAGATATTTGCAGAGCAGTGACCTAGGCATCATTAGACACCTTCGTGAGACATTATGTCCTCTCTCTCTGTCAGCATGAAAGGAGGATCCCTTTAGGAGAGCAGTGTGTTCAGCTCTCCTTCCCTGATCCAGCTTCCTCCACCTGTATACAGGTAAGATCATACTGCTTATATTCTCCCATAGGTGAGAATCACGGAGCCACTTGAAGAAGAAATAAAAAGGTTGCGTACTGTAACTTAGTTCTTCGAGATGGCTCCATGCACTCTCACTACCCTCCCTCCACCCTCGCATCACCTGGGGACCTGGGAAGGGTTATACTTACCACTGGAGCTTCTGTCCATTTTCCGGTGGTTTATATTGTGAGAAATTGTTTATTTTATGTTGGAAGCTGCCCCGAGATACCGTAGGCATAAATGGAATAAAATAAATAATTAATAAATAAATTAGGCGGCAAGTAACTGATCACGTAGGCTCCTCCGCCTCCTCTTATACCCTTGGACTCTTGCGAGAGTACCGGGGAAGTAAGAGGGCGGGGGCAGGAGCATTCGGCTTCCAGAGCAGACTATCTGGAAGTCAAGAGAATTGCTCTTAAAGAGACAAGCTACTTTCCAAAAGCCAATAGCGTTATCACATGATCCCATAAGTGAGAATCCACGGAGCCATCTCGAAGCACTAAGATACGGTAAGTAACCTTTATTTCCGTAGGACAAAACTGGAATAGAACCTAGGTAAACTCCATCATTCTCTCCATCTGGAAGGCACATGGAGTCACCCCAAGGTCTCAGATACTCCCCAACTAATCGTCAAAGCTTCACCCTTGTGATAATTTTCATTCTCCCAGATATAGTGCAAATTCGGGTGCAAACGTCCCTGCAGTAGCAGCAGGTGTAAATACTGCCCCAACGTCCGTGTCCAAGAGACAGGAGTCACGAACACTAATGCTCCCGTGTCTGGGCGTGCCCAGCTATTGGACAGTGAGAACAGCTATGCATGCCTTTTCTCTGAGGCGCCGAGTGGAGAATGGATTTATAGTTTAAAACTTGAATTGATATCGGTTCTCTCCCAGGCTGTATGCTTGAAAGAGTTTCAATCTGCGCCTGTTCTATTCTGTGTTGTGTAACCCCAGAGACCCTGCTCCTCTCACTCCGGTTTCATCCTACAGCTCCCCATCCAAGGTGCCTCGCTAACCAGCCCTCTCGATGCGATTTCAAGGCGCCTGGTGAAGGAGACGCACAGAGAGATTTGGCGCAATTATCTTGCAATGGAGCAGTGGGGGGAGGAGCGGGGAGCTGGCCCAGACTCGGCGTTGTGCCTCCGATGCCAGGATTGCACTCGCAGGCATTGAGGCCTGTCTCCACTTCGCAAGGCGTGCTGCCAGGCAGAGCAGCAGTTAGCGCGCCCGCAGTGGGCTTTACTATCTTTAACACCGTGTTCGGTGGCTTCTTAACTTCAGGATGAGGAATTAAAAAATTTTACACAGCAGGAAGTGATTGCCGTTGCCTGATTTTTTTTTAAAAAAATTTTCTTAGCAAAAATCTAGATTGGAATATGAGGATTCCAAATCCAAGGCAGGAGCCAGCGGCGCTTACCAGAAGCCGGTCATGGCAGTGAAATGCCCATGTACTAGAGCAGATGTCACGGAGCCTGTTAATGCAGCTTCCAGACCTTGGGCGTGTTCTCCTTTTGGGGCTCCAGGCTGCTGCTTTATGCTCCCATTGCTGGCCTTCCTGGCAGTCCTGCCGCCTTTGCAGCTGGGAAAGTTCAGGCCTCTCCTTTAAAGGGGACTGTATGTTGTGGAGGTGTAGGGTATGGGACATTATTGCTTTCAGATTGGGGGCTCAGTATGACAGAAGAACACATCCGGGCTTCCTAAGGCATCGACTAGTATTTTTTTGGGAATGTTGGGCATCTGAGCCGAATGCAGCCATGCACGGAACCTCCCTCAGGCTCTTTGGAAAACTTGAAATTGAGTTCTCCTCAGTCCCTCTCCACTTTCAAATGTCCGCCACACCTGCAGCGTGCCACACGAGTGGCTTCTCCTTCTTTTTTAATTCCCTACATGAGATAACAATTGGGCCTTCTCATTTTTTGCATGTTGCTTTCCCCCCACTGTCCATTTTGTCCTGTGCGTTGTTGTCCCTGCCGCTGCTAGCAATCCCGTGAGTCTGTACGGCTGCCCCACGCCTCCACGAGGCTGGTGGACTAAAAGCAGGAAGTGTCCCTTCCCACATTATCAGACACATGCAAGAGGGAAACAGCAGGAGTGATCAGCCTCGGTTTGCACCATGACGCTGGCGTATTATTTGCCGAGACATCCTGCTATCTAATCCTGTCGTAGGATTAAAAACAAAGAAACCGGGAAAGCAGGTTTTTCATTTTGTAAGACTGCCCCCCTTGGAAATCTTAGCACAGAACTGCAAGGGCTCAGCTGAATGGGAAATGCTTGCTTTGTTTGTTTGTTTATTTATTTATTTATTTATTTTCCCAGGGGACAGTATTTATTTAAAAACAAGCCTCTTGACGGGATTGCACCACCCAACTCCTTCTACAGAGCGCTTTATCCCAAAATCATACAGGACATAGAGGTAAGAAACAAAAAACCAAAATCATTTCTGTATTTAAATGTATTATCCTGCCCTATCCTCAGGGCAGATTACAGCACACAAAATCCCCCAAACCTATCCCTCCCTACCAAATGCCCGGCCACACACAAAGGTTTTGCGTCGCCTCCGGAAGATGAACAGGCCCGAGCTCAGACAAATCTCCAAGGGGAGAAAGTTCTGTCATTGTGGGGGCAGCCGCGGAGAGCGGCCCCCTCTGAACAGGCCCTTGTAGTGTGAAGCTGATGGGCAGATGGGACCCGCGAGAGGGCACTCCCAGGCCGTGATGGGACATGAAGAAGGTGGTGGATCATTCAAATACTTGGAGCGCAGGCTGTTTTAGGGCAAAACCAGCCCCGTGAATTGAGCCCAGAACGCTCGTGGCAGAAGCACTGGTGTTATGTGCTCCAGGCAACCAACCCCGCGTAGTGAAAGATGCACTGTGCTGCCTGCTTGTGGTAGTTTGGCTCCAAAACTCATAGATTTGGGGTTCAGCAGTATCACTATCCTAGGGCCTAGCCTCAAATCGGAATCCGGCTGCTCTGCCAGACGTGTTTGAATTGGCAGATCTTGGTTCGCCTGCACAAGACGCCTGCAGCAATAAATCCGGAACTGGTCACGGGGGCCGCTGCTCTTTAATGTCTCTTAGCCGTAACTCTGAGCCTAGCGGGGGGATGCCATAAAGAGCGAGCTGTGGGGAGGGCCATGGATGAGATGGCGGGGGGTACCAAGTACAGGGCGCTTACAGTGGCTTGGTGAAAGATCCCAGCTTGATCTACACGTTAGCTCTCCCTCCTTGGAGAAGAAGCAGGGCTTACGCTGGGGTGATGAGCGGTAGAAGTCCTTGTCCCTTGGAGGGGCCTAGGGAGGAAACCTGTGAGGCCAAATTGTCCCCACTCTTTCGAGCCAGCGCTGAAGGATTCTCCAGTGCTTTATCCAAGACATAAATGACTTGGAACGGCAGTGCTGGTTGCTGCTTCCTTGAGGCCTTACTGGTGGGAAATGTAGAGAAAAGAACTTCTCCTGCTACTCCTGTCCCACACTTAATTTCTCCTCCCCTCCCCACAGACCATAGAATCAAACTGGCGGTGTGGGCGGCACAGCTTACAGAGAATCCACTGCCGGAGTGAAACGAGCAAAGGAGTTTACTGTTTACAATACGACGATCAGAAGATAGTAAGTGGCCTCAGAGACAACACTATCAAGGTGAGAACTTTGGAGGGGAGGAGACACCCAGAATGTTTCTGCGCTGTTCCAGATTTGGGTACGGCCACTGGCCACCCAGCAAGCAGGGGAGAAACGGTGGCTTGGAAACCATGGAGCCCTTTGGGATGGGGCTACTCTGCCGCTTATACTCCTGCCCCCGAGGCAACCGTGGAGTCTCTCCATCCGTTCATGCCCATTGCTGGTCCAGTGACAGGGGGGGGGCCCTTCTTCAGAAAGGGGGAGGCGGGCTGCCACTCTGAACGGGAGCCCCAAAAGCAGTGGGAGAGGAGGGAGCTCCTGCCGCCAGGGTAGCAAGGATGGAGATTAGACTGGAGCCTTCTCCTGAGCTCCGGAGACAGGTCTGGGTCCGTTCTCCCTCCACGCTACTTCGATGGCAGCAGCTGCGTCAGGGAGAGAATCCAGCCTGGGCCGAGGGTTCCCGCCAATCCTTCCATGTAGTTGTTGCTACAGGTGACAAGGCAGGGGCACTCTCCTAGCTCACAGGTGGCTTGTGCAGAGCTGCCACATAGCACCGAAAACCCGTCCCCTAACGAACGTGATGCTACTGACTCTGTTTCCAATAGGTTGTGTCATGCTCATTCCCCCGCTCCCTCCCCATTTTCAGTAAGGGAGCAGGGCTACCCCACCCACATGCGCTGTTCCTTTGCTAGACACAAGTTTGCCTCCTGCCAGTGAAGGGTGTAAATCTATCCTCTCTGTCAAGGAACGCTCTGCTCCCTGGCGCCGTGGGCTTCTCTAGCAATGTTATTGGTCCTCCAGTAATTACAGGCTGCCTGTTCCCTGATGAGCTGGGTAAAGCCCGTATTCATATTAAAGCGAGATATTAAGAATGTTATATATCGCACTGAAGCGCCCATGGAGTACCAAGCGACTGCAAGCCGCTTAAAGAAGTTCTTCCTACACTGTGGATAGAGCACTGTGTCTAATTAAACCAAAGCGGCAGCCAGCGCCATATGCACAGCAACGGAAGCCATACTTAGCAGATTGTTTGTGTCCGTTGTCCCTCCTAGATCTGGGATAAGAATACGCTGGAATGCAAGCGGATTCTGACGGGACACACGGGTTCGGTCCTATGCCTCCAATACGACGAGCGGGTGATCATCACAGGATCCTCTGACTCGACCGTCAGGTACCTACGTCTGAAATTAGCAAAATGGAATTCAGCCAAGATAAATGTAAAGATCTGTATGAAGGAAGGGGAAAACAGTCACAAGTATAAGATGGAGGGAGGGGGATACTGGGCTGAGGATTTGTGGCTGATCACAAACCAAACAGGACTCAGCAACGGGATGTAGCAGCAAAAAAGGCTAATGATGTTTTAGGCGGCATTAGCGGAAGTGTTGTCTCATAATCGGAGACACACTTTCACTGTGATTTGCTCATTGCCGCCAATGGGGAAACTGCAGTAAACGCAGGCTCCTGGATAAATCCACTCTATTCTGCGCTGGTCAGACCTCCCCTGGAGCACCAGGTCCAGTGCTGGACACCTCATTTTGAGGAGGACATTGACAAATTGGAGCGGGTTCAGAGGAGGGAGGGAGACAAAAATGACAAAGGGTCTGGAGAGCAAGTCTTATGAGAAAAGGTTGAAGGAACTGGGTATGTTTAGCCGAGCAAAGAGAGACTAAGGGGAGACATAATAGCAGTCTTCAAATATCTCAAGGGCTGCCCCCAAGAAGGTGGCCGTGGACTGTTCTGCGCGGCTACAGGGGGCAGGACTAGAAACCATGGGCTTGAGTGACAGGAAGGGAGATTTCAGTCAAGAAAAACATGCTGGTAGTGAGCCCTGTGCGTCACTGGAACAAGCCGCTGAGCGTGGGTCGCAGGTTCTCCTATCGCTGGAGGATTTCAGAAAGAGGCCGGGCAGCCATCTGCAAGGGATGTTGTAGCTTCCGTGATCCTGCCTCCAAGTAGAGCCTGCCCCCTGGAGCTGGAGACCCACCCCACACATTCATTACGGCTTCCTAGTATAACAGATTTAGATAGCGGGGACTCTAACCGCTAGGGGTGGGAATACCGGTAAATCCGGAATCCGATAATGCCGGTACTGGGCGTACTGGCATTATCGGATTCAACCCGGTAAATCCGGTCCCGTTACCGGATTCCGGGTACCGGATTTTTTTACATTGCAGCCATTTAAATGAGAACCGGAAACCGGTAAATCCGGTATCCGGTAATTGCCCCGGGCTCCCACCCCTACTAACCGCCAGGGCTCTCGGCCTGATACCTTCCATCAGCACTAAATTCACTTGAGTTTGAGTCTCATTTGGTTTTTCGAATACTACCTGCATGTTGGATTCTTTGGTGGCTGGACTCGGTTTCACATCTTTAAGGAAGAGGTTTGCATAATAAGGGGGCAAGCCAGCTCCTGTTGTTAATCAATATTATTTTATTAATCTAGCAACAGTGATGTACTTGGCACCGAACAAATTAATCCCTCCTGCCGTGAGGGGTTGTTACAATCTAGGATGGACAAGGGAGCCGGGTAGGGAGAGACAGGGAGACATTCACAGAGTTGGGAGACGTTGCAGGGGCACGTGCTTGGCTCGGCGACAGGGCAGAAGGCGGCTCTGAATGACAGGGCGGGCAGTCAAGGGAGCCGCCTGGGGGATGAGCTGGGGGAAAGCCTGACTAAATCCCTCTTGAAAACCTCCCTCTTTGAAGTCAATGGCTAAACTCGTGTTGACCTCAGTGGGGGCTGGGTTGCACCCTGCGCCTTCAAATGCTTTGCTCAGCAGGTTTGCGTTTGCCCCCTCACCTTATTTCCCTTGCACCTCAGGCAAATAACGGCTCTTCTTTTCCCTGCCTGTCCCCCACCCTCTTCCTGTCCTGACTCCCAGGGTGTGGGATGTAAACACTGGGGAGATGCTGAACACCCTGATCCACCACTGCGAGGCGGTGCTGCACCTGCGCTTTAACAATGGCATGATGGTGACCTGTTCTAAAGACCGTTCCATCGCCGTGTGGGACATGGCCTCCCCGACGGACATCACCCTGCGAAGGGTGCTGGTCGGGCACAGAGCGGCGGTCAACGTGGTGGACTTCGATGACAAATACATCGTGTCGGCATCAGGCGATAGAACAATAAAGGTGCAAAATCTCAAAGACCTCTTCTCTCGGACACTTCACATCACTGACCATCGGTGGCAGCCAGATTCCCCCAATTATCGGGGCTTGTAAGCCAGCGAGTGCTCAGCTGTGAATTCCTTTTGAAAACGCAGGCGGCCCTTGGGCACCGGGACCGCGGCTCTGGGGGTGGGGGCGGTGCCCAGGGACTGCCTCAGGAGCAGAAGCTGAGCCGCCCTTTCTGCTACCGGAACGGGGGTGGGCTGTCCCTGCGCTGCTGCTGCTCAAACCTGCCAGCCCGCCAGGGAGGGGACTTGGGGGAAGCTGCGCTGTCGTGCCCCTGGGGTTGGGGGTAGCCACAATTAGTGTAATGTATCTTGTGGCTCACGGGGATAGGAAAGGGTTGGTACGTGGCTCTTGGGTGGTTTGCCCACCCCTGGTCTAGCCAGTTGTTGGAAAGGGGCTTTCCCCGACATTCTCAATAACGGCATCATGGTAACCCTGAGCATTTCCCACTGAGGTACCATCCGCATTGGTTTACCTGTGAATAATTAGAGCCTCTGTGTCTGTCTGTGTCTAAGGTATGGAACACAAGTACCTGTGAGTTCGTGCGCACGTTAAATGGCCACAAACGCGGCATTGCGTGCCTGCAGTACCGAGACAGACTAGTGGTGAGCGGCTCATCGGACAACACCATCAGGTGAGAAGCAAAGCCATGCCATCGCGCTCTGGGCTCCTGCGTGCACGCTCTGCAATTCCCTTGTGACACTTGGAAGGGGGAGAGCTCCTGTGACCTGCTGCTCCCCAGTTATCCTTGGCCACGATTCGACGAACAGCAGTAAATCAAAGTAACTACTTGTCTGTGGTAGCGTTCAGACAAACAGTGTAACCCAAACTAGCTGCTTTAGCTTTGAATTAATTAAAGTCCCTACTCCCTTTAGACAGTGTAAACGTAAGTAGCACTGGACCAATTCCCCTGCCCCAACTGACGGTCGCTGAACTGTCGTCATTTCCCTCGCGGGGTTCGGCTGCTGTGAAATACAAACCCAGGTAGAGGACGTACTCCGGATTTATTTATTTTTAGGAGTGAATAAGCCTCTTCCTACTCTTGAATAATGTCATTGGTGTGACCCCTTCAGGAGTAAAACAGAAGCATTAACTGTTGGTCAGAACACATTGAATTAACTGTTTATCAGAACCTGGCCTTTGAGTTGTGCCTGTGAGGTTAGCGTGCTGGAAAGTATAAGGGAGGCGGGCTCCCAGAGTAGGAGAACAGCACTGAGTCGGGTTACTTGCACAAGCTCAGTGTGGGAAGGAGCTGGCAAGGCCCCTCTTGTACGGTGCCCATTCTCATGATACTTTAATTGGGCTAGGTGTCTAGTTAAAGGGTTGGATTTGCAATAAGAGGATTTTAATCCTCTGCAGAAACCCTACTGGTCTCCTGCCAAGCCCCTCTTGTGGCACTTGTCATCTGCCAGCGTTTGGAACAGGTGGCTCAGAGCACGCAGGTCAGTTCACGCTTTGCCTTGTGCTTTTGAGATTTAACCCCTTCTGTGCTGGGAGTTAGGTTTTCTTGACACGCAACCCAGCTGCTGATATTTGACAAATCTGAATTGAAACCGGGGGTACTAGTCAGATTAAACAAATGAGAGGGTAGCACTTCCTGCCTTTCCCTGGCAGCTTTAAAGAGAGTCTTTGTCCCTCCAGCGAAAACTCGGCAATGGACTGTCTGTGCGAAAACAGTCTATTCCCTCCTGCCTTTACCTGCTCTGAATCCTGCAGAGAAGGTGTTTGATCCTGTTGGTCATGGTTTTATTTTGTAGAACGCCAGTTTTGTTGCATCACTGAAAAGATCTTGAGGAGCCCTGACTTGCTCTTTATGCTGATGAAATGGCTTTTAAGTTTTACTGGCTTTGTCAAATGCCCCAAGTGTCAAGAGGAGACCGTGTGCTTGGGATTTGAAAACGAATCTTTCTGTAATACTATGAAATTCAGACCAAAAGTCATCCAAGCAGGAAACGGTTAAACACTGCCGTGCTTAGAAAACCCGCTAGAACACCACTGGTAATAACCCACCAAAATAAATGTCAATAAAGTAATAAACCTAAAGAGGATACAATTACTTTTATGCTTACACTGAATAAAACCCTTAGCTGATAGATAAATCGTGCTAGGATTTTGTGGAGGTTAGCAGTGAATCTCTGCTGTGTCCAAGCCGGGTGCTGCTCAGGTCACGGGCAGAGTTTTCCTGTTTGCTTGCAATAGCCCTTGGCAAGCATTCGCTTTGGTGGGTGCCTGTGGTGGGACAGGGGGGTGCTAGATGTTTAATTTACTCTGGTGAGTCAGGTGTCCTACGCCAGCCATTCAGAGAGGCGGGAGCTCAATGGGAAATTCATAATTTCTTACCGTGACGCTGTAAAAGGGACTGAAGCTTGAACTTTGAAAAAGGAAAGGACTTGAGAATTCTGCAAATGTAACTGAACGTGGCAAGTAGCTTGGAAATTGGGTTGTTCAGTCCAGCTGGTGTAGCTGCACGGGTTTACACCTACGAGGAGCTGGGCCTCCATCGTATTTAATCAAAGCAAGGCAGCTGCCAGGGCCAGAGGGTCCAGATCTCCCCTGATACTCTGCACAGAAGCAAAGTGAACATTGCTCAGGACAAGAGAAAAAAATAGAAAGTGGGTGGCGAAAGGGGTGTCTTCTCTGAGTGGCCGCAGTGCCAGTGAGATGCTTATGGGGTGAGAAAGTAGCTGCATAGGTCATGTCTGTGTAGTCAGTGTAGCTTAGTGGGGAAAGCACTGAGACCAGGGCTCAAATCCCCTCGTAGCCACAAACTCTCTGGGTGGCCTTGGGCAAGTCGTACTCTCTCAGCTTCAGTTTCCTCATCTGTAAAATGGGAAGAACAATGATCTACCTCGCAGGGTGGTTTTGAGGCGGAACTAGAGAAAGATTGGAGAGCACTTTGAATACAGAAAGTGCTATATCAGTAATCACATTTGTTGGGCATGTTACTCTGGGAAAAGATGTAACTTGGTCTCTGTGGGAAACCCTCCTTCAAGAAGTCCCAACGGTTATGCTTCCCTTACATATTGAATCTTTCCCCCAGCACTACAGGCCCTGCAGCAGCCTGCTCTGACTGTCTCTGTAGCAGCGGTGCAGTGTGACGGGCTTGGGCTGAGCCGTGACTTGGACACAGAGCGATGCAGTTACTGGCTTTCCATTCCCCTCCACTGTATCTCGCTGATCCTCTACCTGCAAGCACCTGGGTTTAAAATAGCCCGGCAGCTCCTCGGGTTCCAGGCAGCCAGCAAGCTGCAGGGGAGGGAGATGGGGTAACACCAGCAAAGGCAGTGGGTGTTTTCTGGCTTACAAATGAGGCCTTTATAACCTGGGGCTGAGCATTTTCTTGCAGTGAATCAACCAGTCTTCAGCCTCTGCTTTCCGCTTGTCTCCCCAGGTTGTGGGATATCGAGTGTGGGGCCTGCTTGCGCGTCCTGGAAGGGCATGAGGAGCTGGTGAGATGCATCCGCTTCGACAGCAAGAGGATAGTAAGCGGGGCCTATGACGGGTGAGATTCGCTGCCCTCCTTTTCCTCTTCAAAGCGGGTAGCCTTTGGCAAATACATCAGGACAGGAGCAGTGTCTGCCGTCCTGGCCTTTTCGGTTTCTGGAATGGGTCCTCTGTCTGCCGGCCCCACCCTGCCCCCGTGCCATACACTCCAGTGTGCCTGCCTAGTGGGCAGGGTTCTGAGACCAGCTAGCCCACGGTTCAGTGCCCAAACCCTACACTTGTTCCATGTAGCTGTGTCAGTCTCTCCTCGCGCTGCCTCCATCCCAGCCTCCGACTTACTAGGCCTTGAACCTTTCCAGGTAGAGTCAGGGCCCCCAGTCCTGGCTTGGGGATCCTGGAGACACTAGCACAGGAGGAGCCCCCACCCTGCTGGGTGAGGCAGAGCCTTAGCTGTGATTCCCACCCAAACAGCCGTGTCTCAGGCTTGTCGGTTACACAGCATCTCGCAGCTGCACAGAGGCTGGGAGGCTCTGACTTGCCACTGATCCCCGATGTCTGAGAGAGCTCAGTGTAGCCAGCCAGAGTGCCCAGGTGCAGAGAGGAGAAGCTGCAAAGCCCAGCGGGGATGCACCTGCTCTGTGAAATACAGGGAAGGCTCCAAGCGAGGGGCTGGGCAGGTGGCAGCGCCGTGATGGGGAGGGACTGGCAGAAAATGTGACCCCATCCAGCCCACAGCTGCCCGGATTTCCATGGATTTGAGGACAGACCATTGTCAGGTGCTCGCTGGGCGAAGGGGGTGCCGACTGGCGTCCAGGGTTTCCTCACTTGGCAGCTGCTGTGCCTAGAGCTGATTGTGAAGGCACGTGCTCTCTGTGCCAGGCAGGCAGGATCTGTGTTCAGTGCAGCGATGCCCAGTGCTCATGCACACACAGAGACCTGCCCACCCCCATCCTACTGTGAAACCCCTTTGCCCCTTTGATCTGGTCTCCCCATACGGACGTGAGCTCCTAGGGGAGACCAAATCAATCCGGGGTCAAGGGGGAAGCTCCAGACCAGCCTTGTTTACAGAATTATAGAGCTGGAAGGAAGCTCCAAGGATCATCGAGGATGGCACAACTGCACCTGGAATATTGCATGCAGTTCTGGCCGCCCCGTCTCCGAAGAGACATAGTGGAACTGGACATATCCCAGGCTGTGGAACGGCTCCCGTACGAAGAGAGGCTTGGAGCAGAGACAAGTGAAAGGAGTGTATAAAATCATGAGTGGGGTGGAATGAGTCAAGAGGGAGGAGTTTTTTAGCCTCTCTAACAGCCCTAGAACTAGGGGACACACCATGAAACTAACAGGGAGCAGATTTAAAAGAATTAAAGTATTTTTTTCACTCAACACACCATTAACTTGTGGCACTTGTTACTAGAGGAGCTGGCCAAAGCCAGTAGCAGAGCGGGGTTTAAAGAAGTATTGGAGAAGTTCTGGGAGGATCGCTCCATTACTGACTAGTAGCCCGGTAGGTCAGGGGACTGTCAGGAACAGGGAGTGAGCAGCAGGGAAGGGATCTCTCCATGATGATCTGTTGAGCACTTTCTGAAGCAACCAAGATTGGCCACTGTCTGAGACAGGATGCTGGGCTTGATGGACCATTGCTCTGATCCAGCCTGGCTTTTCTTATGTCCTTATCAACACCGTCCCTGAGAGATGCCTGACTCTGCCCTCCAGCACTGGGGCCGTCTGCCCAACTGCCCTGGGAGTTAGAAAATTCTTCCTAGCGTTTAGTCTAAACCTTTTCTGAATTGAAGCCCACTCCTTCTAGTCCTCTCCTCTGGGGCCGGAGAGAACAACGGGGCCCCATTTGGCTTCTAGAAGCCCTGGCTGTTCAAACCATGCTGTGCTCAGCAAAGCTGAGTCTCCTGCAGAGACGCTACCACCATACGGTCAGGTCTGCAATTTGACCAGAGCTGCCCCTCTAGAACCGTGGCTCCCAATCAGTGTCCGACCGGGGCGAGCGTCTCAGCCGGCAGTAGGGTGTGCTGCTGGGGAACCACGGTCCTGCAAGGTCACAATGCAGCGGTTGTCCATTGATTTCTGTTATAAGCGTAATGGGTCATTTACGAGTCCCGTTCATACCCACTTCGTTTTGCCCTTGGTTCTGCGTGAGAAGGTCTTTGGGTTGAGGTGCCCGGCTGTGTGTGGTGCAGAGTGACCGGCTCGGCGTGCGGTGCCAGCATTGCTGAAGCAGAGGTGCCCCTGAGCCAAAGGGAGGTGGGCTCCTCGGACCTAGAAGCCCCTTCGCTGAGAGACGGATGCCGGGGCAATACTGGGTACAAGTTGCAAGAAAACCGGGGTGCTTTGATCTTCTCTGACCTTCTGCATTCGGGCTCTGCTGGTTCTGGGACCGAGACTGCGGAGGCAGCTTGTGAAGCCCCCTGCCGCAGCAGTGGACAGTCACGCTGAGACTAATGCCGCCGCCGAGCCTGCCCAGCTGGGGTGGGGTTGGATGCTAATTTTTGTCGAGTGAGGGCCAAGTGGCTCCTGTCTGATCCATGCACATGCCCACATTTGCAGAGTCACTCTCATCTGCGATTGCTCCCTCCTCATTCCTGTCATCCCCTTTGCTAGTAAGATGTGTCCTATTGGAACCATTTGCTGCCATTCCTGAATTATCACCTGGGGTTTTCTGCCGTCCATTTTTATATTAACTTTCCCCCATTAAGGTCGCCAAATCCTGCCCCAGAGTGAATGCACAAGCCAAGTCTTAAGAGCAGAAAGATTTCTGTGTTTTTCCATGAACTGGATTTACTGTCGAAGCTGCGTTCTCTAAAATCCTGCCGGCCGTTTGCATCTTCTGTTTCATGGAGTCTTTGTGCTTCTCCCCCTCATGAAAATTAAAGTGTGGGATCTGGTGGCTGCTCTGGATCCTCGGGCCCCCGCGGGGACTCTCTGCCTGCGGACTCTCGTGGTAAGAGCTTTTGGTTGGGGGGGGGGCGGGCGGAGGGGGCTGCCAAGAGGCGAATGGGTTCAGACAGCGTGGTGGGAGTGAGTTGCAGGCAGCAGGGTGTGTTTCCGAGCTGAGTCCATACCAGGCAGCACAGGGAATGGATCTGCTGCGGTGAATCTTAGCTCGTAGACTGTGCCGACACTTGGTCAGGATACCAGAGCCTTGCAGAATGTGCTAGGGAGTTGTATTGCGAGCCAGGCTTCGGCTCAGCGCTGCCGGGTGCCATGTTGGATCTCGCCACGCTGCAGATTCTGAGGGAAAGCAGAGGCCTCCTACGCAACCCCAACACCCCTTGGGACGTTTGACCCTGAAATGCCCCCCAAGTAGGTAGCTGTTCTGACCCCACAGTTGAACCTTGCGCGTAACACGGGCGAGCGCTGCAGAAGGAGGGAGGCATTTCTCTTAGGAGATTGGGGTGCTGGTTCTCCCATGGGTGGAGCAGCAAGACGAGGGTTTGGAGAGGCTCCCTACACAATACACAGCAGCTCTGCCCTGACCTGCCAGGGAGCTCTGCCTCCTGTTAGAAAACAGCCCATTCGCTCATTTACTGATGGGCTTTTCAAACCCCGTGTCTGAGAGACCCCACCCCAGAGAGACGAGGAGAGGGATCGAGACCCCGCTTGGCACCAGGCCCCTCTCCTCCTCTCATCCGCTTACCCATGCTCTTTTCTCTTGTTTTCCTTGCCCTCCAAAATTAAACCTGGCTGCACAATGAGCATCGCCGCCTCCTGCTGCTCCTCTTCAATTTCCAAACAGTGGGGGAAAGGCTGCCGATAACCAATGCTCGCTGCGTGCCGCTCCCCTTGAGGGGCTTTGTTTCCTCCTCCTCCCGTTCAAGCAGCAGCTCCCCACCCTGAGAGCAGGGGTAGACCCTGCTTTCCCTTCCAACCTGGGGGGTGGGGAGCTGGTGGCGAACAAGCGGTGAGGCACGCCCAGGGACGGTCATCGGCCCCGCGGTGCCAGTGAAGGAGAGCTCGCCAGGATCAGCGTAGAGCCAGAGCCTCTCCGGCACATCTCAGTGAATATTATTTTAAGTCACTTCTCCAGCCGGGTGACACTCTGGAAATGCTGTTTCCAGCTGACTCCCCAGACAAGCAAGGACAGTGTCTCTGTCGGGGCTGGACTAGATGATTCCTTGGCTCCCTTCCAACCTGCCAGTCTAAGTTCCGCTTTCTAACCAGCCAGGAGTTTGTGGTGTTCCATCCTCACCCAAGTCGTGGGCCAGCGCTGTAGGGGGTTAGACGCGCCGCCCGGCGGGGGAGAGTAGAGAGACAGGGAAGCTCTGTAAGCAGCACATTGAGCCCCTTGGACAACTGCTCAGGGGAGACACTGATTGACCCTTTTTGTTAAGCTTCCATTGACAGTTTATTAAGTATGAAACAAGCCCCGTGTAGCCTCGTGGATAAAGCTGTGAGACTTGGCCCTGGGAGACCAGGGTTCAGCTCCTTGGGCAAGTCTTGGTTCCGCATCTATGCAGTGGGAATAACGAGGGCAGGTTTGTTGTGCGGGGGAACTAGATAAGGACTGTAAAGCACTTGGAACACTGAAAAAGTCAGAGCAGGGAGGCATATTCGCTGCGGTTCTCCCCCCGTTGCCACCAGTGGGAAACCCAAGTCCCTTTCCAGTCTCTCCAGTGTGATTCCCCCAGTTCAGCATTCCTACGCCCTCTCCTTCCCAGCAGCAAGACAGGCTGCAAAGTGACCCCTGCCTTGTTCTGGCTCTCCCATCCAGGAGCACTCTGGCAGGGTCTTCCGGCTCCAGTTCGACGAGTTCCAGATCGTCAGCAGCTCACACGACGACACCATCCTCATCTGGGACTTCCTCAATGACCCGGCTGCTCAGGCAGAGTCATCCCGCTCCCCTTCCAGAACATACACCTACATCTCCAGATAAACGGCACTGCGCCTTACCTCACACTTGCACAGGTCAGTCGGCCGGGGGGCTCGGGCTGGCAGGGCAAGGCGTCTTGGGGTTGAGAAGTGCCCTGGTACCTTCCACGGGGGCTTTGCCCTCCGACGTACGCGCTGGGGGGCACTGCAGAACGCTTCCCGCTACGGCCAGCCTTAGGATTGGCAGGGCCCCACAGGAGACACGGGCCAAAGAGCCTCCGCTTCCCTTCCTCCCATCCTGGTCTCGGTAGCAGCTGACATTGGGGCAGCAGCGGGTTCGGCTACTGGGCGGTGGGGAGACGGCACAAGATTATTTCCTTTGTCAGTCGTAAGACAAAGAAGGGTTTTAACAATCCAAGCAATGAACGACTGGAATAAGCTTCTGGGGGCAGTTGTGGGAGCAAAGAATCTGAATCGCTTCAGAATGGAGTTGGATAAATTTATGGGCTAGAGCTTGTTTTAGGATTTGATGCTACAGGACAACGTTCCCCCCGCCCGCCCCCCAAGTAATACCGGTCAGGGTTGTGCTTCTCTTCCTGTAGCGCCAGCGTTGTCTGCGGCTGGAGGTGGGGCTGTCGGGGCATTCTGAGGCCCGGGGGCTCTATTGTATGGCACCGGGGCCATGTTTGGGGTCGGGAAGGAATTTTCCCTCTGGGCAGATTGGCTGGTGACTCAGAGGGTTTTCCGCGTTTCCCCTGTAGCGTGGGTGCAGCTCGCCTGCTTGGGACATCTGGATCCTTCTCTTTCTAAAATTATTTCCTGTTACTTCAGGCATCGGCCGCTCTGGTTGGTCCCGGTCTCTGCTTGTAGCGATGGGTGGGATTTCTCTGTGCGGAGCGTTGGGATGTGGCAGGTGGTGCGGGGGGGCTGCACTAGATGACCCTTGAGTTCCCTTCCAGATTCTCGGACTCTAATCCAACCTGCCAGCACAGTGTTTTGTAAGAGGCATGTGTAATATCGCTAGCCCAGGAAGCAAGCAGAGCCATTGGCCTGCAGTGCTGCAGGGATAATCACTCACAACCAGCAGCAAAGGGGGTAGCAGGCTGATTTCTTAACATGCCGGGGGGTGGGACAGTCTCGGAGTGTTCCCGCTCCAAGCAAGCTCCATTGTTGGAGTCCCCGGCCGGCCGGCTGGCTGGAAGCCCAGCCCCTTTGCTGAGACAGCGCATGCCCCACCGAGCCCCTCTGCTGCGCACCCAGCAGGTGCTTTGTACTCTGCAGGTGCCGAGTGTCCAAGGTTGCTGGCCCGCCCTCGTCTTCTCTAAGCCCTTCTTGACTTGTCCTTCCCTCCCCCCAGGACTCATTTAAGCTGCGGTATTTAAGTTATCTGCCAGTGCCAGGACAAACGAATGATTCCCGTACCCAATCCTGCTGAAGAGAGGCGCTCAGACTCGCTTCTGGAACCAAGTTGCCGTGCAGTCGATCTCCGACGGGCGGGATCTGCTCGGTGCGGCCGACTGCTGAAAGTGCTGCTACGACGTCAGAAGATTTTTTTATCTTTCATGAACGATCGATGTTTTTAAACCTCCCCCCTTGCCTTCTCCCTGCCGCACTCCCCTTCCGCCCTCTTTTGTTGTTTCCTTCCTCGTCCCAATCACACGTGTCCTAGAAATATATTTAAACGTGTTGCCAGAATTTCTTGCTTTGCTCTTAAGCAGAAGAATCCATGCCACTGCGCATCCTGCCGGAGTGGCAGCAGCACTGCAGCTTCCAAGGCTTGCACACACGTGTGCGTGCACACACACACACGCACACAAACACACACAGAGTGAGAGCTTCCATCCCTGGTGAAGGGCCACGCCGGCACTGGTAAGGATCCGGGAACCCCAGTTACCTTTGCTCGCTTGCATTGGAAATCATTTCTGAAGGGGAGGAGTTGGGTCATTGTGAAGCATAAACATTTGGGGCAAAACCATTTACTGCTCCTTTCCTCTTACCCTTTGGAGACGGGTGTCAGTCTGAGTAATGCCAGGCAGCAATGGGTTACTACGCTCTCTTCTAACAAAATCCAATATTGCCCCTGATGGGAATCCAGTTGCTGAGAGCCAGACAAGAAACCGGGAGGGATTATTCATACCTGCAATTGGTTTAGGATTAGTTTCTCCTTAGCTGCCTGCGATGCTGAAGGGGCAGCTTCCTTCTCCCCTAGGCTCGGGGGCGTGGAGACAGTAATCAAACCTGTTACTGATTCCCCAAGTGGACTCTCGTTGATCAGCTAAGAGCTCTGACTGCTGCTTTCCCTTCCCGGAAAGCAACTCCCAAATGGGGTGGGGGCAATGCCCACATCTCAGACCCAGTGGGGGGCAGCAACCAGAAACAGGAAGAGGCGGAGCTCTCCTCTGTCCCCTCCCCCTGGGAGCTGGTCGATGTGGCAGGGTCCTTTGGGGGAAGGCTAGAAGCTGGAACTTGTTTTGGAATCATTGTTTTTAGACAGTGGAATTTGCCAAGCAGCTCACCGAGCTCAGCGTGCGAATGGCCCTCGACAGGCAGCAGCAGCCGCCGAGAGAGGGACAGAGCATTAGAGGGAGGGTAAGGAAGTGCTGCAAGCTCCACCTGCTAACGCTGGCTGTTAGCCCCTCGAGGAGCTAGGCCCAGATCAGCAATGGGGAGCAGACCGGTGGCATCCCCTTGCCCTTTTGTCTGAGCTGCTGCTGTAGAATCCAAGCTGTTCCGACACCGACAGTCTTGCAGGGAGGAAACGCAGGGTTTGGGGATGGAGGCACCTTGCTCTCTCCAGGGGATTGCTGGTTCCACCAGGGGATGAGCAACCCCGCACGAGAGACATCCTGTCGGAATAAGCTTAGCAACAGTTTCTCCCCCTCAATTACTCCTGACTGAGGCTCAGGCTCCCCCTTCGTGTTGTTGGAACACGCTCCCGTTTGGTTCAGTTGCTGTAAAATCCATAGCATTGGCTGCACGGGTGGAAGCCCTGCTGTGTGTCTGATACAGCCGCAGACACAACGGTGTCTCCTGCCTGGGTAGGCCTGGTCCTCTGCTTTTCATTGACGGGTGAGCTGCACGACAATGATCTCTATCCCCCCAATCCCGACTCGGGGATGCTGCGGAGAGCGAGTGAGCAAGTTCTTTTCTCACGGCGTTGAGGTCCCATTTTGCCAACGTACAAGGTCTCAGGAAGATCCGAGGCACCACGGTCGCTGCTGGTTGTTGTAGCCCCGCTGCTCCATACTGCTAATTCGAAACACTTCTGAGCACTGTTGGGTTTAGAAAGTGGGGCCAGAGGTTTAACTCTCTTGTAAGAACTCGGGACTCTGCTGCAGGCTGCCTGGTGGCACAGGGTCTGGTGGGGCTGGGTACTGCAAAGAGCAGATTGCTCTGAGACACCCGCCCGGTCCTGCGGCACAGAGTCCAAGGAGGAAATTAAACTTGAACCTGCTGCGTCTCTCGCCCTCTTGAAGCCTTTGCTGTTCAGCCCAGGAGAATGACCTGGCTCTCTCTAAAGTCTCCCACTTGAGGTGCAAGATTTTAGCATGAAATGAGCGGACAAGCCACAGTTGGTTGGCACAGAGACCAAACTTGAAAAATTTGAAATGCAACTTGCTCTGAAAGGAGTGAGAAGCAAGGGGCGTGGCGCTGGCTACTTTGGAATGAAATCTCTCCGAGTCCTGCTACGCTGGGCCTTGCCCCATTGGGACGTTGCGGTATCTTTGCCCCTTGTACCACAGGAGGGGGGAAGCCTGGAGGCAGATGGCTAGGAGCAGGGCAAACTCTTCCCAGCAAGAACCTAGCTGCAAGCATGCATATCGTCAGTACTGGGAGGTGCAAGCAGAGGGGTGGGATGGAGTCTGCAGCCCAGGGAGAACTCTGCACCTCGTCCTCTCGGAGCATCCCCTTGGAGAGAGACACTTGCTAAGCGGTGAGGGTTCTCAGTGGGGCATGATAAGGTCACTTCAGCTGTCGCTCTGCTTTAAACCTGCAGGAGGGGGAGGGGGCAGCACTCTGCATTTCCATCTTGCAGTAGGAGGAGCCTTTATTTTTTAGTTTGAGTTTTGTATGCTTGAAAGCCGGAGAGAGCCTCATTCACGATCCCCCCTTCCGGTCTGGGCTCCCCACATCACGCGCTATGAGACGTGATTGGAAGATGTGGGCACTCAACATCTCTCTGGATCTGGCTGTCCCCGTAGGCTTCCTTGGCCCCGGCAGGCCTGGGACTGTTCCCAGCAACTCAGCTCACGGAATAATTACTGGACGTTTGGCCTAGTGATGAGACATTGGTTCTTCCCCTCCTTACAAAATAGATGTTTTATTTTCTCTGCAGAAGAGAAAACGTGGGAGTCTCTGGAATGGAAGACTTCTTTAGACAGGTAGTGGAATCTCCTTCCCTGGGGGGTTTCCAGAAAGGAGTGGATGGGCATCTGTCAAGGATGCTTTTAGTAGTGTATATCCTGCCTCGGAGCAGGGAGCGGGAATAGACGGCCCATGACATCTCCTCTAGGATTCTGCATTTCCAGAAATTTGACTGGGCGTCGCCCTTTATTGTATCCTTCAGAATCTGGGAAACCTCCACTGCACAAACATGCATTGAAGAACGCTGAGCTGTGCAGGGTTGCGCCTTCTCTGCATTTTCTCCATTGCTGCCCATGGGAAGACGCAGTGAACATGCACCCTTGGTTATCTCCCTCGGCCAGGCCTGGTACTCAAGTGCTGAACTTGGCTGCAACTGCACTTCCTGAGAGAGAGGCTGCACATGAAGTGCATCCCTGAGACCAACGCGTGGCTCATTCGGCTGCACCTCTGCAAGGGGGCGGTGAGGGTCAGAGACCTCAGCCCTTGGGTGCAGCCTCTACCTGGGTTGCAATGGGGCTGTTTCACCCCCATATTAAAGGTCCTGTTGGCTGTGTACAAGCTCCCTCACTGATAGTTGTGGCTGCTTTCACCCTTCTCCTGTGGACGCCGCAGCTGCGGCTAGCAATGATACAGTTAAGGTTTTGTGGTACCCAAACCCTTTAAACCTACAGTGATGTGAAGGGGGTATGGGGACCATGGCAAGCCCCGTACAACGTGGTGTGCCTTGCCCATCAGTAGCCCCTTTGCAGTACGGTTATATTGCGGGGAGGAATGTGGCCCGCATCCAGATCAACTTTAGAAACGATGCCGTGCTGCTCTGGGCAAAGCAATTCCTTGGCACTGAATGGATCCTGTACGTGCGCTGCACCGGAGCCGTTTCACAGCTTGCCCTGGAGCAAATATCTCCGGATCACGTGTGGGGATATTTGGTCTGGAGCAGCCATGACATTGCTCTGGAGAAGGGAGCAGTGAGCCACTAGCTAAGGTATTCCACCCAGAGAAGGCAAAGTGCCCAGTTGCTCTGGTTCCTGCGCAGACAGGGAGGATGCTGCTCTGTCCTTGACAAAGGGGGTGGGGGGGTTCCAAGTGGAGGCAAAAGTTGCTCAGCATCAAAATGTGCAGCTTTGTAATGTCACACTGTCCCGCAGATGAGGACACTTCCCCCTGGTTACCTTATGCCAACTTCATCCGGGCCAGCAAAAGGAATTGGCAAAGTAACCAATCCAGTAGCCCGTCACTCTTTCAAAGTTTCTTGGGACACCCAATTGTCCGGCCCGTGCCGTCTCCAACCTGCTCAGAGAGCCCTGGGAGTGGAAGGGTGGGACCGCGGGCAGCTCCGCTCGCTCCTTGACCTCTTCTGTTCCTCCCCCCCCCCCCCTTTTTGTTCTCTAGAACCTTAAGTAACGAGTGCTTTGAATTTTGTGATTGCGTTCCGGTGATGTGTAGCTAACGTAATAATGTTCACTTGAGCTAGGATCATGGTAACAAGTGTGTATTTTTTATTTTTAACTGTTCAGAAAATAACTTAAATACAACTATAAGATTAAGCTGTGTATTTGCTGTTTTATTTCTTGTGTCTTGGTCATCTTTCCCACCTGGCCTGACGGTCCAGCTAAGCACCAGCCACTTTTGGAAGCCCACAGACCTGGCACCAACTAGTTCAAATTGTCAGTCATCACTGCTGGGAAGTTTGAGGGACAGCTTTGTTCTTAAATCTACAGCACATTTTGTCAAGTAACAGCCCAACCATTTATAGCTGGCGGCCACTGGCTAGAAGGCACAGTTCTCTCGTGCAAATTGGTTAGACCACAGCTGATGCATCGAGAGCTGAGATCCAGCTTTTAAAAAGGAGAAAGAATAAGTCTTATTTTTTTCTGGGAAATCTTGAGGATCTCTGGTTGGGGAGAGTACAAATTCACCCTAGAAACACATGAGAATCCAGCAGGTCAGTAACTGACACATCCCACCACAAGCATGAAACAAAAGGGCATTGTACTTACTTTTAAATTATTATTATTAGCAAGCATTTATATAGCGCCAGCAATATACCTGGCGCTTTACTAAGTAATTGAATAGACACGGTCCCTGCCCTAGGGTTTACATTCTGAGAGACGGGGGGGGGAGACAAAGGAAGGGGAACAGAGGGAGAGACAAGGAGTGTAACATTCACGAGGATGCGAGGTCTCAGGTGCACGCGCTTGGCTTGGTTACATCGAGAATGATGGCTGGCTGGTCCGTGCGGTGAGGATACAAGTACACAGATCTCAGGTAACAGATTGTACTGGATGGAGGGTGTGGCAAAATGCGCTTGCCCTGACACAGACCCCCCCCTCTGACCTCCCCTGCGCTGAAACTGCCAGCCTGGCTCAGCCAAAGCCCAGGCCTCAACAAGCACCTGTTCAGGACTTCCTCATTCCTGGAATTCCTAAGGGGGGGGA
>QEPC01008216.1:3784435-3795256 GCA_003113815.1 Sphenodon punctatus
AATTTACTGTAACCAAGCCAAGAACGTGCACCTGAGCTCTCGCATCCTCATGAATGTCGCATCCCTTGTCTCTCCCTCTGTTCCCCCTTCCCTGTCTCCCTTCCCCCTGTCTTTAGATTGTAAGCTCTCGGGCAGGGACCATGTCTATCTTATTCTCTGTAAAACGCCAGGTACATCGCTGGCGCTATATAAATGATAATAATAATAATAATACAGGAGTCTTCCCTCCCTTGGCATACAAAGAACTAAACCTGTGCTGCTGACTGCCCAACCCCGAGATAAGCATTCCGCCTGCCAGGCTCCCCGTAACCTGGCTGGTCATATTGATTGCTTTTATTGTGGTGGCACTGAGCACAGCCCCAATGGGCTTCCAACCGATTGCCACAACTGACCAGTGTGGAGCAAAGGAAGCAGCAGGACGGTACTAATCAGCATTGAACGGTGGTGGACTAGGCATGTATGAGCTGCCAAACCATTTCCAGTTTGTGCCTTGTGCTAATCCTGTAAAATCTTCTATCTCACCTGTACGCAGTAGCTCCATGCCCCATTGTAAAGCTAGAGACGGTACAAGGAGAGCATCAAAGATGACAGATTTGGAGAAATACGAAAGGAGGGTGAAGAATTTGGGTACATTTAGCTTGGAGAAAAGACTTAAAGGGGCATTATGATAACTCTACAATTACCTGAAAGACTACCCCCCTAAAGCTGGGGAGCAATTGTTCTCCCTTGCTCTGGCAGGCAGGCCAAGAGGCCAGGGGAATAGGGACAAGCTGCAGGAAGGGAGATCTAGACTCAACCTGAGGGAAAACTTCTGGCATGGGTGTCCAAGAGAAGGGGTGATGTCTCCAGCGTGGGAGGCTTTCAAGAGGAGACTGGCTGAGATTGTCTGGGATGGTTTAGGTGGCAGATCCTGCACCAAGCAGGGGGCTGGGACTCGCTGACCCTTGGTCTCCCAGTTCTATGATGCCACAGCAGATGCCCTACCAGATGGCAACAGCAGCATGGTAGTGAGTGACCGAGACCGAGTGGGGAACCCAGTTTTCCCTCCCCACTGTGCGGGTGGAAGGGGAGCTGGGACCCACCTCCCCCCACCCTGCTACATGTAGACTACAGGTCTAACAATTATGTAAACATAAAGGTTAAACATGTATGTAATGTTAAAGCGGAGAGCTGGAAACTCACTTCATGCAATGGAGAGAGACAAAGAATGTGTATTCAGGAAAAGCTAACAACACCTCCACCGAAACCAGACATACACCTTTCAGTTGCAAATGAAGCTCTTCCTGCCTAGGGAAGGACAGAGCCCTCCAGGGGGGAAAGTCAAACAAAGGGACTTTGGAAGATATTTAAAGTGGGAAGATCTTTGCTATGAGAGAGACTGTTGGGATCTTGCTCAACCTCTGATTCGCAGAGCAAGTTCGCAAGCCCACTGCAGCAATGTGCTGAGAGAGGGAACTTTGCTTTCTGACAAACTTAAGATGGGTGCCCAGCCATGCTACATCACTGGCTGAGAAATGGACTTTTGTAGGGTAAGATTTAATTAGGGATGCACGCAGTTCAGACTAGGAATGCGTTATTTACTTTTGTTTATTAGCCACTCTGTGTTCAAACTATCTTTGCTTATGTAATCAATAAACTTTCTTCTTTACTAAGAAGTGATTCCTGTTGTCTGCACATTGGGGGAACACAATCTGAGGATCCTGTGCCTTCAAGCACGTGCGAACGCAGAGAGAGAAAGAGTCTAAGAACGGGAAGTCTCTGGGAGTTTGGGAGACAAAAGTATTATCCCCTTTGCAGGACTGAATCAGCCAGAGAGAGAACTGGTTCAGGTGGGCTGCAAGTGAGGGAAATTGAGTCACTCAACCCAGAAACGTGGGGTAATGGACCCCAAAACCCGTGACAAGGGCGTCCAATGAGAAGGGTTACACTCAGAATTGTGTACCGATGTGTAGAAAAGCGCAGGACGATAGCCGAACGAGTGGGATCCTCTGAGGGGAGTAAATCCCAAATCTGAAGAGAGTGAGTTGCCAGCGCCTTCTGGAACTCAACTCTAAGAGTGGAATAAGCAAACCTTTGACCAGAGTGTGCCGTGTTTGTTGTTTTAGTTTTACTTCAGGCGTCAGGAACAGTGAGCAAAATAGGGCTCCCAAAGCACTTTCACCACCTGAGAAGGTCAGAACTGAGCAGGGAAGCCTGAAAGAGAGGTCTCGAAGTACAAGGTAAAACTAAACTATTTATTTATTTTAAATATTTGTTAGCCCGCCCCTCCTGCCACAGGTAGCTTGGGTCAGCTTACAGTCATTAACACATCACCATAAAACATAATAAAAAGGAGGAAAGTAACACGTCCCACCCCACACCCAATGCCCCCACCCCACCACTACCCATCTCCACCATCAAACGTCTGGCGAAACAGCCAGGTCTTACAACTAGGGATGTGCGAACCAAGTTTGGGGGTTCAGGGTTCAGCCCAAACTTGGGGCATTCAGCCCGTTCGCAAACACCCCGAATCCGAACTACCACCGGCCGAACAAAATTCGGGTTCTGAATCTGTTCGGGCGACAGGTAAGGGGGAACCCAGTTTTCCCTCCCCCCTGCGTGGGTGGAAGGGGAGCTGGGGTCCACCTCCCCCCACCCTGTCCAGCCCCGCAAACCCTCTCTTTTTTTTAAACCTGCCCCACCCCAGGGACCAACCCACCCAGTGTTGTGAAGCAGCTGATATGAGAATTTGAGAAGATGAGCACGGATGGGACCATAGAGGGTTTGCAAAAAAAACCTCAAAACCCCCCTCCAACTGACCAGCAACCAGCAGATGAAAGCCCTGGGGATGGCCAGGGACATGAGCTCAAACACAGACATTGAGCTGGCCAAACTGAGAATGGAACATGAGCTCAGACTAGAGCAAATGAGAGCAGAGGAGAAGGAAAAAGAAAGGCGCGCAGAGAAGGAGAGAGAGAGGCTGCATCAACTTGAGCTCCTGAAGAGACAGAGAGTGCATTGATGATTTTTATCACTGCAGCACAATACGTATTTTGACAAGAGAACATTCCCAACGACATGTGGATCCGCTTATTGCTTCCTAAGATCTCAATGAAAGCAAGGAGCGTGCACAACACAAAACTAGAGGAAAATCAAGCACTGACTTTTGATGGCTTCAAAAATGCAGTTCTTGAGGAGTACAGAGTCACCCCAGAAACCTTTCGCCAGAAACTACGCAACTTTAGAAAGGGTGAGGAAAGTCTTATTCCGATGTTTGTAATACGTTGAAACAGTATGGGGTTAAATGCATGAGGGAATGCTACTGGGGACCAAATTATCGATTTGGTGGTACAAGAACAATTATTTAAAGTTTGTAACCCTAACCTAAAAGCAGACTTGCTCAATCGGGGGATCACGAGGCTGGGAGGAGGCAGACGAATTTACTGCGAAGGCTATCTCAGCTTATGGGGGAAAGTCCAACCAAGGGTTTTACCACAAGCAGAATGGGTATAAAACCCCACACTCTGAGCAGGGAAACCTGACCCAGAACAAACCAATCGAGAATGGGCAGGGAGAGAACCAGAGCTCACTCAGACTCCAAAGTAGGGCTGAAGCGACAGCAGCTTTTACCACGCCGCAATTCCATTCCGCCATTTCGGAATTGCCTGTGCCACACGGCGGCTTTTCTGCCGACATTCCGCTAATTCCGCCGGCATTCTGCAAATTCAGAACCTATCCGAAAAATTGCAGAATTGTCGGAAACCGTCGGAAAACAACTGTTCCACTATTTTGTGGCGCTGGCGGAAGTAGCGAAAATGGCATGTTGCCGCTATTTGTGAAGCCTGGGGAAGTAGCAGAATGAAATTAGCGGAACTGCAGAAGTAGCGGAATGAAACTAGTGGAATGAAAGCATCTGCCACGCTGCACCACTAATTGCGGAAACACTGTTTCCGGAGGAAATAGCTACCGCTGCGACTTTCCACTACAGCCCTACTCCAAAGGACCCACACCTTCCAAACCTCTAGTAATAATTCAAGGAAGTGCTTTAAGTGTAATCAACCAGGGTATCTGGCACGTTACTGTCCCCCAAAAAGGGAGTCTGATGGGATTATTGGAATTGTCCTTGTGAATTTTGTATCTGTAGTCCAACCCATCCCAAAGGGGGTTTATGATTGCTGTACTATCCCTAACCTGCCCACAGGGGATCAGTTGCTACGAAAACCCGCTAAGGTGAAGGGGGTAAACTGTATGGAGAGGCTGAACAATGGGGCACAGATGGTTATGGTACGTGAGGACCTAGTCCCAAAAGAGAAAATTAACACTCACAGAAAGGTTGTGGTATCCCTGGCAACGGGAATCAAAGATACTCTGCCCACAGCAATTGTAGAGTTAGAGTGGAAGGACTTAGCGGAGCCTATTGAGGTGGCTGTACTCCCCAAAAATGCAGAAAATGAAATACTGGTGGGAAATCATATCTGGGACTGGTCTACAAAGGTAGCTGTAGCCCAGGGTCCTTCCTAGGAACATGGGGAGACAGAGAGCAAGCCTAGTGGAGTGGAAGGGTTGCAGGAAGACACTGGGAGCCAGATAGAAGCTGCACCCCAACCTATGAACTCCACTAAGCAGCAGGAAATCCCCAAAGAGGAGTCGCCGGCCCTGCCAGAAGGCATGGGAGGACTAGATTCAGGGAGTGAACTGCATGCCCCTGTTTCGCATGGGGAACTAAAAGGAGTGAAGCCAAATGGCCAAATTGATTCTGAGGCCCAAACGTTGAACCCCGATCTTGAATGGAAGGGCCCAACGTCTGCAGAATCAAACCAGGTAACCACCACGGGGGGGAAGCTAGAGGCTGAGGAAGCCGCTATTAAACCCAGGGGGTTACAGGGCAGGGCAGGAGGTCGGTGATTCTACCTTAAGAAAAGGTGAGAAGGTGCTGACTGAAACACAAGCAGATTTCAGGTCAGAACTGACTAGGAATGAAACCTTGCCTGGTATGGATGGGGGGGTGGGACAGGTGTCTCTTTCCCAGGGATAGAAATGCAGCAAATGGGGTCAGAAACCCGGCCTGTCGTCCTAAAGAGGCAGGAGCAGGATTCTAAGGGAGACATTGCAGCTTATGCTAAAGCTGAAAGAGTTCGTGAGACGGTGCAAGACCCTGAGGAGAATTGTGCTGCTCCCGAGAGACAAAAGGTAAAAGAGCTTCCCGATCAGAACGGTCCTGGGGAACGCAGCTCCGAGACAGAGCTGGCATCTCCTGCAGGGCCAGGCTGGCTTGGAGAGAGTGGAGGGGAGGGAACGGTTACTCGTGCCCAGGATCGCATCACTGAGCTTGGTGAACTGAATCCTCCAGAGTTTCATGGAGGGGTGTCTGAGTCTTCACCCCCAGTTCATAAAGTCAGACTCCAAGGAAGGAGAAATACACGGTTGTGCAGACCCAGTGGATTCTGGGGGAACAAACACAATCGGGGGCCAGGGCACAAGAGAGTCTGGTGACAATTGCCCCTTGAGGGAGGCAGCTTTGGCGATTGATTTGAATGCAAATAGCATTGCAGACACAGGGGGAAGGCAAAGACCAGAGAACAAGTCTCTCCTGACTGACAATTCTCCAGGTGAAAAGGTTTTTAAAACGCAGAGTAACCCAGACAACATGATGGGGCTACTAGGCGATGCAAAAGGCTTGACACGTCTCCATACTCCGAGCCACCCCGAGCTGCATTGCAGGAGGGGGCGGGATATAAATCTGAAAAAATAAATAAATAAATTTTAAAAAAATACTCGCTCTTTTGTTTCCTACTGATGCTTATGATCTACAGTCTGGATAGTCCAGGTAAATCAGACAAAGAAGTTGTGACGTGGCAAAAAAGACATACGGTCAATGAGAAACAGGCTACCAGGTAATTTGGGAACATGGCCACATTTTGTAGCAGGGGAACAAAGAGTGTTGACATGGCGTTGTCACACTTTTGTCACATTCTTGGGCAAAGTCCTAAGAACCCCATCACCCAGACTGACGTACCTCGAAGGTTGTATGCAGGGGGAACCCCACATGCAACACGGGGCGGAGGGACATAGACATCTCAATGTAGACCCCTACAAAAGAGTGAATCCCGATGATTGCTCCCACGGTGCAATGGTTGAAAACAAGTGAACATGATAGTCCCACAAGGCTAACACAGTGTTTGAAGCACCACAGGTATCACTTGGACATGAATCAAGCAAAGGGAAATGAGGTGGGGGGGTGGCATATCCTGATTCCCACCAACACAACACACCAACCACTTCAACATGTTCTAGATACAGGTTGGGTTCTGCATCCTCCACATGTTTTGGAAGGGGGGGAGCTGTCACAAGGGGATACTGAGCTACATGTAGACTACAGGTCTAACAAATATGTAAACATAAAGGTTAAACGTGTATGTAATGTAAAAGCTGAGAACTGGAAACTCACTTCATGCAATGGAGAGAGACAAAGAATGTGTATTCAGGAAAAGTTAACAACACCTCCACCAAAACCAGACATACACCTTTGAGTTGCAAATGAAGCTCTTCCTGCCTAGGGAAGCACAGAGCCCTCCAGGGGGGAAAGTCGAACAAAGGGACTTTGGAAGATATTTAAAGCAGGGAGATCTTTGCTATGAGAGCTACTGTTGGGATCTCACTCAACTTCTGACTCGCAGAGCAAGTCTGCAAGGCCACTGCAGCAATGTGCTGAGAGAGGGAACTTTGCTTTTTAACCAACTTAAGATGGGTGCCCAGCCACGGTACATCACTGGCTGAGAAATGGACTTTTGTAGGGTAAGATCTAACTAGGGATGCACGCAGTTCAGACTAGGAACGCGTTATTCACTTTTGTTTATTAGCCACGCTATGTTCAAACTATCTTTGCTTATGTAATCAATAAACTTTCTTCTTTACTAAGAAGTGATTCCTGTTGTCTGCACATTGGGGGAACACAATCTGAGAAACTTGAGCCCTCAAGCTCTTGCGAACCCAGAGAGAGAGAGAGAGTAAGAACGGGAAGTCTCTGGGAGTTTGGGAGACAAAAGGACTGTCCCCTTTGCAGGACTGAATCAGCCAGAGAGAGAACTGGTTCAGACGGGCTGCAAGTGAGGGAAATTGAGTCACCCAACCCAGAAAAGTGGGGTAGTGGACCCCAAACCCCATGACAATAACAAGCACAAGTTTTTTTTAAATCCTCACAACAACCCAGTGAGGTAGGTCAGGCTGAGAGACTATTGTGACTGGCCCAAGGTCACCCAGTGAGTTTCTGGCTGAGGCGAGACTAGAATCAGCCTCCCCAGTCCAAGTACTAGACACTTAGCCATTGTACCACACTGGCTCTCAGAGGTGGATGTAGAGGCAGAAGTGAATGGGGCAGCTTTGGGCTTTTATGGACGGTGACCGGCCAGCAAAATACTGGCATTCCATTCCCCTAGTATGTGCAAGTTGCTTCTCCCCTCTTCAGCCAGGTTAGGAGACATCCAAACAGCCAGCAGCAGCAACAGATTGGAACGGGAACTTTAACCACCATAACATGGGCCTCGGCCAGTTGACCTAAACGAGCAACTCCATTCACCAGCAGCAGTAGTAGACTTTTACCCTCTGCTGAACCCGCTCCCAAGTAGGAGATTTTGCCCTTCCTCTTCTGTTGCGTTGCTGAAGCCCATTGTGTATAAACGAGTCCATTTTCCATCTCCACCCCCTTTCTCTCACGTCCAGCCCAGATCCCCAGCTCCCGCCAAGTTGTGTGTAAACCAGCTTCTTGCTGGTGGAGGTAGGTGGTAACACCGCATCTCGGCTGCAGGAAGTGGGGGGAGACTGGAGCAAATGGACCAAGTGGGGGGAAGGTCTCACCTGGGCAGGGGACGCGAATAGGTTATTCCTGTTGTGGACAGTGGTGCCACTGGGTGGTTAAGTAGCAACTGCCCCCTCCCCAGAGGTGGCTGCCTGCAACTGAGGGAAGCAATTCCTGTGTGGTTCACACCCAGCAATCCTCTGGCCTGCCTGGCTGTGGGAATGGGATGCAGAGCTGGGCAGGAAATGGGGTACATCTCCCCAAAATAATCCTTTGAAATGTTTCAGGATTTTCCGTTTTTTTAAAAAAAAATCAAACCCCAAAACCTTATATTTTGGCAACTAAGAACTGCAAACCCCCAACAAAAATTGAGTGTTTTGCACTTTGGGGCAAAATAACAATCTCCAATAAGGAACAAATAGGATTGAAGGTCTAAAGAGACCAGTGAGCCCCTCCTGTCTAGCCCGGAAGAGGGAGTCCGTTAATTGTTACTCATTTCGGCCTGTTCAATTATCTTCTGGGTGAGCGAGTTGTCTTCCTGAAGTCTGAGCAATGGAGAGTCCATTTCATGCAGAACTTTGTTGTGATAAAAAAGCCACTTGCGATCTTAAGAAGCAACCTCTTACCCAGGGAAAGTTTGAGCAACTCCAATGGTGCACGCTGTGTTTCTTCTGGACGCCAGCGTTTGAACACAAGCTGCCGTCTCCAGATGTGTCCGATCCGTGCCGCCCTTGCCCGTCCCCAGCACATCCTGTTCCTGTACTCGGGGAAATCAAAGGGTTCGGTAATTGCATTAGCACGGTGAAGACGAGCAGAAATCCTTTCCATTTTTATGCCTTGATTTCAAAGGAGTGACTTCGGGCCAACTCCCTGCTGCCCTTTTATGCTTTTTTGAAATGTCCGTCATTAATTGCTTGAATGTGTGAGCCACATGGTAGCTGGGTCCCACTTGTGCATTTGTGGCCAAAGGGGATTTTGTGGAATCCGCCAGGAAGAACCTCACCTCTGTCCAGGGTGATTTGGGGACATTGTGCCCAGTTCTGGTTCCCACATTTGCAAAAGGCTGTTGAAAATTGAAGAGGGTGCAGTGATGAGCTGCCAGAATGAACCAAGGGCTTGGAAGCCAGCCTGGTGGCAGCGTGAGCAGCTGTGCCTGAGGTTGCTCAATGAGAGGGTGAAGAGGAGAAGGGCCTTCACGTGGCACTAAAGAGCTCTAACGTTCGACAGGGGGAGGCAGAAAAGGAACCAGAGGCCAGAAGTTAAAGATCAGCCCATTCCCATTAGAAACCAGGCCCAGTTCACCCGTACGGAGGATTCACCAACAGGCACCGGCTGCCCAGGGACTGACGGAGTCAAAGAGACTCCAGCCAGATATAATTGAGTGGCCGGACAGGAGAGTGGATTCGCTGCTCTGGGCTGGACTGAAAACCCGCCATGGGCCATCTCCGTGCTGCCTTCCGACCCCTCCGTGTCTGGGAAGAGCTCCACAGGCTGGTACTAAATGGTGTGACAGCTCCACCCCGTTGCCACTCTGGCCCATGGGAGAAGCATTCTGCTGCTTTAGACAAATGCTCTACAGTTGGGGTTTGACCTGGAGCCACAGTGACTTCCAGTGGCCGGGACTCTCTTTCCTGCTTGATTTGTTGTGCCGCACGCAATCCTCGTTCAAGCGACAGCGGAAAACCGGCCCCTCCTGCCCTGTCTGTCCCTGGGCCATTCTTGGGGGTGTTGCACGCTGACTCCAGTGGGTCCGCTATGCTTGATCTCCCCTCTGCGGGGGCAGAAAGCCTTGCTGGTGCCTGGGGCACATCGGGGAGCAGGGGAGGTTACTGGGAAGAGAGGCTGGATCGGCTGAGGCGCTTCAGCTTGGAGAAGAGACAGCTAAGAGGGGATAGGATAGACGTTTATCAAATCATGAGCGGTGTGTGGAACACGTTAACAGGGAGCGGTTATTTACCCCCCTCTAAGAGTACGAGAATTAGGCGACACTCCATGAAATTAACTGGCAACAGATTTAAAACAAATAAGGGAACGTTCAAGGGGGAGGGGGGGTCACTCAGCACACAAGTAACATGGAATTTACGGCAGACAGTGTCGCTAGTTTTAAAAAGGGATTGGATAAATTCTTGGAGGATCGGTCCATTAATGACTATTAGTCAAGTAGCTCTTGGGGAAGTAACCTCTGATTGTTGGGGGATGGAACAACAGGGAATTGTCCATTGTGACCTGTTGGGTGCTTCTCCCAAGAGACAGAGATTGGCCGCTGTCAGAGACAGAGGATACTACGCTGGATGGACAATTGATCTGACCCAGTCTGGCATTATTTCTGTTCTTCTGTTCTCCTATTTAACAGATGGAGAAACTGAGGCACAAAGTGTGACTGGTACCTTGTTCTCATTGGAATTGGCAGCTTCTCCCCCTGGGGAGGCCCATGGTCAGGATATAAATCATCCCTGGAGCTGAACTAAATGGGACTTAAACCCGCCAGCAGGCCTGACTCAGTGACTCCCGGTCGTTCTCTCCCTCTTAATGCTCTTTCTTCGCCCTGTGAGCGACTGCTGCCTGAGGCCCACCTGCCGCCGGAGTGCAGCCGGGACAAGGCCGGGGACTTGCAGAAGCAGAGGAATGTGGTGGCTGCCCCTGAGCTGCTGTTGCATGGAGGGATAACCAGCCTCAATGTTCCGAGGGAGGGAGGTTCCCAGAATAACTGGAGTTTGCTTTCCTCTGCCAGAGCTGCACTGTGACCCAGCCCAGCCCTGGGCTCTCTTCCCCATAACCTTCAATTCCAACCTCCAGCCCTGAGCTCCCTCAACTCTGCCACTCTCCTCAATCCTGACCTCTGGCCCTGGGCTGCAATCTGGACCCATTCCCCCGCTATTATCCCGGCCCTGGGCTCCCCTAAGGTCTCCCATTACTCAGTCTTGACATGTACCCCACCTGTTACCCCAGCCCTGGGCCTTGCCGCTCCCCTTCAATCCCCACCCGCAGCCCCTGCTCCCCCAGCTCTGCCGCTGCCCCTCAATCCCCACCCACAGCCCCTGCTCCCC
>QEPC01008216.1:3817438-3832092 GCA_003113815.1 Sphenodon punctatus
GGCAGGGCAGGGCAGGCACTGGCACCAGGCAGTTCAGGGTTCAGTGGAGGCGCTCGGTGCGAGATGTGCTGCAGCGCGCATGCTCAACTGAGTCAGTTCAAACATGCGCGGCGCAGCCCATCTCCCCGCCGAGCGCCTCCACTGAACGCCCAGGTGAAACATTGCATTGAGCCCATGGGGCTCAATGCAAAGCTGTCGCTCATGGGAAGTTTCATTTCCCAGCGGCGCGCTTGGACTGGACACTCAGCCGCCCAGCGCGCGTTCAGTCCAAGTTTGTCCCTTCTGGGACTCCGGACACAGCGCTCCCTGACTGAGCGCTCTGTCTGCCGGTGGCTGAAATTGACATCAGAGCGCCGCGCCGCAAGCCAAGCTGCAGCAGTCAGAGCAGCGCAGCGCTCGGATGTCAATTTCAGCCGCCCGCAGAGACAGAGCGCTGTGTCAGCGGCACCGGGGGGGGGGGGAATGGGGGAGAGCGGGGGCTGGGCACTGGCCCAGGCACCCTCCGGCGAGGGCTGCCACTGGTTACAGTTGACTTCCCTACCTGTCCCCAAACCTGCCCACCGGCCTGCAGCATCGTCATCGGAGCCGGAGCTCAGGGAAGCCTTTGGAGCCGCTGCTGCCGCCTCCTCTCGATGCTGCTGCTGCTCCAGTCAGCCCCTCTCTGCTCTGATACTGCTGCTACGTCCGTGCCCGGGACCGCCACGCGGCAATGGCGGACCGGGCCTGCAGGTGGGCCCTCCCAGTCTCCACTTCTCCCCTTACAGCTGGGCCTGTTCCACCGGCTCGGCGGGGCGTCTCCCAAGAAGTGGGTCCCCAAACATAAAGTATAACAACATCATGTTCTCCCCTACTGGGTATTACGTTCCTCAGGGGCAGCCCATGAGCAACTCAAAGTCTCTGAGCCAGATACCAGGTTCTGGGTTCTGTCTGGCTTTGTCAGTGAAGGCAATGCTTGGTTCTCCTCACAGCGGTATAGACAGTCTCGGCTCTTCCCAAGCCATGGACCAAAGAAAAGTCTCACCTTGAACTCCCACGAAGTCTACGTCGATGGTCCAGGCTGTGGGGCTGCAGCTCCAGGGGTAGTTTGGCCTCTGGCAGCTCCTCAAGGGGCTTTACACCTACTAGGCTCAGCAGCCTTCCTCCTCGAGCTCCTCCTCTCCTCTGGCTGGCCGCCTGCTTGGCTCCTCCCCTTCCACGGACTGGTCAGAGAAATGAGAGGCTTCTCCTCCGGCTGAGACCGCATCCGCCCCTCCAGCTCTCAGCCGCGCCGCACAGATTTTGGCTCCAGAAGAGAATCCAGGAGCCAAAACGTGTGCGGGGTTTGGCCGGTGTGAAAGCCCCTCCCACCCACCACTGGCCCCACCCACGACACCCGAAAGAGTGCAAAGCGGGAGGGGGGGGTGGCTTTCGCACCGGCCAAACCCAGCGCACGGTTTGGCTTCCGGAGCCAGAAGCTGCAGGGAGCAGCCCAAGGCAGAAGGCGTAAACGTGGTCTTTCTTGGACGCCGCTGTCGTCGGCTGAGGCTGCCGCAGCTTGCTGGCCGCCGGCTTTGCTTGCCCATTTTTCTTAGCTCGGTTGGGCCACTCTGTTACTGCGCGCGTCCCCACCACGACGTACAGCCACGGCGGCTCTCGCCCCATCGCGGGGATAGGCGGAGCCAAACGGACGCGCTGGCCCATGTGAGCAGCCCTTGGCCCCGGGATGGTCACCCACGATCTGCCACAGGACGCATCCCAAGCCGGCAGGCCTACCTGCCCCAGGGAAGTCTCAGCCCAACATCTGGCAACAGTGAAACGGCCAACACGGGCCACGGTCTCGTCTCTTTTCACCCTCTGTCTCTTCACTCGCCATCTCCACTGGCCACAGCTCTCTCCGGAACCGTCCCAGTCTGTAAAGGGGGAACCATCTTCTCACCCGTGTCCCTGGCAGTTCCCAGTCCCAGAAAGCGTATTAAGGTTCGTCCAAGTATCGAACCTGGGACGTCCCCTCCTCTGTGTCACCCAATGTCAGTATCACACAAACGCACCAAGGCTTGGTTTAAACAAAAAAAAAAGAGTATAAATTCAGATAAATTACAAGACAAAATTGATGCAAGTCTAACAAAATGATTCAAAAGTAACACAATGCTAGATTCACTGGAAATCCCCTGACTGACATCTTACCGTACCCACAAGTCCATGTTACCCAGCTAGACACCTGTAGCTGGGCCCTCTTCTTCCTGATCTCGCTCGATGCTTCTCAGTCCGTGTCTCAGCTGGGGCTGGGCCAGTGGGTGCTGGCTTCTGCTTGTCGTCTTAAATACTCTCTAGGCGGCTCCCAGAAGGTTCTCCCTTTTCCTGTTTCTGGGACAGTCGCTCAGTCTCTGGAAGCTGCTGGGAAACTCAAGTCCTCTCCAGTAACACTTCATCTTTCAGTTGTTTTCCCTGCCTGTCCCCAAACCTGCCCAACTTGTTTTGGGATCGCATTTTATTTTCTACTTCCCAAACTTAACTTTTCTTTATATTGTCCGTCCCCACATACAAATTTTCTCTCATTGGACTCAACGTTTTTAGACCGCTCCAACAACATCAAACTGGCCATTTACATAATGGCTTCAAAAGCACAAATGTTTGTTCACATGACAAGCACGATACATGCATGCTACATGCATGTTGTTTTTATTAACCCAGTCCCTGCTGTCGGGGGAGAGTGGAAACCAGGGGGCTGTGGCGCTCCTGCTGCTCCTTAATCTGAGCCCAAGGAGGCTCCTCTCTCTGTGGTGCTTCTTCCCCCAGGGCCGGGCTGGGCCAGGCAGGATCCGTGGGGTGTGGGAAGGGCAATCAGCCTGGGGCTTTGAACTGGGCGCTGGCAGGCAAGGGAGCCGCGCCCCCTGCAATCCTGGGCAGGGGGCGCAGAGCGTCGGGCGCTGCCAGGGGTGGGGTGGAGCTGTCCTTGAGGGGAGGGGGGCAGGGAGCTCTCTGACCCCAGCGCCCGCGCTCTCTCTTCCCCCCACCCCCAGATGTCGGCCGGGGCCTTCTGCTACCTGGTGTTCTGCAGCGTCTGCGTCCTGGTCGCCCTCTATGTCTACTTCATCATCCCCGAGACCAAGAACAAGACCTTCATGGAGATCAGCGCACTCTTCGCCGCGCGCCCCCCCTGCCTGCCTGACCTCGGCGCCATCAAGATGGTCAAGTTCAACGGCTACGGGGCCCTGGAGACCAGCTCCCTGGAGTGCTCCAGCTCCAGCCTGTCCTGAGCCCCGTCCCCCTGCTGCCCCTCTGCACAGACTGGCCGGGCTCAGTGCTGGCTGCCTCCCCACAGCCCCAGCTGCTCCATCCATAGCCCTCCTCCATTCAGCACTTGCCCCAGCGTCCCCCGACTCCAGCTCCCTCCCTGGGGGGCAGAGGGCGCCTCTCCAATGCTGGGGATGCTGGCCAGATCCTGCCTGGGGCCGGGAAGACAGCAGCAAGGGCAGCAGTGCAGGCCAGCACGCACCAACGCACCCTCCTCCCACGAGTGCAGAGCCACAACCACGCACAGAAGACAGCCTGCAACAACACACCACCTTCCAGCCACGGTCACACCACTACCTCCACCCCACGGAGTGACAAGAGAAACCAGCAGCCCACGCACAGCGCTACCCGAGCACAACTCGAACCCCACCACAGACAACCCCCAGCAGCAGTGCAGCCGCACTGTCACAGGCACAGCCCCCCTGGGCCCGCTGTCAGAATGGGGAGGGGGCAGCTGGAGATCCAAACTATCCCCTTCCCCTTGCTATTGGCAACCCACACCACAGGGTTCGAGAGGGGCTGCCCCATCCACCTGCCCCCTTCCTAGCACCCGCCATCACCTGGGCCACCTGACCGCCAGCAAGCCCCACCTCCAAGGCAATGACATCACAGCAATGCTTGCCTGCTGATTGGCTGGCAGGGCTACAAATACCACCCTTTCAGAGGTGGACATTGTTGGAAGGGGGGCGTTTTTGGTCAGGGAGATGGTGACCCCCGTGGGAGGGAGGTCATGGTCACCTGTTTGGGTCAGGGGGCCTGGAATAGTGTATCCAGGAAGGGGGGACCCAGGGCCTCCACTGGTCAGGATAAGGGGGTCAGGATTGAGGGGCAGCAGCAGAGCTTGGGGAGCCCAGGGCTGGGAGAGCGGGGGCTGGGTGGGGATTGAGGGGCAGCGGCAGAGCTGGGGGGAGGGCTGTGGGAGCAGGGGCTGCGGGTGGGGATTGAGGGGCAGCGGCAGGGCTGGGGGAGCAGGGGCTGCGGGTGGGGACTGAGGGGCAGCGGCAGAGCTGGGAGAGCAGGGCAGAGACTGAGCTATCAATAAGGGACGGGGAACATTTTTCAGGTTTCCCCAAATGCCACCAAAATTAAAGCAGAAAAATATATACAATTAGTCTTTTTTGGGGTGGGAACAATGGCCCTTTTCCCGTCATGCAGGGCCCAGGGCGCAGAAGGCTGGCTTGGTGGGAGCCAGTTTCTGACTCCGGGATTGGGGGAGCACTGGGAGCCCCATCTCTTCCCCGTCTGGCTGAGCTGCCGAGCCAGGGCCACCAGCTCTTGGGAATTTGGGAGGGGGCGGGGCCTGGAACAGCTGCTTCTCCCAGAGCTTTGCCCCGAATCTCGGCCCCAAGAGACTCCAAGCCCCTTTCCAGCCCAGCCAAGCTTGGTTTGCGCTCTAGCTGCCCTGAAATGGTCCAAGCCTCCTGGTGTCAAGCGCAGCCCCAGCCAGGCGGGGAGGGGAGCCGGGTCTCAGCCCCGGGGCGCTGTCTCCACACCCAACACTCCTTCGTACCTGCGGGCTCAGTTACCAGCTGTGGCCACTAGATGTCGCTACTGGTCACCGCTCGCCAGGTGAGCCGAGGCAGCGAGGGGGGGGGTCACTGTCAGGGGCCCCAGGAGGGATCATTTCAGGGAGGCCGCGCTGCATCGGGCACCCACGCATCATGCATGTTACAGGGCTGCAACGGGGCCCTACGCAGCCCTGCAACATGCATGTGGGGGGGGGCTTGTCTAAAAACACCCAAAGAACTTCCAGGAGCTCCCTGTTCCGGTGGAGGGAGGGGGGGATTCTTGAATGAGCTGGCAGAATCATTTCATTTGCAAGACAAAAGGTTTGGGGGAGGGGACTCGGTGCCATTGGGACTGCAGGAAAATGGGGGGGGCGGGGGGGGACAAGGTGTCTCTTGAGCGAGGGAAAGGGAGACGCTCCTTGCTAACCACAGGGCAGTGAGCCTGAAGGGGCGTCGGGCCGGGCCTTTCCCCCTTCTTCTACCAGACTTTGTACAAACATCGACCGACCTTGAAAGCAGCTGTCTGGCTTCTGGCTGCGTAAAACTTCCCCCCGGAGAGACCGGTGGGTGGAACCGGAGGGGATCTGAGGACAAAGAGGCTGAGCCTTGATAGCTCTGGGTGTGATTTGCCGAGTGGCATTCTGCTCTTTGGAGGCTGCGTCCCCTTCATTTGCCCCAGCGCTGGGGACGGAGCGCACAGGGAGCAGGTCGCCAACTCTGGAACAATCAACCCTTCCCCAACACTGACCAGCATCGCTAGTTTCAAACATCTCCGCATTTAGGGTCAAGTTATTACCGTTTCTTTGGGGGTTTCTGGAACAGAAGGGGGGGGGGCCACAACATGGGTCTTGTGCGCCGTTCTGGTCACCCTGTCTCAAAGAGGAAACCGTAGAATTGGAAAAGGTGCAGAGAAGGGCAACAAAGATGAATGAAGTAAATATATATATATTTCACATAATACACAACCTGCGGAACTCATTGCCAAGGGATATTGCAACACCCAATATTTTGGAACAGCTTCCCTATGAGGGGAGGCTGGATAGATCAGGAGTCTTCAGCTTGGAGAAGAGGCGAGATGACTGAGGGGGGATACAAAATCATGAGTGGTCTGGAGAATGGGGAGCTGTTTGTTTCCCTTTCCCATAATGCTAGAATTAGGGGACACTTTCCAAATTAACTGGCAGCAGCGTTAAAACATTTTTTTTAAAGTATTTTTTCATACAATACAGAATTAACCCATGGAACTTATTGTCAAAGGATATTGCAAAGCCCAATTGTATTAACTGCGTATCGGGGAGTTCCTGGAGGCTGGGCCTAGCAGTATCTATTCGCCATGTTGATTCGGGGATGCGGTATCTGCTGGGAGTGACCCCGGGGGACTCCAGATCCCTCCAGGCAGGGCCTCTTTCTTGTCCACTTCCCCTGGAGCATTCGCCATGAACGCTGCCAGAGAAGGCCACCGTACCGGATGGGCCATTGCTCCGCTCTTCCTAGCTCACGCCTGATCAGGGGCAGGGCATTCGCACGTCCCCTTTGTCCAGAGCTGCCGTGATGCCCGCCCGGCCCTAGTGAAGGGCTAGCTCCTATGGGACCCCGCGTTCCCTTCACAGACGCTTGGTCAGGCTCCAAGTCAGGCCTAAGAGTTTGTCACTGGCTGCTGGATGCTTGCAAGTTGCTTGGATTCTTTGCACCGTCTCCAGTTTCCCCATCTCCTTTGCGTGGGTGCGCTGCTCCCTGGGGCCGGCAAGGGGGGAACCCCCTCCCCCCCCAGTTCCCACATCCTGTTCCCCTCTCGCTGCCCCACAGGTGACTCTACTGGCCCCACTGTTAGGCTGGGCTCGAGGTCGCTTATAAATCAAGGCTACCAGGTATACCGGGACAACTTATTTTATTTGGGATCAACACACCAGAAAACCAGACTTGGCAGTTTACAAACTACGCACACACTTATCCCGTCCTATAAAAGGTATCTTGCGCAGCTGAGGCGCCTTTGGGGCTGGGCTGGCTGGCTCAGACGCAGCAGAGAGGGGGCGGCCAGAGAGTCAATGCTGCTCGCGAGAGAAGGGGTGTTCTTTGTGTGCGCCCGTCAGAAAGGATCCCAAACCATGGAACTCGCAGCATAAGCCTTGGGGAAGTTGAGACCTGGACCACAGGCCCCATCTGCTGAGCCAGTTGTTCTCCACCTTTCAGGGGCTGCTGTTCTCATGGGGGAAGGATGAGATGGTACGAAGGCTCATCTGCACAACACGGGACAGGAGGGGCTTCTCTCAGCTGGGCAGAAAGCTCTGCATTGGTCCCTGGCGAGGAGTTCTTCTTCCTGCCCTGAGACCATCCTATCGGCCCACACTCGTACCGGGCGTCTAGCAGGCAGCTCAGTCTGGGCTGGCGTTGGCCCTGAGAGCCTCCGGCTGCATCTGTAGCCCTTGTTTAGTATTTGATGGCTGTTTCCCGCCTTTGGGTGTCAGTTATTGTGAACGTTTCATCCTTCGGTTTGGTTTAGTTCAGAGTTTAGAATGTGCAGCCCCCGTTCCCGTGAGAGATTATTTTCTCATGTTCTATAGTCGCCTTTGGGGCCTCGGACACGCCTCTGTCCTGACTACGACTGCGGTTATTCATATCTAAAATTCCTGTTCCTAACACCATGGCTGCCCCCCACTGGCTGCCATGCAAGCCCTGCAACCTGTATTTTTCATATCTGTTCCTTGTCTAGGCGCCCCCCCCCCCCCCCCACACACACACACACAAGCTGTTGGCATCGCACTGCGCTCTGCGCTGGGCCTGGAGGCCAGAGTCTCAAGACTGAGCCGTTGTGTGGTTTGTTCCGGCACGGGTCTCCCTGCCGAACGGCACAGAATTGACGCTGGTGAAGCTGAGGGGAGAGGATCTGCCCCAGAGCAGGGGGGAATTGGGGAAGGGTTGGGCTCCATCCCGCACTAGAATCCAGCCTGGCAGCCTCCCTTACCACGTCTGTGTCGGAGATGAGGCCAGGCTCCGCCTGCTGATGGGTTCCCCCCGCTGCTCCCCTTTAAGTGACATCCCCCAAAGTGGGGAGGGGGTGGCACAACCCAGCGGCGTCTGCCCCGACGCTGCCGCACTCCACGCCGGAGCGGAGCGGTAAATATGGGCAGCATTACGTATGTATAATGGAGTGTAAATAACCCAAAAAGTGCATTGTAAATAGACTCCAAGTTTATCCTTTATTAATGAGGCACTGAGTGCCCTGCTTTTTTAAAGCAGTGAGACTTTCATAATATCAAATCCTAAATTACACTTGTGTCTCTCATTCCCGGCAAACGAGAATCATTCCAGGCCTCTTTGCTGCTTGCGTTTTATTTATCCCTTTATTTATTTTGCCGCCACGTGCCTGACGCTCTCGCCGCTGCAAGGAGGCGACGGCACATCCCCGGCTTGCTGGAAGGGGGGCCAGACCTCCCCTTTAAAAGAGGACGCTTATGAAAAATCCATGTTGCAGGGCTACAGTGGTTCCAGTGCAACCCTGGACTATGGATTTGTCATAAGCGTCCTCTTTTAAAGGGGAGGTCTGGCCCCCCTACTTGCTGGAAGGAAACCCCAAAGGGGGGAAGGTGACACAAGAGGATCCCAGGGCCAGCCTAGAAGTTGTCGGCCCCATGGTGACCCCGCCCACGCCTCTGCAAGCATCCCCCATCCCTGCCCAGAGCAGACGGTCAGTTTGGAAGGGAGACAGTGGGGTGGGGATCCAGGAGGGGGTGCTGTTCCACAGAGTCGCAGGGTTGGAAAATAGTCACTGCCCCAGTGGGTCAGACCAAGCAATGGACCATGCCACCCAGTGTCCTGTCTCTGACAGTGCCCGGCTCCAGATACTTTGTGAAGAGTGCACAACCCCTCAGTGATGATGGAGCCATCCACTCCGTGAGTCACCCTGATCTCAAGACTGCATCCCCTGGCCAGCCGTTGATGGACTGATCCTCCATGAACTTATCAAATTTTGGAGCCAGTTATGTGTGTGGCCTTGGCACCATCCAGTGGCAAAGAGTTCCACAGGTTTATTGGTGTGTATGATGGGAAAGAAATCCCCTTTGTTTAACCGCATGGCCTGTTAATGTCATCAGGTCTCCTCTTGGTCTGGTAGGATAAACAGCAGCCTATGTCACTTCCTCCACACTGTTCATGCCTTTAAAAACCTTGTATCCCTTTCTCTCGCCCTAGGCCACGCGCTACGAACCGCTTACGCCAAAGGAGCCCCGTTGAAGCCCAGAAGGCGGGTGCAGGAATCTGGAGGCTCCTTTGGCGTAAGCGTTTCGTAGCTCGTGGCTCTGAACGACTGGGCCTCTCCGGCTACAGAAGCCGTTCATTCCGCCCTTTCAGCATCTTTGTTGCCGTCCATCTCCGCGCTTCCCCCACCGTTACTACGTCAGGGCTGGACAACGTGCCTGTGGCTCTTGGGAAGCCAAGGGGGGTCCTGGGGCCTGCGTCTCAGCAGCTGAATCGCAGAGGCTCATCCGCAGAACCTCAGCATCCAGGCTGCAAAGCCTTGGCTCCACCAGCCCGTCCCGAAGCAGGAGAGGGTTGTGTGCGTGTGTGTCCCGGATCTCCACCCTTTAAGGACCAGTGGCCCATCCAGCCCAGCATCCTGTCTCCGTCAGTGGCCAGTCTCGGTCGCTTGGGTGACGTTCCCAGCAGGTCCCAATGGGACGATCCGTTCCCTGCTGCTCACTCCCAGCCCCCGACAGTGAGAGGCTGCACCCCACAAACCTACCCAGCCAATAGCCATCGAGGGACCGATCCTCCAAGAACGTATCCAATCTCGTTTTAAACCCAGCTCTGCTACTGGCCTTGACCACAGTCTCTGGCCACAAGTTCCCCAAGTGAATGGTGATCTGAGTGGGGGGGAAAACAACTTCCTTTGGTTTGTTTTAATTCTGCTGCCAGTTCGGTTCACGGGGTGTTGCCTAGTTCTAATACATTTTCATACGGACACATTCGTTCTGCTCCCTCCCCCCCCAACCCTCAAAACCTCCCTCTTCCAGCCTGCTTTCCCTAGTTCCTCACCAGGAGACTTGTCCCTTCCCTCCCCTTCATGCAGGGGCCCCTCCCCACGGTAATTTCTCAGATTCACGGCTGTCTCCGAGCCCCTCCCCCCATTCCCCTCGCCCTTGTCTTTCCCCTCGGGGAAGGGGACCTATCTCGAATTAATGATTGTGCCGTGCTGCCAGGTACGTTGCTGTCACTATATAAATAATCATTTCGCTGTGCGGCTCTTGAGGATGGGACGGGAGCTCTGCCCTCCCTTCTCCTTTCAGAAGCGGGGTGATTTGTTTCTCTGTCCCTTGCTCAATCATTCGAGACGCCGTAGGCATGAGGGGGCAGCATATAAATATAACAAAATAAAAAACAAAAAACTATCCCCCAGACGTCTCCAAGGTCCCTCAAGATGCGCCTGGTCCCGCCCCTGCACTGAGGCAGGATTCTGCACCCGATCCATCCCTGATGGGCCTTTCTCCGGCCTCCAGCCCGAGGGTCCACTCTCTCCGATTGGCAACGGACAGGAAACAAAGCATAGGACTAAATGCCCAGTACTAAATGGGGAGAGGTATCTAGTGGCCGACCCCGGGATCTGTGTTGGGACCGGTGCTGTTTAAAGTGTTCATTAATGATCTGGAAAAGGGAGTGAAGAGTGAGGTGATCAAATTTGCAGACGACACCAAGTTATTCAAGGTAGTTAAAACACGAGTGGACTGGGAAGAATCACAGGAGGATCTTGCGAGACTCGGTTACTGGGCATCTAAATGACAGAAGAAATGTAATCTGGAGACGTGCAAAGTGATCATGCACATCGGGAAAACCAATCCACATTTTATGTATGCAATGCTGGGCTCTAGCTTTGGGGGTTCCCCCTCAGGAAAAGGAGCTTGGAGTCACAGAATCTTAGAGTTGGAAGGGACATCAGAGGCCACCTAGTCCAACCCCCTGCTCAGTGCAGGAAATCTGCCGCTACAGCATCCCTGACAGATGGCCTGTCATGGGGACATGGGGGCAACACACCCAGTTGAGGGGAGATGACACACATTTCAGGGATACGTGTAATGTGATATAAAGGGTTAACAGATTGTAAGCTCAGTTGCAGCAAGATACTGAATCCAGTTGCCAGAGTGGGGGAGAGAGACTCCCTTTGATATAACAAGTGGGCAGTTTGTTGCCAAGCAACGGCCAGGTCAGCCCTGCCGCCTTGTTACAATGACAATAGCCAGGAGACACAGGAAGTAACCTGGGGCCTCCTGCGAGGAAGAAGAAGGAAGTTCTTCTTCAAGAATTAGCTCTCTTCCATCTTGGACTACAACAAGTTAACAGCTCAGTGGAGTAACTGCTGCAAGGATGCAAACTATGGACTAAAAACTTTGCCATGAACTAAGACTTGAACCCGGTCTTCAACAATGCCCAGCCTCTGTTTGAAAACTGCTCGCGAAGGAGCGCCCGCCGCCCCCCTAGGAGGTTTTCAAGCAGAGGCCGGACGCCGTCAGTCAGGGATGCTGCAGCTGCGGATTTCCTGCACTGAGCAGGGGGATGGACTAGATGGCGTCTGAGACCCCTTCCAGTTCTATGATTCTACTGGTGGGGTTGCATTGTGGACAATGCACCGAAATCCTCCGCTCAATGTGCGGCCACCGTCAAAAAGCAAACCGACTGTTAGGAATTATTTGCAAAGGTATAGGGAATAAAACTGAAAATGCCACTTTATAAGTCTACGGTGCAACCGCACCTTGAGTATTGGGGCAGTTCTGGTCGCCCCATCTCAAAGAAGATATAGTTGCAATAGAAAAGGTGCAGAGAAGGGCAACACAAATGACCCAGGGTCTGGAACGGCTCCTCTATGAAGAGAGGCCGGACAGGTTGGGGCTCTTCAGCTCGGAGAAGAGACGGCTGAGCGGGGATAGGAGAGAAGTTTATAAAATCATGAGTGGGGTGAGTGACGGGATTGGTGCACAAACCCTTTGGTTGGGCTCCACTGTGACAGGACTGGAACGTTTCTGCCCCCTTCTAGCCTAGCTGTGACTCAGTTTCCCCCACTTACGCTCCCACCGGACCAGCTCAGTCCAGCCCAGAAGGGGTTAACTCTCTTAGTCACATTTGCTTCAGAATTTCCCCAAACACAAAACTCTTTCTCGCCGGAGCTGCCGGGCTCAGAATCTCCCCAAACTACGTGACTTCAAAGTTAGGGATCACTTGAGCCCCCAGGCTTAGTTAAAGGAAGATTGTTATAAGAATTAAGATTACTCTGCAATAGAAGATTGGGCTCAGAGTGCAGTGTTCAAACAAGCACAGAAGAGACCGCACCTCTACCTTCCTGGGGAAACTCGACCCACCTTAGCCAGTCAGCTCGACGGTAACGTTCCCTTCTCCCTGACAAGCGTCTTGTCCCGGTGCTGATGTTGGAACTGGGGGTTTCCGCTTCAGTTGCAGTTTCAAGTTTCTTCCCAAAATCTCTTCACCTGCTCTTGGCCAAAAGAAGGTCACTCCAGGGCTAGAGTGTGGTCGCCGTGTTGGTCCCAAGTGACAGGGAGATAAAGGGCGTCTTTAGACAGAATGTCAGCGGGGGTCGGAATGTGGGTTTTGACCTTGATAGGAACCCCGGTTTGGCCGCGTGTTCACCGTGCGGCGCTGCTTAGCCACAGCCCGTCTTGGGGCAAATCGGTGTTTTGCTTGGTACCCGATCTCAGCACGCCAGCTCTGCCGCCTCGTCCCCCGTGTTGTCCCTGCTCACACACCACGCGATATCGTTAGACATGACGTCGGCCGCGGGTTCAGCCGGAACAGGCACATTGTCCTTGTGATGCAACGGCGTTCCCATCGCGCCTTGAGCGGGGTGTCAGACTGGAGTTGGGATTGTTCTGGTGCTTCCACACAACGGCCAAGCACGCGCTTCGGGGTTTTGACACCTGATCCGTGTTATGGCTAAAGATGCCCAAAGTGGTTCGAATGGGATCTTTTACTGGACCAACTGTTGTTGGTGGAAATAAGCAGCTTTCGCGCCACACGGGCCCTTCCTCAGGCACGTAGCGTAGCCGGTAGAAATATACACTGAGCAAGTGCAGGGCAGCTCTATATGAGGGGGCACGGAATAGGTGGGAGTGGATAGAACAAGGGGGAAGGGGGGGGGAGAGAGATGTGCCAGACATTTTAAAACAGCTGTAAAATGATCAATTGGTGCAGGAGACAAACTAAGAAACAATAGGTCGTGTTAAACACACCGAGATGGCAAACAGATGGGTTGGGAGGGATAGTGGGAAACAGCTTCTCAGGGGAAGGGACTACGCATCTCAAAGGAATTGTGTTCACAGCACAGTAACACAAAGGCTGAGCATTCAGCTGACAGGGTCAGTTACAGACGGAGACAAAGCGGTTAGAATCATCTCAAGGAACTTGGTACGGAGCAAAACCAAAGTTAAAAATAAGATATTTGTCGTGGCTGGAGAAATAAAGCTCCTTGTTAAGGCCATTCTTTTTGGTGTGAAAGTGATGGTTTTTCGTCCCCAGGCCTGTCTCCCGAGGGTTTCCGTTGAGGATGAGGACGGAGAGGTCTGCAATGGAGCGGTGCTGCTGGGAGAAGGGATTGGCCGCTGCAGAGTCAGTGACTTTGTTTAGAATTGTGCCTCTCTGTGAGTTGCTCCGTTGGTGATGGGGTTGTTGTTGGGTTTCACCATCGTAGTTTCCATGGTGGCATTTGGTGGCTGAATGAAACACACTACACTCTGGGGGCTGCAGGGGGCGTTGTCTTGTATGAGGGGGGAGGGGGGGTTAGAAATGTGTTGGCAAGGTTTTGTTCTTCTTCGTTATCCTCTCATTCAAGTCCCACTAATGGTATTTAGCGCCCTCTGGCGCCCAAAGCCGACCATTAGTGGGACTTGATGAGAGGATACAACTCGAAGAAGAAACGTTACAGGCAAGAAACTTGCCCTTCCTGTTGACAGTGGGGAGTTGACTCCAGAGGATCCATTGAGAGAGGCTTGGGGGTTGTTTGAAGGCCAGAAGAGGTGGTTCAGGGAAGATTTTTCTTGGGGTTTTGTCCCCAGCAAGTATGGGTTGTAGCTGTTGGATGATGCCCCATATGGGTTCCAGTGGGGGATGGTAGGTGACAACAAGGGGGGTGCGGTTAGAGGGGTCTTCCTTTCTGTATTCGAATAGGTTTTCTTGAGGGCTGGGGGGCTCGTTCTATATTACTGTTAGTATTATTATTAGCAAGCATTTTTATAGCACCAGCAATGTACCTGGTGCTTTACAAAGTAATGGAATAGACACGGTCCCTGCCCTAGGGCTTACAATCTGCGAGACGGGGGTGGTGGGGGCAGAGAGAGAGACAAGGTGTGTAACATTCACCTATAATTCAGTCTCCTCTGTTGGAATGTCCTTGTTTTGGTTTTAAGCAGGGTGAGGTGAGCATCATGGGTCTGTTCATCAGAGCAGATGCTGTGGTGTCGGAGTGCTTGGCTGTAGAGAACTGACGTGGTGAAGGCTAGTCGTACAGCTGGGTTTAAAACTGGCTTGAACAAGTTTCTGGAGGATCGGTCCAGTAGCAGATATTAGCTTGGTAGGTTTGGGGAACGTAGCCTCTTACTGTCCGGAGCTGGGGGTGAACAACAGGGAATGGATCCCCCTCATAGTGACCTGTCAGATACTTCTCCCAAGTGACCGAGATCAGGAGGCTGGGCTGGAAGGACCATTGGTCTGACCACATCTGGCACTGACTGACACTGTCGGAGACAGGATGCTGGGCTTGATGGATCAATGGTCTGACCCCGTCTGGCACTGACTGACACTGTCGGAGACAGGACGCTGGGCTGGATGGATCATTGGTCTGACCCCGTCTGGCACTGACTGACACTGTCGGAGACAGGA
>QEPC01008216.1:3833324-3844856 GCA_003113815.1 Sphenodon punctatus
GGGGGGGGGGGGAAGTGGCTCCTCCCACTCCCTGTGGCCACCCCCCATTCGGACACTCTCAGTGGGGCCCTAGAGGTAGACGTGTTTAGCCTCCCACTGGAAGGGAGTGGTGGCCCCCACGGCGAGGCCCCTGAATAGCGGGGCCTGGGCTGGTTGCCGTGGTTATCCCGGCAGGAGCCAGGGGGCTTGGAGAAACGGGGAGAGCTGGGGGCACCAAGGAAGTTGGGGCAGGAGCTGTGTTAAAGTCACTGACCGTCCACAACTGCCATGGGCCGGAATCTCGGCGATGTCCAGCCTGTCGGGTTGAGGCAGCCGACTGCGGACACCCGGCCCTCGCCAAAGCCAGCCTCGTCTGGACAATTCCCCAACTCTCCTGGATGGAGCGCCGGGCCCTTCCTTCCAGTGCGTCTCACCAGCCATCTCCCCGCAGAGAAGATTCCTCAGCCCCTCTCCTGGGTGGACACGGCCAGGGGCTTCCCGGAGATTATTTCCTGGGAATAATCAAATCCAATTTACATAGAAACCCCCTTCAGATTTACTTCCAGCCTGTCACCCCCCCGCGCCCCTCAAACGCCCGGGCCAGAACATCGTACGGCCGCGGCTGCGCAAAACATTGCCTTTTGGCAAAGCCTTCCGCCGGCGTGGGGGAAGGTGAGTTTTTTAATGGAGGGTTTTTTGGTATGTTTATGACGTGTATGTTTTTATTATGTAAGGCCACCCTGAGCCTTAGGGGAGGGGGTAGAAATTCAACTAAATAAATATAGGAAGGATTTGCATTGCCTTTGGAAGAGGCTTGGGCGTTGGCGAACTTCCAAGGGCAGGGAGTTCCACAGGTGTGGGGCACGGCTGATTCAGTATCCGGCCCAATCTGCGGTATTTATTCAGCCGACTCTGGCAAGGACTGGACGCTGGGCTGTATTTGTGTATTGTTTGGTGGATTCACTGGGTAACTGTTTTACTGATCTACTGCGTTACCCCGCCGTGGCCACAAGGCCCCCTTTACTCTATTGCCTGTAATTCCTTTCCCTCCCGACCTGGTTTCACACTAACGACGATAACATTCGGTTACACGGTAATACGGGAACAGTCATAGGATCGGTTTCAGTATTATTCAGTTATACGGATAATAACGGTTAGCTGTCACGGGCGTCGGTTCACGGCCAAATAATTGCCAAACTATCCAGACTGGCAGATAGAATCAATTGTGCATCCGGATCAGCTCTCCTGTAGGGCAGCTATGGAGACCGTGTCTCTGTAGGCTTTGACGGTATGAACATGGCACAGGAGGCTGCGCTCGGCTGACCACGGAGCATGGAAAGGGGTGGCCTCTCAGACACGATGTTTAGGCCGGAAGATTCTGGGAGCCGGCGCAGACTCTGGAGCACTGGTGTAACGTGCTCCCGGTGAGCTGCCCCCGAGAGAAGACGTGCCGACCGACTGCCACATTCCGTACCAGCTGCAGCCTCGGAACGGTCCGCTGAGCATAGGGGGCCCGTGCTGCCGTGTAACAGGGGTGATTCAGGGCGTGGCTGTATCTGCATTACCGTCCTCCACCGCTGGCTTGGTCATTTCCCTGGTGCATGGGGATACAAATGCCATGAAGGCACCGGCCAGGTGCAGCGCTCCAAGCAACCCCCGCTTCTCTCTCAAATAGCACTGTGGAGACGGTAGCCTTTGCCGTGTCTCCGAGCTCCACGCTGGCGATTCGGGAGAGCCGTGAGTGGTTGGATTGCTTGGCCACTAGATGGGGCTGTGAGCTGTGCAGAACTGGAAGGCCTGGTAAACACAGGAGACAACGCTGGCACTCGAGCTATGGGGAAAGCCATCAAGTTGTGTCCTTCAGTAAGTGCCTCTTGGTCAATCAATTCTGTGATTCCTGCTCCAGCAGCACCCCCACCCCCACCCTACCGGGGATGCACCCCCACTGCTGGGTGCATCCACCCCCCTCAGCGATGATCCCGCCCCACCGCCATGACAGCAGAGCGGCCTCCAACCTAGTGATGCGACTGGACGTTTCTGCTCTCCCACCAGGCTGGGGTTCTGCAGCGGCGATGCCCCTGGAGAGCCTTGCGCGGCGGAAGATGTATTTACATGACGGCATTGTGCCACTCGCCCAAGGTTGTGTACCAGGCAGAAGGCACTAAAAGAATTTATTGCTACAGCAAATCTGCCTCTCGGAGCCCAGTCATGTAGGCAATGTCCTATTATATGGGCAGTTGACTTTAATAGTCATTGTGTGCTTAAAGCACAGCAAAACAACAGTGGGGGAAAAAAATTCCCACCTCCACTTAGATAGCCCTTTCCCCCCAGCCCGGCTCCTCTATTTGTACAGTAAATTAAAAATATGAATCACTTCTCCCTACTGCCTCCCCAAACACTCATCCTGTCAGACTCTGTGTTGTCTTCATTTGTATTACCTTAATTTAATGTTAATTATGTTCTTCATTTACAGAGAACAAGCATTTACACACTCCGTCTGGGGAGTTTCTCTGCTCGCGGTCTCCATGGGTTTGGCACGAGGAGGGGGCAGATCGTGGCGGCGACGGGGGGAGGGGAGGGCTCGTTAGCAGGCTGTTTCGAGAGCGGAGGGGGACGGGGATTGTGGATTATGTGTGTGTCCCCCCCCCCCCCACACACACACACACACACATCTGCCCCATAACAAACTGGTTTTCCTGATGAGAAGCACAATTGCCTTTCGATTTATGGATCAGTATCACCCTGTCAGTTAAATCATTTTCTTAGAGGCCACTTGGCCAATAGGGAGAGATTTATAATTCCTGGGGTGTTTGAACCTGGTGCCTAGTTTGGGCATGAGGCCCTGTCAAAAGACAGGAGGGGCAGCTTCAAACTGGGAGGTTCAATGGGACAAAATTCCCTTTGATCTGGGACGCTCTGGAGATCAGTCCTGGGACAGGCCCTGCCGCCTGTGGGGAATCACCTGGATCATTGCAACCTCATCCCTTTCAAGCCCTCGAGGTCGTTTTCAGAATCCACAAGGATCGCTTGTTTCCAGTGGCGCTAACTCGGCTGGGGGGGAGGGGGGATGCGGATCTGGTCAGTTTCACTGCTGCCCCGTCAGTTTCACACCGTCCTCCTGAAGCAGCTGCTGGGCCTGGGGCAGTTTGGAAATGTCAATAACCAGCCATGCTGCAATGGATTAAAATCTCCCTCTTTATGCAAAGAGCCCAGTGAGGTTTCTCTAGACATCAGAGGAATCCTGGACGAATTGGGGCTGGGAGAGGCTTAGCAGAATCGCTGGAATTGACCGTCTTCCTCATGGAAATGGAGACGCAAGACGCCGCTGGGCTAAATTCATTTATGGTGATGGTGACAACCCGACGGCAGAGAGGGGGCCTGGCCTTTATGGTGTGCGTGTGCGTGAGTGTGAGTGTGTGTCTGCATGTGTGAGTGTGAGTGTGTCTGCATGTGTGTGAGTGCGTGTGCGTGTGTGTGTGCGCGCGCGCGCGTCCGTGCATGTGGGTATGGGGGGGGAGTGGGGGTGTGGGTGTGAGTGTGTGTGTATGTGTGAATGAATGAGTGTGTGTGGGTGTGTGTCTGCATGTGTGTGCGTGTGTGTGTGTGCGTGCATGTGGGTGTGTGTGTGTGTGTGCGTGCATGGGTGTGAGTGTGTGTGTGTGTGAGTGAGTGTGTGTGGGTGTGTGTCTGCATGTGTGTGCGTGTGTGTGTGTGCGTGCATGTGGGTGTGTGTGTGTGTGCGTGCATGGGTGTGAGTGTGTGTGTGTGTGAGTGAGTGTGTGTGGGTGTGTGTCTGCATGTGTGTGCGTGTGTGTGTGTGTGTGTGCGTGCGTGCATGTGGGTGTGTGTGTGCGTGCATGGGTGTGAGTGTGTGTGTGTGTGAGTGAGTGAGTGAGTGTGAGTGTGTGTGTGAGAGTGAGTGTGTGAGCTTACAAGCAGGTCTAGTTCTTGGGAGTCCATGCTGGCCTAGCTCAGTCAATGCCCGTGGAGTTCCTCCTGAGGTAGACCGGTGTAAGTGACCTCTGAAGCCGGATTGTTGTGTGTTGGCTGTTTTCCCTAGTTCCCGTCCCCTGGAGGAGCTGGCACAAAAGGGGACGTTCTCCCTGCTCCAGCCAGGGCGGGACTGGAACTCAGGATCCTAACTCTGACAAACGCCATGATGTCTGGGTTGCTTATAGAACACAGCCATAGAACGGGATGCTTGGAGGGAATTTGTCGGGGGGCATCTAGTTCAACGCCTGGCTCCAAGGCAGGAGACCCTCAGCCTCCAGCAGATGTTCATCCAGACGGGCTTTGCGCCTCCCTGGGCAGCCAATTCCATCGCCCGACAGCTCTTCCAGCATCCTGTCTCCGAGAGTGTGTCAGTCAGTGCCCAGACTGGGGCCATTTTCAGACCTGCCTCCCCCATCCCACCTCGCGTGGGAGGGAATGTGCAAGCCAGGAGATGCGCGGGGTTTGGTCAGTCTGAAAGCCCCCTCCCCCTCGCACGCAGAGATACAGAGTAGGAAAGCTTGCTCTGTATCTCTGCGTGCGCAGGTTATTATTATTATTATTATTAAACATTTATAAAGCGCCAGTAACAACCTGGCGCTGTACAGAACATACAATCAGCTGCGGTCCCTACCTGTGGCTTACAATCTAAAAGACAAGGAGGGGGAGACAAGGAGAGGGGACAGCGGGAGAGACATGGGAGAAGACAAACAAACATTCAGGCGGATGCGAAGTCTCAGGTGCGTGTACTTGGCTTGGTTACAAGGTGGTCGGTAGCAGCAGTCAGCAGAGGAGGGCTGACAGTAAGAGCAAGGGGAAAGACTAGAGGGCATTGGGAAAGGCAGCATGGAAAAGGTGGGTCTTGAGGAGGGATTTGAAGGAGCGGAGGGAGGAGGCAAGGCGGATGTCGGCAGGGAGGGAGTTCCAGGCATGCGGGGCAGCGAGGGAGAAGGGACGAAGGCGGTTGGGCGAGCAGGAGAAACGAGGGAGAGCGAGGGAGGGGACAGAGGAAGAGCGGAGAGCGCGCGCAGGAGTGCGTAGGGCGATTAGGTCCGAGAGGTAAGGGGGAGCTTGGTCATGGAGCGATTTGAACGTGAAAACCAGGAGTTTGAACAGGATACGTTCAGGAAGGGGGAGCCAGTGAAGGGAGAGGAGGAGAGGCGTTACATGGTCGAAGCGACGGGCAGAGTGAATGATCTTGGCGGCAGAGTTTTGGATCGCAACAAGGGGGGACAGGTGGGAGCGAGGGAGGCCAGCAAGGAGGAGGTTGCAGTAGTCGAGGCGAGAGATAACCATGGCATGAACAAGGATTTTGGCCGAGGAGATAGATAGAAAGGGGCGTATGCGGGCAATGTTGAGGAGAGCGAATCGGCAGGATTTGGCCACAGAGTCAATGTAAGGTTTAAAGGAGAGGTGCGTGTCAAAAATGAAGCCCAAGCTGCGGGCACGGAGAACAGGACGGATGGTGACCCCATCAATGCAGACGGTCAGGTCAGAGGGAGAGGAGGGGGATGGAGGAAAAATGAGGAGTTCAGTCTTGGCCATGTTCAGTTTGAGTTGGCGTCGGGACATCCAGGCGGAGATATCAGAGAGGCAGTCGACGAGGCGTGAGCGGATAGAGGAGGAGAGAGAGGGGGTAGAGAGATAGAGTTGGGTGTCATCAGCATAGAGATGGTATTGGAATCCGTGGGAGGCAATAATTTCGCCAAGGGACAGGGTGTAGATAGAGAAGAGGAGAGGGCCAAGGACAGAACCTTGGGGAACCCCAACCGAGAGGGGAAGGGAGGGGGAGGTCGACTCGGGGAGGGAGACATTAAAGGAGCGGTCAGAGAGGTAGGAGGAGAACCAGTCAAAGACAGAGCCACGGAAGCCCAAAGAGTAAAGCGAGTCCAAGAGGAGCGAGTGGTCGACAGTGTCAAAGGCAGCAGAGAGGTCAAGGAGGACAAGAACGGAGTAGTGGCGCTTCGATTTAGCGACAAGTAGATCATTGGTGATCTTGGCCAGGGCAGTTTCAGTAGAGTGGAGGGGGCGGAAGCCGGACTGGAGAGGGTCCAGGGAGGAGTTGGCAGAGAGGAGGTTCAGGCAGCGGGAGTAGACGACACGTTCCAGGAGCTTCGAAGCAAAGGGAAGGAGGGAGACCGGCCGGTAACTAGAGGGATCGAAAGGGTCCAGGGTAGGCTTTTTGAGGATGGGGGAGACAGTGGCATGTTTGAAGGCAGAGGGGAAGGAGCCTGTGGAAAGGGAGAGATTGACAACATGCAGAAGGGGGGGAGCGACAGTGGGAGCAATAGAGGTCAGGAGGCGGGAGGGGATCGGGTCAAGGGGGCAGGTGGAGGGGTTGGATGAAGAGAGAAGAGCAGAGATTTCCTGGAGAGAGGCAGGAGGGAAGGATGCGAGGAGGGAGGGGGGCGGGGGGCGGAGGGAGGCAATATCCCGACGGATCTTGTCAATCTTGGAGGTGAAGAACGACGCAAGATCCTGAGCAGCAAGGGAAGAGGGCGGAGGAGGGCAGGGGGGTTTGAGAAGGGAGTCGAAAGTAGAGAAAAGGCGGCGAGGGTCGCGGGAGAAAGATTCGATCCTAGAGGCATAATAGCGATGCCTAGCTAGGGAGATAGCCGAGGAGAGGGAGGAGAGGGAGAATTTGTAATGGAGGAAGTCAGGGAGGGAGCGGGATTTGCGCCAGAGGCGTTCGGCAGCCCGGGTGCAGGAGCGGAGGTAGCGGATGGCAGGGGTAAGCCAGGGGCGGGGGTCGAGGGGGCGGACGGGGCGAGCAGAGGGGGGGGCAAGAGAGTCAAGGGTCGAGGAGAGAGAAGCGTTGAGAGCAGAGACAGCAGAGTCAGGGGAGGAGGAGGCGAAAACGGGGGGGAGAAGGGGGGAAAGATGTGCGGCAAACTCCGAGGGAGTAAGGGCCTGCATATTGCGGAAGGGGCGCATAGAGGGGGAGGCGGAGGGGGGTCGGTGGGAAAGGCTGAAGGAGCCGAGGAAGTGATCAGAACTAGGGAAGGGGTCAAAGGAGAGGTCAGTTAGAGAACAGTTTCGAGTGAAGACGAGGTCGAGGGAATGGCCGTCAGTATGAGTGGGGGAGTCGGTCCAGAGTCGGAGATTAAAGGAGGAAGCGAGAGAAAGAAAGCGGGAAACAGAGGGGGCGGAAGGCGTGTCAACGTGAATGTTGAAATCACCAAGGATAAGAGTGGGGATATCATCGGAGAGGAAGAGGGGAGTATAAGCGCACAGAGTGGGCCTCAAAGGAAGGGAAGGAGGGGGAGGGCGGAGGGGAGAGGGTTTTGAATTGGCAGTGCTTAGCAGGTGCTTTCAGACCAGCCGAACTCTGTCCATATCCTGGCTTGCACATTTCCTTCCACGGCCACAATATGCGCGGGGCCGGGGGAGGGGCAGGTCTGAAAGTGGCCTGGATTACAGGAAAGATCCATCCAGCCCAGCGTCCTGTCTCCGACAGTGGCCAATCTCCAAAATGACAGTAGCGGAGATTAAATATTCACGATTTGGGGGGGGGGGGGCATTGTTTTTAATATTTGAAAACTGCCAACATGCCACTCCCTTCCCTTCAATCTTCTTTTCTCAAGGCTAAACATCCCCAGTTGTTTCCGCTTTTCTGAGAATGGCTTGGTCCTCCAGCCCCTAGATCCTCCTAGTCACTCCCCTCTGCCTCGTCCCCAATTTGTCTACATCCTTCTTGAAGTGCGGCGCCCGAACCGGACACAGGATTATTTCAGATGAGCTCCCGCACCGTGAATCCGATGCGCCTGTTAACGCAGCTCAAAGTAATGTTGGCCTTTTCTGTGTTCATCCATCTACAGAGAAGGGGGGAGGCCGGCTTGGAGAGAGAGAGAGAGAGAGACCCGGCGGCGTCTCTGGTGCCCACGACTCAGCTGTGCCCTGCCTCTCCAGCTCCGTGTGCTGAACCGGGCGCCTCCTCGAACAAAGCAAAGCCACTGGCCGCCTCTATCCGCCCTCGCCTCCGTCCCAGCCCGCATTGCTGCAGGGGCTCCCCCAGAGAACTCGTTTCCCTGGGGCACATTCATCATCCAAATGGGGGGCAGGCTCGGAGCCCGAAGCCTTTGCCTGTGTCCGCACTCAAGTCAAAGTTCGATGACGCGCGTGTGACTTTATGAAGATTCGAGGGTTCTTTCCTAGCCCTGGGGTTTGCCCCTGGCTGTGTCCGCCCTCTCTCTCCGGGCGGCACTCTGCTACGCCCGGCACCTTGCTGCTGGGACAGGATCGTTCTCCACACCCCGCCTCAGCACTGTTGCTAAAACGCTTTGGCAAGGGAGGGGAGCGTCACTCGTCCCAGCACAAGAACAGAAGGAGGAATCCATAGTCGCTGTGTTTTCCTCATCCTCGACACGGGTCCCGGAACAGAAGCGCCCCGTTGGGTCCATCTAGCCCAGTGTCCTGTCTCTGACAGCGTCCACCTTGCGTTGTTTTAGAGCGGGGATGCGGGGGAACCTATCCCCTCCCTCGCCCAGTTTGGAAAGTTAGCATAAGCTCCATGGGCTGGGTAAGAGACAGGGCAAGGGCATCGGGGGGGGGACAGGACGGAAGGGGAGTGGAGCCCTCCCCTGTCCTACTGTGCATTGCCCTCATCTCTGCTCCCTTCCTGCGCGTTCGATCTCTCCGTGCTTGAGGGCTGAGACTGGATCCACAGGCGTGAGAGTAGGCTAGACACGGGCCAGTTGGATTCGAAATGCCTGGGAAGGCTCTGCCATGAGACCACAGGGTAGAACAAGGGAGCAGGGCCTCCCGCAAAGCAGCCCACGGCGTCCATCCCACACGATGGCAAAGAGAAGACGGGAGGGGCTGGGACGTGTTGCCGGGTGACACTGGCGTCCGTCAGTCAATGACAGCGAATTCCAAAGACCCAGAATGATGCGGGAAAGAGGGTTTAAGGAGGAGCTCACCAGACTGAGCGATGGGGCAAAAGTCTCTCTGCCGGGCCGGGGCAGAGCAACAATCCAGCCAGCCCGGGGCCCTGAATCCAGTTGTTGCTGGAGAAAAGGTTTGGGGAAACCCCGTAAGAAGTGCTATACTGGGTTATCGAGCCCAGCATCCTGTCTCCGACCGAGGCCAATCTCGGTGGCGTGGGAGAAGTGCCCAACAGGCCACAGTGGGCTGATCTGTTCCCCGTGGTTCACTCCCAGGTTACGATCCCCAAAGCTACTCAGCTAAGAGCTGCAAATGGACTGAGCCTCCAGAAACTTGTCCAACCCAGCGACACGACTGCCCTTGACCAAATTCCACAGTCCCAGCGCATCCAACAGCCCCTGAGACACTGGGGGAACTGGGCGCTCAGTGCGAAGTTCCTTTATATTTCTGAGCACAATCTCCATCCATTGAACCCAGCGTGGGAGCCGCTCACTGACTGGGATGGGCAGGAGATTGGGCCTTTAATGCCCTGTTCTTACTGAGGCAAACTTCCCTTTTGAATGTCTCGCTCCGCAGGGAGACACCCCCCAGGTCTGCTCAAGGGGGGGGGGGGGTTATAATAATAATTAAGTATATAAATGTTGTTTGTATAACGTCCCCCTCTGTGCTAAATGGCGTTCCCAGCGCTTCACAACAGCAACACAGTAAAACACCATCAAACCACTTAAAATAGTCTCCAAGGGGGAGAGGGAGGAAACCTGCACAAAGGAAACGCAGCAGCGGGCCCCATGAAAGCCCCCACAGAACAAATTAGTCTTCAGGTGCTTTTTGACTTAGACGTGCGGTGCCTCGAGCCCTAAAAATGGTGACTCCAGCAACAACCTGAGCGGCCCAGAGCCCCGCCCGTCAGCTCAGAGAGCACGTGCCCCGCCCGTCAGCTCAGAGAGAGCATGCCCCGCCCGTCAGCTCAGAGAGCGCGTGCCCCGCCCGTCAGCTCAGGGAGCGTGTGCCCTGGGGTTTGGCTCCGCTGCCCCCTCCTTCACCAGCAAAGGGACCAGTGCTGCCCAGAAGAGAGGCAGCTGGTGTGGCACCGGACAGCCCCCGGTTCCCTGCTCTGGGCCATCGTGTCTCAACCGCTTTCTGACCGGGCGACTGGACACACTGGGCCTTGGCGCTCTAGCCCTGTGAGGATCTCAGCAGCGCCCAAATAACCTCGGCCTCCACTCCCATCTGCACTGGGCTTTGCGTTGTTTGTGCCCACGGTGTGGTCCCTGAGGCTGGGAATCACCAAGTCATTGTCTGGCACACGTACCAGGAGGAGCCCAGTCTGCCGACTGCCTCGGCCCACCCCACTTGCAGGCAGCAGCCCAGCACGAGGGCTGGCTGAGCTCACGCCGAGCCTCCAGGCCGTTGGGGTTAATGCTCGCTTTTCAAGCGACCCCAGGAGAGAAACTAAACTAAACTGCCTAACGGAGTCAGCCCAATGGTCCAGCTCAGCCCAGTATTGTCACACCCTGACGCGGCAGCAGGGGTTTCAAATTTGAGTCCAAATCTGGCTCTTCCAGGGTCTCCGGCAGAGGCCATCCCGGCACGCTACCTGAGACCCCTCCAGCCCCGCAGCGGGGGCCTCCCCCAGGCATGTTACCAGGAACCCTGCGATGCCGGGGATTGAACCTGGGACCTTATACAGACAAAGTACGCGCTCTTACCACTTAAGCTATGCCTCGCCTCACCCCACCCCCACTGGGCCTTGTGGCAGGTCGGTCTCTTACTGGTCTTGGCTCAGCCCCTGCGGCCGGCTCGGCGGCGGACGCCGTTAGACGTCCCTCGGGTGTGGCAGGGGGCCACGTTTGTGAGGGTGTTTGCAGTGGCGACAGGGCGGCTGTGGAAATCCCTGCCAGTCGAGGCCTGGTTGTCCCCGAATCTCCCCTTCTTCAGACCTGGCTGTTGCGCCGGGCGCTTGGAGGGGGAGACGGGCAGTGCGAGGGGGGTTGGGGGAAGAATGTTTTTATGCTTTTTATTGACTCTTTTTTGTTGGTTTTACTGATACTTTTTCTATTTTTGTGTTTTGTTATTGAATGGATTGTTTGTTTTATTGTTAGTGGGAACTGCCCCGAGCTCCCCCCAGTCAGGGCTGGATGAAGGCGTTTCTAGGGGGGGGCGCAGTCCAATTCTGTGATCTCGTGTGTCGCGGGATTGGGGTGTGGGGGCTGCAGCGAGTCCTGGCGGGACAGTTGGTCCCTGGGGGAGGAAGCCCTGCCCCTTCCAGCCCATCTGCCGGGGAAAGCCCTGATTTCATGCGCTCAGCCCAGGGGCACTTCCCAGTAACAAGGCTTCCCCTGCCGGGTGCCATTTTGTTGATGTGAGGGAGTGTTTGGTTCTGGTTGGGGCGGTTTGGGAACAGGACACCTCACTCCCCTCCCCTGCTGCCACAGGCGCCCCATTCCATGGGGGTTGCTCCTTAGAAAGTCAGTGAAGGTGAGAGACAGACAGACACCTGTCCCTCTGCCCCCAGACCTGACTCCTAACCCTTCCCCAATGCATGGAAGCCCACCTGGGACAGAGCCAGCTGCCCCTCTAAAAGCAATCCATGGAAGGGGAAGCTGAGAATGGAATTACAAGAAAACAAATGGGAGAGAGAGCCATGACTTTACCCCAAGGAAACTCCCCCCCCCCCCC
>QEPC01008216.1:3850187-3860715 GCA_003113815.1 Sphenodon punctatus
CCCCGCCCCGACGCAGTGCACGCCTAGCGGCAGAGCGCGCTCGGCGTGGGGTGGGGCCCTAATCAGTACACAAGGGCTGACACCTGAAGGGCTCTTGAGAGACATAAAGCTGCCGGTGGGACAGTAAGTCTCCGCCGGTAATCGAGAGAGAGACTGGCCCTGGCTTCTGCGTTGGTGAAAGCTAAGTGTTTGTAGTAGAGATTGCTGCTGATTGTATTCTGTGTCTGTGTACCCCGCCTTGCTATACCTTATCCCCCTTTTGAGTCCGTGCATAAACGTCGTGAGATTGAACCTCCAGCACCCCCCTTCCTCTTCCCCTCCTACTGGCCCCTGGGTTGGGGAATTGTCCGTGTCTTCCCCCCCCAAGCCCCCCTCCCCCCCCTGCCCCTCCAGAGCTCCTCTCCCCCCAGCAAAGCTGACTGACACATTTCTCCCCCCCCCAGTGCCCCAGGATAATTCCCTCCCTTTTCTGGCTGCAGGTTTAGGATGTTTTTCCTAATATTTAATTGAAATTGATATTGCTGCAATTTCAGCCTCTTCCCCTGCTTGAAATTCAATTCAGTTTATTACAGATATCGGCTCTCACCATAATCCAAATACATAATCATAAATATACACACACACACACACACACAAAATATAATAAATATACAAATAGCTTGAAATTCATGGGATTTTTTGGAGACATTCATCAAGGAATTCCAAGGAGAATTTCAGTGCAGCAAGTTCTATTCTTTTCTCTCTAAGCCAGGGCTGCTGTCCCTGCTCCCTCACCCCCTACTCTCCCATTGGCTGGGGGGCAATGTGAGTCACCGCTCCCAGGCCAATCCCATTGGCTTGAATCGCCCTCCCCTCCCTACCCCACCTCTAACCCCCTCCCTGGGCTTCCCTGTGCCTGTGCCATAGGAGTGGGTGGGGGTTTGAAGCCTGGTCCTCCCAGGGCACCGGTGCAGTGAAGCTCAACCCCCTCCCTGCCCCCCCTCAGGCTTCAGCACCACGGGGGTGATACCCACTGTGCCCGGATGGGCTCGCCATCCATGGGGAGGCTGGAGGGGAAGTGGTGCCTGAAGCAATCCTAGGCCTGGGTGACCTGGCCTCCTCCCACTGCCCGGGCCCACTGCTCCTAAGGAAGCCGGGGGTGGGGGGCAGGCCATGGGGGCACTGAGAGGCCATGGGGGTTGTGGAAGCAGAGGAGGGGAGGGGCCGAAGGGACAGCATGATTGAACTGGGGGCATCTTCCCCAACATTTGGATTAAAATTCCTCCACTAATAACATTCCCAGAGGCCGAGGCCTGTTTACTGCCCCAATATTTGGCATCCCAGAAAGACAAATTCTTCAAATTCACCGAGAGCAGAATAAACTCACATAATTTCCTTATCTGCATAATTCTGCATATTTTATTCATGCAGATTTACTTCCTGTCATGCAGTTGCAACAGATTTTATCTGAACAAAGACCCCAAACAGCTAAAAAAAAGCCTGTTAAACTCCGCCCCCCAGCCAGCACCTCCCCATACATTCCCCATCACCCCAAGACAGAAGCAGCCTCCTAACACAGATACGCACAGAGTCAGATTCACACACACCCCACCACCCCAATCCAAGCAATATAAACGCCAAAGCTGGGGCAGGCTGTGCGTTCAGCTGGGGGGCGGCTGCACCTCCCCAGCCCTTGCTGGCCAAGGCTACCCCATCTCTCCCTTTCAGTGGGGAACAGGGAGCGGAAGGGGGGGGGAGCCATTGTACTGCGGACCCAGCTGTCAGTTCCAGTCATCATGACGCTACAATCCAGCAGAGCGATGGCTGGGATCCCCCCATTGAGCGATGGAAGTCAGGAGACCTGGCACAAGAGCCACAAAGCTTTGCTGAAACCACACCCCTCCTGCCATTCTAGCAACTTTGCACACACCGAGGAGTCTAGCTTGTTGTGCATCATGCAGCGTCCCCCTGCTGCTGGCTGAATTAAACTCTATAGCCAGTCCTTCCTCCTGTAGCTCTGGTATTAACACTAGGCACAGGTCAAGGGTTCAAAGCTTGACCATGTGGTAAATTCGGGCTGTGACTTCTTGCACATGTAAGTTTTCTGCGTTAAAAATAATATAGTGCTTTACTCCTGTGTGGTAGATTCTCTACTGTCTAGATAGTCTCCTTCATCCGAATCAAGCCTTCACGACAGGATCTTCCAAGAGTCTTTCTTCCATCCTACCTGAGCAACTGCTAGTTGTCGCTTTCTAATTCGGTCAGAAATAAGAGCTTGGTATATTGCTCCCATAAAGGTGTGGTTTCTTGCATATGTTTTTTTGTAAAACACTAACATAGGGCTTTTTTCCTGCATGCTAGATTCTGTAATGTCAACATAAACTTCCTTGCCTAGAGTAACCTTGAGCCCCCAAGCTTCCCATGTCGTTCCAAATCACTCCGCAGAGCTACCTGAGCAACCAGCGAGCCCCTTCTTCTACTTCAGTCATGGAGCTGGCTGTTGCACACTGACCATGGAAAGCACTTAGGGCAGTTTCCTTGCCTTGATACCCGACCACCCCCACTTTGCTGGCAACAATCCCCCCCCCCTCGGCCAGTTGCTTGGAAAGACAAAGTTTATCAACTTATTTATTTACTGTTCTTCTACCCCACCCCCTCCTGCTCACAGAGCAGCTCAGGGCGGCTTACAACATGCACAAAATAAAACGTAAGAAAAAACACACATAAAATATCATTAAAACTTTAAATACTAAAAATAAACTAAAAGGGCAGAACTCCCCCCCCAACCCCCATCCCCACCCCCCGCCCCCCCCCCCCCCCCAAGTTGCCTCAGTTGATAAACTAGCAGCTAATCTTCCAAAGGCATCTAACAAATGGCATTGTTATTAATTATTATTATTATTATTATTATTATAAGCATTTATATAGTGCCAGCGATGTACCTGGCGCTTTACAAAAAACAAGAATGACATGGTTCCTGCCCGAGAGCTTACAATCTTCTCATGGCCATTTGTAAAGGAGTTTGAAAGAAAAACAAATGCTGACAAAAAGGCAGCCAAATTGCAGTGGGCTGCAATGTATGTGTTATGTTAATTGCACTAACAATCAAAAGTTTAAAAGATTAATTTTTCACTTTATAAAGTTCAGTATTAACAACTGCAAAGCTTCTTGACCTCTTTTCTTCAAGAGCCACATTGAAAATATTGTCCATTATCTTTCCAGTTCCTTGCCTGCAGGGACCGAAGTTCCCCCCAACAGAACACTCGGAGATCTGTTCAGCTGCCCCTTGGAATACTGCAGAAGCGGTGCTCGCACCAAAGGGCACCCACTGCAACTTGAAACATCTGGACTGGGTACCAAGTGTCCCTGGTTTGGAGCTGAGGTTACTGCCAAAATGCATCTCCCGGCACATAACGTTGAGAATATTTTTTACTTCCTAAAGCTTTAGTTGTATCTCTGTTGTTAGCAATGGTCACGTTTTCATGCCTATGTTTAATGCAAATGGCGCAAAGCTTTGCACCATTTGGCTTTTTGACCAAAGCCGTAGAATTCACCCTGTCCATTCTGTCTCTTCAGTAACTTTTTAGTTCCATTTTTACTTCATCCGTTTGGCCAGATGACATTTTTCTTAGTGCACAGAGCACTAGAGTAACAGATTTATAGTCTTTTAGGTCCAAAGCAACCGTTATGATCGTCTCCTCTACTCTCCTGTATACACAGGCTGTGAAAACGCTCCCTACTGCATTACAGCAACGATGCCCAAACAGACCATTGACAGGCCCCAAATTTCTCACAGCCCCATTGTTTAACCATGGCCTAATACAGGGGTGGGCAAAGCTCACAGACCCAAGAGCTGTGTACCAAAGTCATATGGTCAAGAGCCACACAGCACGCGCACACGCACACACAAATCTCTCCTACTTTGGCGGGTGAAGGCAGTTCTCTACGGTCCTGCCTGTTGAGATTCTGAAGAGCGGCTTTGATTCAGTTGCAGACACTCCAGTGCAACGACATAAGACACAGGACCATTAAAGCAGAACAAGGCCCAGAACCAGCTCTGGCTGAGCGTGGCACTCAAACTATCCAAGATCCAAGCCAAACCTGGCCTGGTGTTGGTGTATGGTCAATGTTGGGGGGCGGGGGGGGGACTTTGGGCAATGCAGGTGCTGACTGCAGGGAAGCCACAACCAGCACATGCACATTGTGCTCATGCCTTGCACGCAATCTCCCCCATGTGGTGCATGTGCTGGCAGGAATGAAAACTATTTGCAATTTGTTTTCATTTTTTAAGTTACTAAAATGAATGGAGCCCCATTTATTTTAGTAACTAAAATCCTGAAAATGAAGGAACAAGCAAACAACATTAATTTGCTTTCATTATACATTTTTAATTAATAAACATTTTAAAAAAATCATTGCAGACATGCAAAAATGGCCACCGGAGCGGTTTTGAGTGGTTTCCCATTTCCACCCGCTTCCTGTCACCGCCAGTTTGGAAAAGGGCAACTGATTTTCAAATGTTCAAAATGGTCACTGCCCATGTGCTGCCCCCCCCTTTTCCGGCTGTGGCATCCCCGCACCCCCAATTTCTATTTGCAGGCTGCGTGGGATGCTATGGCTTTCCTGGGGGCACACATGGGGGTACTGGGGCCCCCCACTAGGCCTCTGCTGCCAGGGCAGTGGGGCTGGAACAAGGAACCCTCCCAGCCTTCCAAAGGAACAGGGAGCTTCACCCCCCGGGGGGGGCACTTTGGCACCATTTCCCCCTTCTTGCTGTAGCAAAGATGCCCCCTCCCTGTGACACCGGGGGTGTGGGGGGTGTGGGGGAGGATGCCTGAACCCTGCTTACCCGAGTCGTCGTGTGGCTTTATTGGCAGGATGCGGCCCAGACAAATACCTGGGGCAGGCGTCGCCTTTGTGGCAAAGGAGAAACCGCCGCCGAGGGGGCCTGGAGTCGCAGGGTTTGACCCGGAGATTCCCACGTTGGCCTAGGAGGTGGCGACGCCCCTGGGGCCAGACCACAAACCAAGCTTCCCAGCGCCCTGAGAGCAAGGCCCGAGCCCCCCAAGGGATCCGTTTCACCTGGGGGGGCAGCGGCGGCGTGGACGGGGCCGTTGCTGCTGGCACCAGCACCCAGCTCCGGGCACAGCAGCGCCCTCCACTCCCGCTCCTACCTCCTCTGGGTCGGCCTCTGCTGCCGCCCGCCGTCCGCTCCATGGGCAGAGCTGCCACGGGCCAGGCGGGGCGAACGGCTGGAACAGGCGTCCCCTAGGTACCAAATGGGATCGTTTGGTCACCGCTGGCAAGGCCGTTCGCCGGATTACTGCACAACCATTTACCGCAGGACTGGGACTCCCCCCCCCGGCCTGGTTTGGTCATGCAGTAACACAGTAATATCTGGCATTCCGGTTTGGCGGTGAACCTCCACGGTTGCCAAGGCAGCTCGTTACCCAGTAAGCACCAGGCTATGCGGCACCCCAGATAGTAACAACTGCAGAAACATCCTTGCTACGTGTTTCAGCTCTAAGAACAGAGCCAGTGCCAGGCTGGGTCAGACCTATGGTTCATCAAGCCCAGTATCCTGTCTCCGACAGCAGGCACCTACAGTAACTCTAGAGAAGCACAAGTCCAGGTCATGGAGGTGTAACCCATCTCCTGCCGACCGCTCCTAACTCCTGGTAGCCGGGGGATTAATCTCCAACTAGTAGGCGTTTATGACTCTTAGCTAGTTTCTGTTTGAAGCTAGTTATGGGGCTGGCTTTCACCGCCTCCTCTGGCAAAGAGTTCCACAACGATATCGGCCGCTGAGTGAAAAAGTCCTTCCTTTTGTTCGTTTTAAATCAGCTGCCCTTTAACATCAGAGAGTGTCCCCTTGTTCTCTCATTGGGGGAAAGGACAAACAACCGTTCCCTAATGACTTTCTCCACCCCACTCATGATTTTATACGCTTCTCTCCTGTCCCCCCTTAGCCCCGTTGTCATGGATCGGGCGGGATAACAGCTGCAATGTTATCCCCAGGGGGCCGAGTGGGGCTGTGCTGGGATCCGGGGGACAAGAGGGGCAGGGTGGCTGGGGTCTGGATTGCTGTTGGGGTCACTGGACTTGGCTAGGGCTCCTGGGTTCGGTTCTGTTCTATTCCCCAAAGACAAGGGGACACTGGGGAGCCGAGAGCCTCTGCTGGTGCCAGTCCCAACCCCGCACCCAGTGCCCCACAGCCTAGGGGCCAGGCTAATTCCAAAGGCCTCCACCAGATGAGACCGCGCTGTCAGTCAGCATCGAGCTACGCATCGATTGGACCAGCTACGCCCACTCTCTGCAGCAGGAAGACACGGCTACACGGCCTTCAAAATGGTGTGGGGTCAGGCAGCTCCCCCAGCCCTGCCGCTGCCCCTCAGTCCCCACCCGCAGCCCCTGCTCCCCCAGCCCTGGGCTCCCCCCAGCTCTGCCGCTGCCCCTCAATCCCTACCCGCAGCCCCTGCTCCCCCAGTCCAGTTTTACGTTCTCTTTACCACTTCAGATGGCGTGATGCCATTCTCTCTCTCTCTCTCTCTCTCACACACACACACACACACACACGGGTGCACTGTGCTCCCCATTACACCCCCAACCTGTTTCCCTGGGCGGGTAGCAGGATGGCGCTGGGGGCCTTGGCCAGCACCAAGCATTAGGCCAGGGGTATGAGAAGTGCTAGCAGCAGAGGGGCCCTGCCCCTGCCCAGGGAGACACGAGTACCCCCTGCACCCAAACTGGTGTGAGTTCAGAAACCTGTAATCTGCCCTCCTTGATTTCCCATGATAGGGTGAGATGAGGCATTGGGGCCCCCTCACTCTGACCTGTCAACCTATCCTGCCCCCCTCACTCTGACCTGTCAACCTATCCTGCCCGTCCCCTGGGGGGTGGGGATACAGTCCTTAGTCCCACCCAGTGGCCTGAATCTGAGCTCCATTTGCCCGCCCCCAAATGGGGGGCTAGAGGGGCCCGGCTTTAGCAACCCATCAGGTTTAATTAGACGTGGCAGGCTCTTGGGGAGGAGGGTCACGAAGAAAGGGGGGCAGTGGGTTTGCATGTTGATGAGGCGGGTTAATATTCATGAGTGGCTCTTCGAAGGGAGCGGCCATGGGATGAATTCAAATTTATCATGATTAGGCAAATCCGGCAGGCAGTGGTGGGGGCGCCAAGATAGATTCCCCAATAAAATTAACTAAGGCCGCAATGCCCTTCCCCCCAGCCCAGCCGCTTTGCTGAGCTCTCTCTTTCCGCAAATTTATGAGGCCAATTACCCAGACGAGCGGGGAAGTTTCTCGCAACTTCACTAAGCGCAAACGGCGCTCCCCGCTGCTCCCATCAAATTAATTAACCGAGCGCTATTGATGGCGCCCAAGCTACGGGGAAGAGCTGCCTCGGCCCTGGGGGTGAACAGCACCAAGCAGTGGCCTGGGGCCTGGATGAGGGGCAGCAGCACAACCTGGAGAGCAGGGGCTGCGGGTGGGGATCCAGGGGCAGCGGCAGAGAGGGGAGCAGGGGTTGCGGGTGGGAATTGAGGGGCAGCAGCAGAGCTGGGGGTAGCCCAGAGCTGGGGGAGCAGGGGGGTTGAGTGGGGGAGCAGGAGCTGCAGGTGGGTATTGAGGGGCAGCGGCAGAGCTGGGGGGCAGGGCTGAGGGAGCAGGGGCTGTGGGTGGGGATTGAGGAGCAGCAGCAGAGCTGGGGGGCAGGGCTGGGGGAGCAGGGGCTGCGGGTGGGGATTGAGGGGCAGCAGCAGAGCTGGGGGAGCAGGGGCTGTGGGTGGGGATTGAGGGGCAGCGGCAGGGCTGGGGGAGCAGGGGATGGGGGAGCAGGGGATGGGGGAGCAGGGCAGAGCTTCATGCATCTGTCTGTCTAAGAGGGTTGCTGTTACAAGGCGACCTCCAAACTCCATTCCCAGCCTGTGGGCCTCTCTTCTCAATTTATCCGACTGCTGTGACACCAAATAGAATTTTAATTTTCAGGATCATCAGACTCACAGCCAGCTCCCCCCGTCCCCTTCCCACACTTCCCAGGGGAGCAGGATTGCGCGAGCATTAAAGCCGATCAGTGCTGCCCCCGAAACAAGCTCTGCCAGGAGCTCTCCCCGGCCTGGCCAGTGGGGGCGCTGACCAGCCTCTCGGGCTCCAGTGGAGGCCAAACATCAAATGGGTTTTGTTAAAATGTGGCTATTTTGCCCCTAAAGCAGCAAATCCAGAGGCGGCTTCTCCCCCAGGCATCTCTACGCCACCCAAGTCTTGATGGTCGCTTGGCCTGGAGGGAGTCGGGGGGAGAAGAGATCTTGGGGGATGGAACCAAACATTAGGTTTGGGTCTCAGACAAAAGGGGGCGAATCGTGGGGATGGAAACATTTTGGAGAATTAAACAGGGAATTAGCTTTGGAAAAGGGGCGTTTGGGGAAAGCCACGATTGTCTAATTCCCCCCCCCGAATCCACATACACACGGCAATGTCATCCCTGATACCCAGCTTCACCAATGGAGACCAGGGCGCCTACCCCTCCCCTTCCCCCCCTCTGTCCCAGCCCCCCCTGGATCTACTTCCCCTCCCAAATTCGCTCTTCTCTGAATCAGCCACGGACCAGAGAGATTCCCCTCGCAAGGGAGGGTTTGCCAAGGCTGCGTTTTAGCCCCGACCTTATTTAATTTTGATATTAACGACTAAGTAACATTCATGAATGAGGGGGAATTGCATGCTCCTAGGCTTGGTAAGCGGAGGCTCCCTACCCTACCGTGTGCCGACGATACAGCATTGTTATTAGCTTTGACTCACGTTTGCCTTCGTGGGAGCATCCAAAGATTCACACTGTAGAGCAAGCAAGAAAATTTGGTTATTAATTACAATAAAACCAAGGTTTTGGTGATAGGACATAATCGCAAGCAGCACATTGGCCGGTGGAGAATGTCACTAGAGCATGTTCGCCCCTTTCAGTATCTAGGAGTCGTCTCCACTTCAGGGGGACGGACTTCTCATTGTGAAGCCGCCAGATCTCAGGCCCGGAAAACTGCACCTTCAATAAGAAGTTTTCCCACACGCAGGGTGGCAAACTGGTGGGCCAAGGACTGAAGCTTTTTAGTGCAAAAGTGGCCCCTCAATTGCTTTACGCAGTGGCTGTTTGGGGCCTCTTGGTCCTGGACAGGCTTGAAGGAATTCAAACTCTTTCCCTACGTGCAATCCTGGGAGTCCCACAATGTGGCCCCCGGGTGGTTCTAGGAGCTGAGGCCGCAATGAAACCTATAAGGTCTTTAGCGCTATTGGTTCCATTCAAACACTGGCTGAAGTGGGAAGCTTCTTTGCCAACTTCAAGCTCGCGTCTCTCATTTATCTGCGCGGTGCTGGCGGCGTGACTCAGGCTGGGCAGGGCACACAGAGAAGCTCTGTTCCCGCTGGGCTAGGAAGGAGCAGGGATATTAATAAAACGGAGGATGCCGCCCCGACGCTGCAGAATGAAGCCAGCGCATGGTTCCGGGCTACGTCTGCGTGAGCCCGGCCAGCTCGCCAGCGCGGCACCGAATCAATTGGCGACCTTGGCCCCTTTGCTAACGCGTTGTAACGTATTCCCTTCGGCTACGCCGGAGGGCAGGCACCGCGGGGCCCCGGAGGATGAGCGAGTAGGTCCACGCTGTGAACTAGCCGTCCCTGAAACAAGAACCCACCGTATCTCAGTGTTCGGCTTGCGCCCACCTGAGGGACAAATACCCAGGCGACGTGGCCAGAAGTCTCCCTGTCGGGCCGCAGATTGATCTCAAACGCCAACTCCTCTTCGACGATGGGCACGCACCAATTTCAAGGGCGGTGGCCGCTGCGCGCACATAATCCTGGGGAAACAGAACCGTGCGATTTCTTCTTAAGTTCTGAGTTAAACGTTGAGTCACGATGAGAAAAGGCTGGAAGTATTTGCTTGCCTAGAATGATTTTCATATTTATTTCGTGATAAATTAGGGATGATTAAATGCTTATAACCTAAGACTTATGCGATTGTTTTATTATATTTCATGATGTTTAATTACAAAACTTTATTTTTTCTTTTGTTTTGCATATTTATAGCCTGATGGCTAACAATAAAACCGTATTACCTTACTTCCCCTCCCCCTCTAATGCCCTATCCCTCCCACCACTTTCCAGTCACTTGAGCTGCAGCTCCTCCCCTTCCTGAGGCACAATTTAAGTAAGTAGCAGCCACCGCAAGGAAGCTTCCCTCCCCCATCCCAAGACCGGGGCTGCGGGGTCTCTCTCTACTCCACCCTCCCCCTCTCCCATTTGCACCTTTTTCATTAGCATGGTTTCCCATGTGAGCCAGTCTCGCACCGGAACCAGTCAGGGCCTAGGCGCTCCAGGATGTAGTAGAGGAAGAGCCCTGAGCGGGGCAGGGCTATCGCAAGCTTCCTCCCATCCCGCTGCAAGCGACACTGCAGAGCATGAGCGCCTGCTCCCCAGCCCTCCTGGAAATCTCCTCTTCCCTCACCTTCCCCCCTCCTCCTGGAAACCTCCTCTTCCCTCACCTTCCCCAGCTCCTCACCCCCCCCCTC
>QEPC01008216.1:3861367-3883500 GCA_003113815.1 Sphenodon punctatus
GAAACCTCCTCTTCCCTCACCTTCCCCAGCTCCTCACCCCCGCCCTCCCCCGGCTGCTGCTCCCTGATGCCCCTTCTACCTGTCACTAAGCTACGCCCAGGCCCCTGCCCCTTCTCAATTGTGTGACTAGACCGTAACCCCCTCGGGCCAGGGAGGGTCCGGTGCAAGGCCCATCGCAGCAGACTCACCATGGGCAGCACAGTCACGCCCCATTTTTCATGCTCCTCCGCCTGGGCCAGGATCAGGCCCGAATCCAGCAGCAAGAGGCCCTGGCCCTCGGCCTCCAGGAACGCCCGCCTCAGTTCCTGCAGCAGGGACCGGCCAGCCTCCCTCACCAGCTTCGCATAAGCGTCCTCTACAGACGTCTGCACAGGGTCCCTGCCAGCCACGGGCTCTGGCGCCTCGTGGGCCTGGCTGGGAGCTGGTTCCAGGAGGAGGCACCCCCGGCCATCCTGTCCCAGGCTGGCTGAGATGAGGGAGCTCCTAGACACGCTGGCCTGGTCATGCCACCTCCCCTGTCCAGTGTCCCAGAAGCTGCTCTCTCCTCCTGGCCCCCAGTCTGGGCCTTGGCTGGCACCAGTGCCCCTCCGTGCGGATCCTCCTGGCTGGGCACTGCCCTCACGCCCTCCCCCTTGAAGCCAGGTCTCCCACATTCTTCATCCCCCCTGCCTGTGCTGCAGCCGGCTCCCCCCTGTGCCCCCTTTACAGAGCAGCTGGGGGTCACCTGGAGAGGGGCATCCATACCCTCCTCCTCTTGCCAGAGGCCACATCCTGTCTCGTGGGGAGGGGCGCACAACCCGGGCCGTGAGGGGCTCCACAGCTCCTCATCCCACCAGCTGGGGGTCTTCTCCCAGGGGACAGTCTCAGAGGGAGACATCTTGCCCCCCAGCTCAGTTTCCGGGGACTCCCAGCTTCCTTGATCCCAGTCCTCCAGGGCTGAGTGGCTGCACCTTGTTGGGGTTCCCAGTCAGCGACAGCCTCAGCAGGTCAAGTGGCTCCACCAGGACTTTGGGAAGGAAGCCAGTCTGTGTCCCAAAGCTGAAGGGCAGGGTGGAGCGGGCGAGAGCCTTGGCGGGGGACAGTCCGGTGTAGAGTCCGTGCAGCTGGTGAAAGCTGGCATTGGTGGAAGGGTGGGCAGGCTCACCGCCCAGGCTCTCAGGGACGGGCACCTTGGCAACGCGGTGGTGGCTCTGGGTCCCCCCCCCCGAGGGAAGCAATGCCGCTGTCAGGTCCATGTCTGTCTCTGGTGATGGGAGACCCAGTGCATTCCATGGCGACCAGCGGTTCCTCCTCCGTGGCGTCCCAGAGTCGGGGCTGAGCCGCTCCTGCTGCAGGGGGACGGACTCACCTGGGGTCCCCGCAGCCGGCCTGTGTGAAGAGAGAAACTATCACTAAAGAGACCCACAGGCTTGGCCTGCCCAAGAGGCTGCTCAACCCCCTGGTCCCAGGCAGGAGTTGGGGTCTCTGTGGGCAGCTTGTGTCTCTGGGGCAGGGACCCGAGTTCACTGCACCAAAAAAATCTTAAATTCTGCAACCAGTGAAGCCAAATTCTGCAAATTCACCACGAGCATTAATATTTGCATAATTCACTTGCTTTGCATAACTATGCAGGCTGGGAAGCAAATTTGCAACAGGTTTGACCTAGAATCACAACTTTGCTAATCAAACACGACTCAAATCCTCTGGAATTTCAGCCCCCCAGAATTCCCACCTCCTATTAAAACCCCAGACCTCCCTCACCCAAGCATCAGGCCTTCACACCCCGCCCACCCCCAATTCATCTCCCAGGGGCCTATTTACCCTCAGGTCATGGTCACACCTCCCGGACAGACGGCAGCTGCAGCAGCAGGTTTAGTTTGGGGTCAGGCGACTAGTTTATGCCTGGCTCGGAGTTAAAGATCCTGCAGACAGACCCCACTGCAGTGTCACTGCAATTTCAGCCTGGTGCTGCGAGGATTGGCCGATTCTGCAAATTGCAGCAACGCAGTCAACTCGGGTCCCTGCTCTGGGGTCACAGACACACACGGACACAGAATTGCCAGGGAGGCTCAGTGCCCCGGAGCCCATAGGAGGCACGTGCATCTGTGACCCCAGGGAGAACCCACAGGCCAGGGGAGACTGCCAGGAGCTCTGCAGGACTCCTCCCCCAGGCACGGAGACCATAGGGTGGGTGTGGGTCTTCCTCATCTCCCCTTGCCCCATGGGGAGATCGATGGTAGTGCCTGTTATAGGGGGACTTGGAGACTGGGCACACCTCGGGCGTGGTACAGTCCAGTCTTGTGGGAGGAGTTTTCCCTGTCTCAGCTGTCTCTCTCGCTCTCTCTCGGGGCCGGGCAGGAGAGCTGGCTGCGCAACAGCAACTAGCAATGGATTGCTCTTCATTTTAACCTCTAACAATAAACGAGAAACTTAAATAAACCTCCCAGACTCCAAGTCTTCTTGTTCCGTGGTGGCGGTGGTGCTAGAACAGCCCATGGGGAGACTGGCAGCTGCAGAGCAGAGATGGCTGACTCATTAAAGCCTTCAGCTCCCCTGGAGCTCAGAAGCACAAACCTGGCAGAGGAACGGAGCCGCTGGAAGCAGGAATTCGAACCCTGCACTGATCTGGCCATGACAACAACCAAAGAAGGAGATACGGTAAAACGACTACTTTACCTTGTGGGGGCCCAGGGCAGGCCAATCTGCGAAGGTTTAAAGCTGTCCCAGGAATCTCCGCTCTCCACAGAATTGGCTGCCTTACAGGCTCGCTGTACGCCCAGGCGCAATGAAAGAGTGGAGCATTTTCACTTTTCCAAGAGAGACCAAAAGGAGAATGAAGGCCTGCCCGCCAATGTGGCTGAACTGTGGTTGCTGGTTAGAGTGGCACATGCCAATTTGGGGAGTTGGCGGACTCCCTCATCAGGGACAGGATTGTCTGTGGGCCCCTCAGAAAGAAAACTACAGGAGCGCCTGCTCCGGGAAGCGGGGAACTGACCCATCGACTTGGCGCAAGCAGCGGAGGCTGCCAGAGATCGAGTGGAAGTTCTGGAGCCCCGGGGGGGGGGGGGGGGGCAGACACCATTCTGAAGGTGGGGAAGAGCAAGCCCAAAGGTGACAGCAGACAGAAGCTGGCAGAGGTCCCAGGAGGCAGGATATCTAGAGCCCCGGAGGGATAGGAAACCATCAGAGCCGCAACTGGGGAGAAAATGCCATTTTTGTGGGAGAAGGCCCGAGAGGAAGAGAGACCAATGCCCGGCCCGGCGTATGGGGAGAGATGCAACACGTGGAAAACCGAACCGTTTCAGCACCGTGTGTGAGGCAGGCAGAAAGCCACGACGCGTAAAACTGGTCCAAGAAGGGGGTGAAACCTCCTCCCTAGAATTGGAAGGTGAGGAAGACACTAGACGGGGAGATGTCCATCACCGTCATTCCCCAGTCCCACCGGGTGAGGGCGGTAGGTGCAAAAAAGCAGGCTGCCATTTTCGCCTCCACGCCAGTAGGTGACAAGAAAGTGCGGTTTCAATTGGATTGTGGAGCCACGTGCAACATAATCACAACAAGAGATCTGAGACCCAACACCGTGATCAGGACAGCTTCCAGAACGCCGGTGATGTACAACCGCACCACAGCGCAACCAGTAGGGAAGTGCAACTTGACAATAAGAAACCCCAAGAAATACAACTTTAAATTTGTGGTAGTAGATGAGCAGGGACTGCACCCTCTGCTGGGGTCCCTTGCTATCCAAAGGATGCACCTGGGGCGAGTACGGCATCACAGTTTTGTGCACGGCGTCACCCAGCAAACAGTCACGCTGAGTTGCCAGGAAAAAGGGACATTAGGCAAGGGAAAAACAACAGAAAAACAAGAGTGTAGGCAAAGCAAACCCCAGTAGAATGACAAGGAACTCTGTAGTAATGGAATTTGAGGATGTTTTTCAGGGAGATGGATGCCTAAAGGGCACAGAACGCCTGGAAGTCGATGAAACCATACCGCCAGTATGCCTACCCAGGCGAAAGATCCCCGTGGCACTCAAGGCTGTGAAGGAAACGCTGACAAGCCGACAGAGCGAGCCATCATTAAGCCAGTAGAAGCCAACACACCATGGGTGAGCAATATGCTGGTGGTCCGGAAGCCATCAGATGAGCTCCGCATTTGCATTGACCCTAGGCCCCTTAAAGCACTCAAGAGGGCACACTACCCACTGCCCACAATAGAGGACGTACCACCTGACCTAGCCAGGGCACGTTTCTTCACAGCGTGTGACGTGAAGGATGGGTTTTGGCACGTCCCACTAGACAAGGCCTCGAGCAGACTAACCACCTTTTCTACACTGTTTGGAAGGTACAGGTGGTTACGCATGCCCATGGGCATCTCCCCGGCACCCGAGATCTTCCAAAGGAGGCTACATCAAGCCCTGGAAGGGCTGCTGGGCGTGACGGTAATTGCAGACGGCATTCTAATTTATGGAGAAAGGGCCACCAATGACAAAGCAGAGACAGATCACGACTACAACGTACGCCATTTCCTAGAGAGATGCAGGAAACAAAACATCAAGCTCAACGCAGAAAGGATGAAACTTAAACGTCGTCAGGTGGCTTACGTGGGACGCATACTTTCAGCCGAGGAATTGAAGGCAGACCCCAAGAAAATAGAGGCCATTGTGAACATGCCACCGCGCAGGGATGTGAAAGCCATACAAAGACTTCTGGTGAACTACCTCTCCAAATACTGCCCCAACTTGGCGTCAGAGGCTGAACCTCTACACAACTGACGTGACAACACACAGCATGGGACTGGGGATGCCCACAAGAACAGGCCCTACTAAGAATAAACGAGCGGCTGGCCAAGGCTCCGATCCTACAATACTACCAGCCGGGACAGAAACTCATCCTCCCGTGCGATGCTTCCGAGAAGGGACTTGGTGTAGTGTTGTTACAGGACAGGCCCATCGAATACGCCAGCAGGGCACGGTCAGAAACTGAACAAGGGTACGCACGGCCCAAGTAGAGAAGAAACTCTTGGCAGTGGTGTTTGGAGCGGAACGCTTTCACCAATATACGTTTGGCCACCAGGTGGTAGTACTGTCCGACCACAAGCCACCGGAGACCAACAGACCGTCATGCACAAACCGCTGCTGGGAGCACCTAAACCCCTACAGCGCATGCTGATGAGACTGCAGAAGTACGACATCGAGATCAGATACTGCCCAGGGAAGAACATGGTCCTAGCGGACACGCTAAGCAGAGCCTTCCTTAAGCGCGAGGGCAACAAGGGAGATGAGGAGATCGAATCCATCAACATGCTCCTCTACGTTCCCATGCGCAAGGACAAGCTCAAGGAACTAAAGGATTCCACGGAAAACGACGTCACACTGCGAACGCTCAAGACCACCGTTCTTAGCGGATGGCCAGCGGACAAGGCTAGGGCCCCTAGAGGAACAGACAGACACTACCATTGCAAATCAGAACTGAGTGTGCAAGATGGACTAATATTTAGAGGATCAACAATAGCGATCCCAACATCGCTTCGACAAAGAGTATTAGAAACGATACATGCTTCACGCATGGGGGTGGAAAGCTGCATAAGGCTTGCCCGAGACTGCGTGTACTGGCCTGGCATGGGAGCACAAATACGGGCCTTCTGCTAAAGGTGCGAGACCTGCAGAGCAGACAGTGCGCGACAGCAAAGAGAGACGCTGTGGCCACATGACCCGTCGACGAGACTCTGGGAGAAAGTGGGGATCGACCTCTTCACATGGATGGACAGTACCTGATGGTGGTCGACTACTACTCCAACTTCTGGGAAGTTGACAAGCTAGAAGACACCCGGTCAAGAGTTGTCATTGAAAAGCTAAGAGCCCATTTCTCCAGACATGGCATACCGGCCCAGCTGATGAGCGATAATGGCCCTCAGTTCACATCAGTGGAGTTCCAGGAATTCACCCGGAACTGGGAGTTTGAACACGTCACCTCGTCCCCTGCCTACCCACAGAGCAATGGCAAAGTGGAATCAGCAGTAAAGACAGCAAAGACTCCTCAGTCGAGCAACAAAGAATGGTTGAGACCCCTACCTCGCCGTCCTAGCTCATCGCAACACCCACTCAGGGCTGTAGCAGCAGCCCGGCGCAGGCACTGTTGGGCCGCAGGACAAGAACACTGATTCCCGTGTCAAACAACCAACTTGAACCAAAAACAGAAAGATACCGTCACCAGGAACTGCTCGCAGCCCAGCACAGGCAAGCCAGATACTACAACAGGTTGGCACAAGACCTCTCCCCTCTGGAAACAGGCACACACGTGTGGATCCAACCAGCAGAAGGCACCAACACCACATGGACCAAGGGGATCATAGAGAAATCAGTAGCCCCCAGATCTTATGAAGTGACCCCCCGAGAGGGACGCTCCATACGGCGAAATAGGAAACCCCTACGAGTGAGACACAGCCAAGGGAGGCAGCCGGAGACCCAACTGCTGCGACAGAAGGCACGACCCGGACGGACCCGGACAGGAGGGGTGAGGAGGATGACTACAGCCTGCAGCATTTAGCGAGGAGCCAGAGTGGGTCCGGGGACTGGAAAATCCACCAACACAAAGAGACACCGGAAACATCGAGATGCCCCCCTAGAAGGTGAGGAGGGGGACCAGACTCCCCAGCGACAGAGCGGAAGGGAATCCAGAACAGACGGTCCAGGGTGGGGGAGCGCGCACACACACACACACACACAAACACCATCACCCTTGTGTGATAAAACGCTCGGGGCCGGGCAGGAGAGCTGGCTGCAGAGCAGCAACTAGCAATGAATTGCTCTTCATTTAACCTCTAACAAACGAGAAACTTAAATAAACCTCCCAGACTCCAAGTCTTCTTGTGACAGTGCCCACCGGCTACGTCTGAACCAGCAGCTGGGCGGTCACACTGGACCCACGCCAGCTAGAAACCAGGCCCTGGGACCCAGGAGGGGGAGACCGGGAGCGGTGAGCTTCCCCCCAGCGGTGCCCTGGCAGTACCTGGGTCCGTCCCACCCAACTGGGCGGGGTCTAACCCCACCGCGCTCACACTCTGGGCTTTGCCATGCCACATCTGCAGCTCAGGAACTTACCAGAAAAACCCCGTCCCGTCAGCATCCCGTGGCATCAGCCTCCCAAGGAGCGGCGCTCAGTCCCTTGTGACTTTGACTGTGACCCAGTGAGTATCTGCAGAAAAACAGCAGGGAGGAGTCTGTCCGGGAGCCGGGTGGGACTGGACCTGCAGTGTCCAGAAAAGCGCTCAGGGATGGTCAAGGCATTTTCCCAGGCCAGACAAGATTGATTTGCCTTTCTTCCACCCCCAGCTGATCAATAGGAATTCCGCAGAACTCCTGGGGAGGACAGCGAGGAGGCCATGTAACTTTAGAAACTGTTTAGGTTACTTAAGTCACGCCATTCAGCCAGCATGCTCGAGACAAGTCCCTCTCCATTGTCTACTAGTCCCTGTACCAAAGGAGAGAAGGCTGGTTTGGCCCAATGGATTTTTGACAATCCCATCTAACACCTTGACCTCCTCCAAATTGACTGTCTTATTAATTGCTCTAGAATTTTACCTGCTATTGAAGTTAGCCTGTTCCTTGGGTCAGCTCTTAATTATTAATTATTATTATTATTATAAGCATTTGTATAGCGCCAGCTGTGTACCTGGCACTTTACAGAACAATAAGAATTACACGGTCCCTCCCCCTTCTTGAAAATAGGAACTCCCTTTGCCCTTCTCTCAGCCTCATGGACCTCAACCATCTTCCACGAGTTCTCAAAGATGAAGGCCAGTGGCTCAGAGATTAACTCAGCTAACTCCTCTAATCCCCTAGGGTGAACTACATCAGGCCCTGCTGACTTAGATACATCTGAATTTCCAGATGCTCATTATTTAACCTGATCCTTCCCTTATCTGGCCTGCCTCTGTACGGGCTGCTCCTCTGTGCCCGATGTCAGTTTTTCTAGTGAACTAGTCACAATCAGCATTAATCTGCAAAGAATGAAGCAGCGTAGTCACGGAGCATTCAGCCTTCAGAGCATCCTTCACTCTCCAGTTCTCTTGTCTCAGTTGCATGAAGGACCCAGACTTTCTGTTGTCTCTCCTGCTACTAACATAGAACCATTTTAAAAATAGACTTCACATTCCTCACTAACCACAGCTCATTCTGGGCCTTTGTTGCTCTGATCTGGTCCTTGCCCTGTTCTCCCAGGCTCATCCGGTTCATTGACACTTCCTTGAGCTCCCTCCCTGCTTGATGCCAGGTCTTTCCAAAGCACTTGGTGCAGTCCACATGGCTCTCATTTCTAATTTTCCTTTAGCAGCTGCTGCCAACCCTCCCAATCCCCATGCTTTTACCTCGATCAGTTCATTCAAAGTAGTTGGGCCTGACTTTTGTTTTGCTCCTGAAGTGTTCCCATGAATGGAGTGCTAAACCGGTGTCCTTCAGGGGTAGGAAGAGACATGGGGGCAAAATGCACTCCCCTTCTCTTGGTATTTTGTTCGTGTGAACACTTATTGGTGTGAGGCCGGTGCCGGTGGCTCAGTGAGATAGTTCTCTCTGTGAGGGGGAACGGACACCATGATACCTGCATTTACACAGTTTGTCTGAACACTACACGACTGAAGTATACGCGGTTCAGCAGGATTCCCCCTCAGAAAGCAGCACATTCTCGACTCCCAAGGGGGACAGCGGTGCCTGTTTGGGGGTTAAGTTTGTCTGGCCCCTGGCTGTGAGACGGCAGAGCCCCCAGGGGTTTTCCTGATATGCAAGGCCAAAGCCCCCTCTTTGTTGGCTGCACAGATCAGCCTCTCCCAGCCCCTGGGCCATTGCCCCCTCTCCAATATGCCTCTGGGTCTCCAGAGGTTCAGCCTCCCCAAATGCCTGTAGGATTCCTGCAGCAACTTTGCCAACCCTGCATGCAGAACCCAATCTCAGCCCCGGCCTCACTGCTTCCGAACTAAAGCAGCTCCTCCTCCAGCTCCAGGATGAGCCTCCTGGTTTGCATCCAGATCACCGGACACTTCTGCAGTCTATGCCCCAAGAGCCCGAAATCCACCCAGGCCTCCCTGCAAGCTCCTGCCAGCATCAAGAGTGAAAGTGAACGCAGGGAGTGGCCTGGCTCAAGGAAGCACGTGCAGTCACTTCTGCCTGGCCAACTACCCAGGCTGCACAGCTGGCCCGGGGAGTGATCAACCCCCTTGGCTCAGATGGGACTGTTCACTAGTCGGTCAGTCCCAGGGGCCCCAGACAAGGGAATCAGAGCTCCTGGCACCAGAAGCAATACGTCGTTCGAGAGCCAGAGACACGTTCATCCCAGGCCCGGGCTGCGTTTGGGTGCGGACTCTGGGCTGGTCAAAGATCAGGAGGGCTGGTTTAGCCGGAGCTGCAGGAGCCAGTTGGGGAATCCAGACCGCAGGATCCAAACCCCAACTCCAGTCTGGCCCAGGGCCCGGAGTGCGCTGAGAACATTACAATAAGAGGAGGCAGGAGGTGCAGAGAGCAGGTCTCTGGAGGGAATGGCAGTGGGGCAGAGTTCCCCAGAGATGGGCGCCTAGACGAGAAGCCACTCATGGTCTCGGTCTCCCTGCTCCGCGTCCCGTTGTGCCACCACAGAATGTTATTATTATTATTATTAACAAACATTTATATAGCGCCAGCAGTGTACCTGGCACTTTACAAAGTAATAAAATAGACACGGTCCCTGCCCCTAGGGCTTACAATCTGAGAGACAGGAGCTGGGGGAGAGACTTAGGAAGGGGAACAGAGGGAGAGACAAGGGGTCTAACATTCATGAAGATGCGAGGTCTCAAGTGCACGTACTTGGCTTGGTTACGATGAGAATGACAGCAGGCAGGTCCATGTGGCAAGGATAAGGGTAAACCGATCGTAGGTCTAGGAATAGTGGCTCAGCAGGATAAAGAGTCAGACAGAGCAGAGCGAAAGAGGTGAGTTTTAAGGAGAGATTTGAAGGTATGAAGGGAGGGGGCAAGGCGGATGTGGACAGGGAGGGAGTTCCAGGCATGGGGGGCAGCAAGTGAGAAGGGACGAAGGCGCTTAGGGGAGCAGGGAAGGCGTGGAAGGGTGAGAGAAGGGACAGAGGAGGAGCGAAGTGCACGGGCTAGAGTATGGAGGGCGATAAGTGCAGAGAGGTAGGGGGGAGCAAGGTTGTGAAGAATGAATGGGGACAGGGGCTTGGGCAGGGAGCCAGGCCCTGTGGCCCCCCCTTCCTAGGGCAGGTGCGTTCTGTGCTGTACCTGAGTGAGACTCCTCCCTGCCACGCCCACCCCAGGTGCCAAGGCGCCCAGTCCTAGAGCCCTCACCAGCTTTCTGCACTGGCGACAGGATGCAGCGGCTGCGCTGACGGGAAACAGGCAGAGGCTTGAGCTGGGCTTGGTCCCCACTTCCCCGGTGAGCACACGGCACATGGCGGCAGGCTCGGTGCAGCCGACATGTGCTGACTTGCAGCGGTGCCTGGCGGAGACAAGGGAGCTGGGCGGCCGAGGCAGAACTCCAGCTGGGACCAGGGGTTGCTCCTGCCCCGCCTCAACACAATGGAGAGGGCGTTCTCGGTGGCAGCGCCCAGGCTGTGGAACTCCCTTCCAGTGGAGTCCCGGGTGACCCCGGACTTTGCCTCATTTCGGTGACGGTGCAAGACCTGGCTGTTCCGCTGGGCCTTGGGGGGGGGTAGGTAATTTTCTTGTATGCCTCCCTTTTATATATTTTATGTATATTTTAAAATATTTTCATTTTTGTAAGCCCCCTCGAGCTGCTTAGGCAGGATATAAATGTTGGAAATAAACAAACACGGCCAGCCCAGCCTTGGCCTCCCGACCCACCTCCAGTTCTGTCAATAGCCCTCAGTCCGAACCCACAGTCACTGCGGCCCCACATGTTGGGGTCCCCCCGCCAGCTTTGGCACTGCCCCTCAGTCCGTTTCCTTCCCTGCCCTGGGCACAGAGGGCTCCGCAGACTGGGGGCTGCTAGGGGCACCCTGTCCTTCTACTGGTGGGGAAGGAAGCTCTGCACAGTCTCTCCTGCGCTTCGGGGATTGAAGTCCCTGCCGGAGTGGGGTCTCCTAGCCCCTTGGGGGGAGCGGTGTTCCCCACAACGACTGGGCAGCCCAGAAGGCACTGGAGCTGGTGGTGCTGAGTGGGCTGGTTTGCCCCTGGCTCCGTGATTCCCTCCCGGGCACAGCAGGGGGGACACAGGGTGCTGCCTGGCCTCGCCCCCCCCCCCCCAAGAGAATATTATGGCTGGGAGTTAACAGCTTTGGCAGCAAGGTGTGAGGCCGCAGTGCAAATTCTCTCACAGGCCAGAGTCCCGCCTCACTCGCCCTGGGGCGACCCATTACAATAGGGGAGAATAGGCCCCCTTTATGGATGGGGCAGGGCTGTGTAGGGCCCTGCCCTCCCACCCCCCAGGCTGCTCATAAACCTCCTTTTACTGCCGGGCAAAGGGCTTTGATGAGCCACAGGCCGGGGTAGCAGCCGGGTGTGAATTGTGCCGACATGCGAGGAGCTGAGTGGGAGCTGGCCCAGATTCCCACGCCAGAGGGGCCCGGATCCCAGCAGCCAGGCAGCAGACTGAGCCCACGGGACGGGGCTGTGAATGCTGGGTCTCCAGCTGCCCCTGTGCAGCCTGGCCCCACGGCCGAGCCTCCCCCCTATTACACACACTGGGGCTGCCCTCCAGATTACCTCCCCTCCCATCCAGCAGCAACGGCCAAAGAAAAACCTGCCAACGCCGGGGGCAAGAACAGGTTTTATTGCCACCCTCTGGGCTCTGCAGAGACATTCCCTTTCAAGCAGCACATTCTGGATCCCGCGCGGCCAAGTGCAGCGGGGAGAGATCCGTCACCGCTCTGGGGCGCTCCCCAAACAGCTGCCGGCCGGGCAAATGGGAAAGGAGAGCAGCAGCTCGCAGAGCGCTGAAGGCAGCATCCCCCAGCCACCAAGGCCCGGCAGAGCCCAGCGAGGGACAAACAGCCCCAGTAGAGCCCCTGGCAATGGCTTGCCTCCCCCGAACACAGACACCCTCCAAAGAGAGGCCTGGCTACGAAGCACCAGCCACGGGTGCATCAGGCTCTGCCTAGAGTGTCCGGAAAAGTCACATTTCAAAGCTCGGGGTGTCCTGGACTTGCCAAAACCTGGGATCTAGGGGACTCCAGAAGGGGCTCATGATCCGGCTGATACTCCCTACACTTTGCTGGTCTCTGCTGCTGTTGGTAGCCGGCCTTTGTGTCTCAGAAGAGGGTCAGACGGGCAGAAATTTCAGAAGCCACCGCCCTCCCAGCAAATCCAACGCGATACATTCAGACTCATCCACCTACGAGGGACAGGAACTGCTCTCCCTCCAGAGCCCCAACCACACACACCAGCCTTGATACCCAGGAATCCCTCTCAGAACATACGTAGTGCCGTACTGGGTCAGCCCAACAGTCTGTCCAGCCCAGCATCCTGTCTCCGACAGTGTCACAGTCAGTGCCAGACTGGGTCAGACCAATGGTCCATCCAGCCCAGCATCCTGTCTCCGACAGTGTCACAGTCAGTGCCAGACAGGTCCATCCAGCCCAGCATCCTCCGTCACTGCACTGGCTCAGAGCCCCGGCCTGTCACCAGTCCCGCTCCTGCGGCTCTCGGTAAGGCAGTCCCAGGAGCACAAAGACATCCTTCTCGGTGGGTGTGGGCAGGGCGAGGCCGGGCGCTACCTTGAGGCCGCCAGCACCGCGCACCACGCCGGCGGTCAGGGCGTGTTCGGACAGACTCATGCCCTTGGTCTTGGCCAGCGCCCGCATGGAGCGGTTGAAATGGGCGGAGCCAGTAAAGTAGAGCAGGGCGCAGGCGAACTCGCTGTACGGCACCACGATGATGTCGAGGCGCCGGTGGCGCTGGCCAGGCCCAGGCAGACGGCACACGCCCAGGTACTTCTTCTGGTTGCCACTGTCTTCCTGGCTCACCAGGTCATCCGTGAGGAAGCCTGTGGGAAAGGAAAGGAAGGTGAGGGGGGGGGGGGCATTTGTGATGCTGCTCCCCTCCCATCTAGCTTCTGTTCAGTCCCACCTGGTGCTGATCCCCCAGGGCCCCCCAGATGGGGCTTTGGGTGCAGCCAGGCCACCGCACAGCGCAAGCCACTGCCAGCCAGCACGGGCTGGAGGGTCACCCCCATCCGGGGGCTCAAGAGGTTCCCTCCCCCCCGAGCTCTCTCAGGCCTCTCTGCTATTCCAAACGGCAGTCAAAGGGAAGGGGGCAGCCAGCTGCGAGAGGAGGAGGAGGAGGGGCCCAAACTGCCCCGGTGCTGGGGCCCCAGAGACCACAGCTGGCCATGGGGCTCTGCGTAGAGAACGTCCAGCTAGATCCAGCACCTGGGAGCCAGGCCACGCGGCCGCTGCTCCCCGAGCAACGACCTTCCACTATCGCCTGCCCTTCTGCCGGGGCCCCCGAGGCAGCAGCTCTGGAGCTCTGCTCTCCCTGCCCCAGGACTCCACCCGCCAGGGGAAGCCAGAGTGAGGAGATGTCACCTCTGCCCGGCTGGGCCAGGCCAGCCCCGGAGCCCAGCCCCAGTAGCTGCAGAGGCCCCCAGGCAGGACTGGGGTGCAGGGGCCGAGTCAGGCTGGGTCCCTCCAGCCCCGTACCACTCTTCCGGAGGCTGTCAAGCAGCTTGCCAAACACCCCGCGGTGAGAGTGCCCATCCGGATGGGTCACCAGCACGTCTACGTCCCCGCAGGTCGGCTTGCCACGCCGGTACGAGCCACACGCCACACATGCCAGCCCGGGATTGAGGGACTGGGCTGCCTTGCGGACCTTGAGAGAGAGAGAGAGAGATGGGGGTGGAATGAGGAACAAGTGTGCAGCTCTCGGCTGGAAAACCGCTCCCCCCTGCTGGCGGGAGCAGCGCCCTGATACTACCCCACCCAAGGCACAGCGTCCGCCCTCAGCGCACACACCTGAGAGGGAACAGGACTGTATCTGGGGCAGCCGGAGGTCCCCTCCCCTCCCCAGGCCCACGGAGCAGACAGGGAACCGGACACACCCCCTGCTTGTGAAGGGAGACTTCGAGCAAAGCTAAAACCCTGGCCCCTGGGTTCTCCTCTTGCCGGAGACAGGGATCCAACGGCCACACGCCAGTGAGAGCTGGGAGGTCACCCCAGAGACTCTCCTGACCCCAGTGGGCTCTGGGGCTGCACAGCTCAGCCCTGCAGGAGCAGGAGGACTCAGCCCCTGGAGGCCTTGCAGCCCGTCTCCAAGGCAAGTCAGCCCCGAATGGCTCCTTGCTGCCCCAGACGATTTGGATCCTCAGCACACAGAGCAGACCCTGCTGCCACGGCAGGTGAGAGCTGGCAGGTGCCCCGGCCGCAGCCAAGGAGAGCACGGCTCCCTAGCTCAGAGCGGGATGCTGGGGAGCAGGTGAGGGGCCCCAAGGTGCTTCTCGCGTGAACCCAAGCACAGCAGCCACGTCCAGGGTGGAGCCCGGCTGCCTCTCGGCACGGACACGCCGACGGCTTCATTACGACAAGGCTTGGGAATCTCCTCAGCAGCCGAGGGCTCCCGCCCAGGCACCATGGCAGCCAGGCCGACCCCCCCGGGGTGCAGAGCAGGCGCCCCTTTGTCAGTCTCTGGGATCATCCTTCATTAATGGGGGCTAAACCCATTAACCTTTGCCCCGGGATGCTCTGAGGAGGAGGTGGAGGTGCACAGCTTTTCTAATGCAGATTGGCCCCCTTCGCTCTCAATGAAGATTTCCGGGGAGCTGCCAGTCCCTGGGAGCTCAGTGTGACAGGCAGCGCGGACGCCAACTAATCCACTCATTCTCCTGTCGCTGCCCAAGGTGTAATCCCATCAAACCCACAATAGCCCCGCTCCCGGGGGCTGACGGCTCCTGAGGTCACGCTAATCCCAGGCCTGGGGCGATGCCCCCAGTGGGGACGTATTCTTCCTAGGCAGTCGCTGCGACCGAGTGACAGTGTCACGCTGGCCAGCGCTGCCATGGCGATCCGAGAGTGCACGGAGCAATGAGCGAGCCCCCCCCCCGGCTTCCCAGCACCTTCGCTGGCTGCCCCCTCCCAGCCTGGAGGAGCCTTGGGCCAGGCCTGGTGAGAGGGGGATGGTGCTGGCCCAGGAGGAGCAGAGCCCCCTGGGGAGTCTGCCAGGCTGACAAGGGCCCCACGCTGCCACCGGGCCAAGGCTGGAAGCAGCTTTCTTAACAGGAGGTCAGGGAGTTGCCCGGGTCTAGCGGGGGACAGAGAGTTCTGGGGCCAGCGGACGACAGTGGCAGAGTCTGGTACCACACGCTGCTGCCTCTGCCTGCCTGGAGCTCCAGCCCCAGAGACCTGCCTTTTAGCCACACGAACCTCACTGCTACTACTGTGGCCGAAGCCGCTAACGCAGCAAGTGTGCCAGGGAAGCAGGTTTCTATTCCTAGCTCCGGCACAGTCTTGCTTGGGGGCCACCTAGCCCTTCCACTTCTCCCTCCCCAAACAGGGGGCTCTGCTAAGAGCAGGAGGGCACCCCAAGCACCCTGACCAGGGGCGTGCGACAACAGCGTAAGAGAAATGACAACTCTCTCCCCCCCCCCAGTCGAAGCTGGCACAGGGGCTGGACAGTACAGGAGGCAGCTCACACCCCTGCCCAGTGCCTGGACGAGCCATAGGTCAGAAGGTGCAGCGTGAGGCTGGGCCCCCCCGTGCCCTGACCTCAAGGGGCTTCCACTCTGCTTAGGGGGGTGGGCGGGCCAGAGCCTCAGACCGGGGAAAGCTCCAGAGTCATCACAGGGCAGGTCTCATTCAGCAGAGACCTCCCGGCTTTGTGTGTGAGCAACACAGAAACGGCTTCAGGGAACTCTCTCTCTCTCTCTCTCTGTCAAACCCTTGAACACAACGGGATTCGCTGGATTCTGGAATCCCGCCAGGCAGAAGACTATTCCGAGCGGTTCTGCTGGGAACGTCTGGGTGATCCTGACCCCATTAACGGTGAGGACAACCAGGGACTCACTGTTTGCTCAATTTCACTGGCCTCCTTCCACGGCATGCGCTCCAGGAAGTCGTCATAGTGTTTCAAGCCGATGGCCTGCTGGCTAGTGAGGGAGGCCTTGGCCCGGACGTCATCCAGAGAGCGCAGGCCCTGCTGGAGCAGACAGGAACACTCAGACACACCGACTCCCAGGAGCCAGCAGGCAGAACAGAGCAATGGAGGTTGCCCCTGCCCAGGAGAGTGGCAAGCGGGGGGAGAGAACATTACCTGCTGGTACCACATCTGGGCAGTCTTGGTTCCAGCCCCCCAGATGTTGGAGAAGGCCTCCAGAACTGGGACGCTCTCACTGATGTGGTCCAGCTTGCGTAGGTGACCACTCTCCAAGATCTCCTTAATCTTCTCCGCCATCCGATTCCCGATGCCGGGAATCTGACAGGCCTCCTAAGACAAGGACAGTCGGGGAGCAGGTCATGGGTGTCAAGGAAGGGTGGGGTCATTCCAGCCCCATGAGAATCACCCCAGCACCGAGCCCCCGTGGGACTCCGGCAACACTAGTAGAAAGGGTAAAGGAGGATCCACCCCACCCCAGGAGGCTGGGGCCAGTCACTAGCTCTTGGATCGCAATACCGTGCCCCTCCCATCTCTGGTCACAGGGCCGGTCTGCTAGCCTGGACCTCATTCTTGTCCTCCTTTCCCACCCGCAATCCCTTTGGAAGTCCAAGCACCAGGACTGCAGCGTGTCCCTCCCCAGTGCCACAGCAGAGAAAGCAGGGCAGCCAGGTAGGACAGGGCTGGTGCTCCCTCCTCACACAGCTGCTCCGCCTAGCCTCACGCTGGGACTGGCCATGGGCAGGAAGTCAGGGCAGCAGGACCCACTCCCTCACCTCTCCGGTTACCTGGTAGGAGGCGAGCGGCTTGTGGTAGCTCTTGAGTGCGTTGATAGCTTTGGAGTAGCCCAGAGCCCGCCACCGGTCTCCCTGGACGGAGTAGGCCTTTGCCAGCACCTCCAGCTTCTCAGTGATGGGCTGGTTGTGATTCTCTTTCTTGCTCTCCGAGGACTGAGCACAAACCCACTTGCTGCCAATGGGGGATGCTGCCGCGGAGCCACCATCATTCTCTCTCGAAGAGGTGTCACAGTCCTTGCCCGAAATCAGCGCTTCCAGGTCTCCCAAAGTGACGGCGGCCTCCTCCCTTGTGCTCCCCTCATCCTCCGAGCCCCTCTACGGACAGAGCAGGGACAGCAATCGGCCGGGCACCCACGGGCTCTGCCTGCAGCCAGTTTGCTAGAAGGAACCCATGCAGCCCTCGCAGCTGCACTAGCCCCCCACCCTTCCCAGTCCCAGCCAGTTCACAAGGCATGGAGAAATCAAAGGGGCCATATCCAGGGTGCTGAAGGGGAGCGCTCTGCCTCCATGCAGGCCCTTGGGATGGAAGGGGATCAGAGACTGTCCTAGAAGGCACAGCCGCCGCTCCGCACATTTCAGCCACTGGAGGGCAGCAGCAGCTCAGCAGCAGGCCCCGTGCGCCATCCTGTGGTGCAGAGCGTTAACAAACAAGAGAATCTACAGCTTCCTGATCTACCGTTAACCGGGCTCCGCTCCCACGTGCCTTGTGGGACGCCCCGCGGCAGAGCTGCCCCACACGAGACTTGGCAGCCACTAGCGAGCCCCTTCCTCTACCTTTCCTTTCTTGAGCACACACCCTGCCTGGGCTGGGGGTCTCTGACACAGGGCACAAAACCAGGGGAGCCTGGCAGAGCATGTAGCGGTTCAGCAGGTGGCTGCCCCTGGTTTGGTGAATAAAACCCCATTTCTAGCAAAGGTCTGTCTCCAAACAGAGGGGGTGTGAACGACAGCGGCTAGAGAGCAGCCCATACAGTGAAGTGCAACCCACCACCCCGAGGGGAAGGGACGCCCCCAGGTCTGGAAAGCAGCAGAGAGCAATTCCCAGGAGCGACTCCCCCTGCCCAGGCGGTGCGTTCCAAACAGAGCGACTCCTGTGTAGCTGGCAGGTGTCTGGATTTGGGTTGGAGGGAGGATGCCAGCTTAGTAAGGCAGGGGGTGGGGAGAGAACATCCATGAGACCCCAGGGGAGCTCCTGGCAGCAGCAAGCGAAGATCTGGCCCACGGCCCACAGAGAAAACCCGTCACTGGAGCTGCACAACTGTAGCTCTCAGCTCCACCCCAGGCCTCAGCCCCTGGATTACTGCAGCACTTTCCAGGCAGGGCCACCTTTGTGACTGGTTCACTGGCTGAAGCTGCTGCAGCGCACAGCAGCTCACTCTCTGCACGGCATTACACCCCAGGAAAGTAGCACCCCTGCTCTCAGGAGTACTACGTTTCACTCCCCCCCCCTCACAGGGTCTCCTTTCAGTACAGCCGGAGAGTCCTGCTCAGTGTTGGGATCCGATCTCTCCCAAGAGCCGTCAGTCCCTCAACGGGCAACTGAATTATTTACTCTGCATTTGAGGGGCTGCAGAGCTTTCCTTTCTGCCACTGTCTGGTGTTTTGAGCGGTTTGATTCCTGCCGTAAAGCACTCTTGGGTCTGATGGCAGAGGGCTCTAGTGAAATGGAACTGGGTGGATGGGCGTTAGCCCCGGTAGGAGACACTAGGTTTGCTCCTGGCAGTGCCAGGTGATTTTACACCCTTCAGTGGAGAAGGGCCTGCCATCAGGAGCCAAACCAGCCACTCACCTGGGCAAGCTGGCCTGTCTCTCCAGCATCCCGCTGCCCCGAGGAGTCTGAGCTGCAAGGCGAGGTGGCCACGGCCTGCTCCAAAGCATCGTTCTCCGTCTGAGGCTCGACATTCCCCTTGGCCAAGACCTGAGGTGGCCCCTTTGGCGGATCCTGTCCAGCCAGGTACCTGCCAGAGACCAACATGCAGCTGAGTGGGTTCACAGACCTGGGAGGGGGATCACCCCGCTTGGGAGGTGCAGCCAGTAAGTCTGGCTCCTGCCAGCAGTAGATCAGTGGCTCTAGCCGGGCTAACACTCCCCACCCCTTACTGAGCGATGCTGGGTCTCACCACGGGAGATCGTGTTCAGGATTGCCGATAGGGGCAACGTAGAGAGATAACGGGCCAGTGGCTCTTGGACAAGGACAGTGCGCAGCGACAGTGTGGCCAGTAACCACCCAGTGTCACGTCTAACCCTGCCCCCCCGTTCCAATCCTGTAGACAATGTAAGACCTGGCTGTTCCGCCGTGCTTTCCCTGAGGGAGAGGGAGTGGGGGGTATATTGTGATTTAAATCGTATTATTGTTGTTTTGAATTGTTTTAATATGTTGTTAGCCACCCCGCGATGCTTTTAGCAAGAGGGGGCAGAATACAAATTTTATTATAAATAAATTATAAATAAACCTGCCCCCCAAGGCTTGGCTCTTTCTTGTGCATGAACTACCCGCTTGCTCTCCGTTCCATCTGCAGCAAGAGACAAGGGAATTTGAACAGCAGCTTTCAGAGACCGCAGCTGTGTCTCCTGCACAGTCCCCGGTACCGGCTGACTGGACCACACTGCAGGCTTTGATGCATTTCTCCCCACTGCACTTCTCTGGGGCGGGGGCTGAGCTATTACCCCCTGCCCCATTGAAGACCCTGAGAACTATGGCTGGATTCAAGAACTGCTTTGCACTGAGCAAGATCCAACCAGGTGGTAAAATCAGCGCTAGATGCAGATAAGCAGCCAGGCCAGGCCAAGTCCTCCAGAAAGTCTTGCCGTGTCCGCAGCCGAGAAGAACTACCCTGTGGGTTAACGAGACCCAGGCTACAGCCCCAACCACTGGGCCATCCCTCCTTGGTTCCCAGATGAACTGGCCCTGGGACTTCATGGAGAGTCACTGATGGGGACTCAGGACTACTGGGTTCTCTTCCTAGCTGTGCTCCAGAATGGCCCTGGGCCGGTCACATGCCCCCTCAGTGACCCAGGCTGGAAAACGGGACCAAGCCTGAGGGCTGGCGGAGTCGGTGACAGAAGAGCACTGCTTGGTGGGGTCACACACCTGTCTGAGATGAAGATGCTGTGGCCCGTGGTGCTCAGCAGCCTCTGTTCTCTAATACAGGAGCTCAGCCAGGCGGCCTTCACCAGCTGCAGCCCTGGGGGGAAGCTGTCCAGCCGCAGGAGGCGAAAGGCCCGGCCGCAGTTCATGCCTTCGTCCACCAGCACGTGCGTCACGGCCGGAGAGAGCTGGTCACAGACGCGCCCCCCGCGCTGCACAATCTGCTTACGAAAGATCTCAGCCCGGGCCTGGCCCATTCCTGCCTGCAAGACGTAGGCGGTGACCGGCTTCAGCCACTCTGCTAAGGGAAGCCACACGGACAGAGCGGGTTACCAGAGAGAGGGGCAAGTACAGCTCCTCGCCGTTCGCTACGGGTTTGCTACCCAACGGCTCCTCCTGGTTTGCCTGCAAGTTGCAAGAAAACAGCTCCTTGGCAGGCAGGGAACTCACAGGAGCAGCAGTGACAGGGGTGGGAGCTGCTGCTGTTCCAGGGGTCCTGCCGCTGCTGCTCCTCCCAGCACCACCTTCCCTTCTAGCCGCTGAGTAAGCCCCACCCCGCCCCTCCTGTCCGGTAGCTGCCGGCACACGCGGCGGAGACCCCATAGCACAAGTCTAGGAGCCCAAGAAAGGGAACGTGGGTCACTTGGTAGAAGTACTCGGTCTGGGTGTGACAGAAATGCACCTGCCCCAATGCCAGACGTGACCCATCCCGCTAGAAAAGCCTGAATTTCCACTAAGAGAGTCTGTGGCCACGGCCTCCCCCACTCCCGTCATGGCCTCTCGGGTCAGCAACACGTTCACCGTGTTCTCAGGGGCCGCCCCACAGCTCGGGGGAGGGTCGGGGCACTCCCTGCCCTTGGAGGTTTGCCGGAGCCCCAGCCTGACCATCTTCTAGAGGCAAGCGAGGCTCACTTGTGTGACCAGCTATGGGTTGGGGTCTATTCTATGTCTGGGGTTATGGCTTTCATCGGTTTTGTATATATACACGGCTAGCCACCCTGAGCCTTCCGGGAAGGGCGGGAGACTAATCAAATTAAACAAGCGACCCTGGAGGCAACCACTTGCAGCGAGTGGCCCCCCACGGCAAGTAGCAGGGAATGTCGCTCCGTCGAGAACCGCGAGCCACCAGCCCAGAACTCACCCTGAACGCTCCCCGCTTCCTCCTCTTTCGGGACCTTCGCAGGGACCTTCCTCTCCGACTCATCCCTCACCTTCTTCCTCTTGGGGAAAGCCTTGACAATCCCTTGGAGCGCCATGGGCCCCGAGACGGGCACGCCAGCCCCCGCAATCACCCTCAGGAGAAACAAGAGACGCGTTTGGAGCAAAGAGCGCTAAGCCCCCCACAGCCCTTTGCAGCCATCGGGGCCTCCTAGCAACACTTATGAAAATGCATGTTGCAGGGCCTGTATCAGCACCCAAGCCCTGCAACATGTATTTTTCATAAGTGTTCCTTAAAAACTGCAAACACTGAGAGCAGCTGGCCCAGCTTCAGCCACCAGCAGAGACCAGCGCGGCGTCTGGGAACGAACCCGTTTCACGGGTCACGACCTCCACTAGCGCCAACCCGGGGGGGGCGGGGGAGAATGTTGCCCAAACCCCTCCCGGGGGGAGGGGGAAAGAGACACCCCCTCCCCAATGGGGGGGGGGAAGAAGGGGTTGCAATGAGAGGGGAGGGGACCCCAAATTCCCTGTCTGGGGGAGGGGGGCTCTGAGCCTGGGGGGAGGAGGACCCCCAAACCCCTGTCTGGGGGAGGAGCGGAGACCCCGAGGGCTGGGGGGGCTCTGAGTCGGGGGGGTGTGAGGCGCCCCTGAGTCTGAGCAGGGGAGACCCCGGGGCGGGGCTAGGGAGCCCTGGACTCCTGGCCTATGGGGGAAGGGGATCCCCAGGCCCTGCCCGGGGTGAGGGGAGACCCCGTCCCGATCTCACTTACTGGGTAGGCGCCGCTTGCGCCGGGTTCGCTTCCGGGTCGGGGCGGAAGTGCGGCTGGTTGCTATGGAGACGCGGCCTAGGCCCATGGCGGCGGCGGGGGGCTGGCTCGGGCGGCTCCGCGGGGCCCACAAGACCGCGCTGCTGCAGGACGGTAACTGCCCCCTCGCCCCCCCCCGCGGGCATCCTGCCAGTACGCATGCGCGGGCCAGCGCTCGGGCCAGCCCCTGCCAGGATCGGGTCCAGGGGCAGGGCAGCC
>QEPC01008216.1:3883963-3923340 GCA_003113815.1 Sphenodon punctatus
CCTGCCAGTACGCATGCGCGGGCCAGCGCTCGGGCCAGCCCCTGCCAGGATCGGGTCCAGGGGCAGGGCAGCCACCTCAGCTACTGACACTGCCCGAGCGCCGCCTGCGCGGAAGCTGCCCTTTGCCCCCTCTTCGCTCAGCTAAATCCCCCCGCTGCCCTTCGGCTCCCCCCCCCCCTTCGCTCAGCTAACCCTTCAGCTCCTCTTCACCAGCCTAAACACACTGAGTTCCTTACTCTTATGATTGCCATTCCGCCCCTTTAATCCTGGACACTTCTGAAAAATACATGCTGCAGGGCTGCATTGGTTCCGCTGCAGGGCTGCACCATGTATTTTTCAGAAGCAGCCTAGATTAAAGGGGAGGTATGGCAACCCTACTGCATCTTTACTTTTCTAGGCTAAGCACACCCAGCCCCTTCCACCTTTTATTTCATTGACATGGGGTGGTGGTGAGAGGGGACGATGCAAGGGGTGAGGTACAGCAGCTGGGGGAGCATGGCCATCCCCACCCACGCTCCCTCAAAGATCTCACCTTGTTGCCTCTGTTGTGCCCAGGGAAGAGAAAAGTCCATTTCCTGTTTGACGATGGGAAGGAGATGGCCGAGGAGTACGACATGAAGACCAACCAGCTCCTCAGTAAGCGAGCACACTTCCTTTCTGTCCCTGGAACGTGCAGGGCTGCCGGGGCCTGCCGGAGGTGGATAGGGGTGATTATGGGGCGCGGTAGCGATTCCCACACAGCTTAGCTAGGGCCACGGGAAGGGAAGGGAAGGCAAGGCAAAGAAGTGACTCTCCCTCTGATTGATAGAAGCCCACTCGGGCACTGGTTACGTGAACTCAGTGAGACCTGCAGGGTAGACATGGGCACGGGGACCTTTCCTCTCCACCCCCTGGAATCAGAGGTCCAGCTTGCTCCTTGCCCCAAGAGCAGCAGGGATGGCAAATAGAGCTGCTGTCTCAGCTTGGAAAAGAGACGGGGTGAGGAAATCAGCCCCTCACAGCAAGGGCCAGGAGGAGCCTCGGTAGCCAAGACTGCGTGGACACCCAGCAGCAAAGAGCAGGGGGGTTCTTACCTCAGACTTGTTCCCTCCTCAAGTCCACGGCTCCAGCTGCTTAGGGCTTGCTATAAACACATGGAGGTACAGGGCAGCAGCAACTTTGACAGAAAAACACCCCCTACTAGCAGCCCCCAAGCTCAGCAGCACCGAGAGACCTGCTCCCCATCATCTCTGCCTCTGTAGGAACAGCCCTGCCATCTCTGGCTGAGCCGCAATCCCTTCCCGTTCTCTCTGCAGCTCGGAAATGGCGTGAGAAGAACGCGCTGGGGGCCTGCGGCAAGTGGCAGACGGAGGTGGGGGAGCCGCACCCGCCCGTCACAGGAGCACCGGCCACAGAACTCATCCAGGAGAGTAGCTCCAATGTACGTAGGACGCACTGCGGTCACAACGCCGTGTACTGCTGGGGTAAGCTGGGCTAGCTGCAGCCCAGTCAGCGTGACCAGGGGGCACTCTGAGGGGAGTGGGGAGCCCAGCTTGGCCTATAAGGCATGGGTCAGCAAGCAGAGCCTGGCTCCTGAATTGGGTCAGCACTAAGGTTGTCCCCTATGCAACTTTTTAAGGAATACTTATGAAAAATACATGGTGCCGGGCCTGCATTGGCCTAAGACAAGCCCTGCAACATGTATTTATTTATTTCAACAGGTTTCCTACCCCGCCCCTCCTGCCACAGGCAGCTCGGGGTGGCTCATAGTCCTTGGAGCAGTTAGGGCCACTTGTGAATTAAATCCGTGCCCATCCTGGCCGCGCACGGCCTGCCAGGAGACACTAGGGCCGTGGGTGGGCAGTGCCGAGCCACCTCAAAGAGGCGGTGATGTGACCTCTGCTCAAGAAACCATCTCTCGACATTGACTCCCTTGCCAGTTGTCGGCCAGTCTCTGGGGCATCTGGATCGGGTCAGTCTTCTTGATCCTTCCCAGTCCGGCTTTCGCCCTGGGTTTGGCACGGAGACTGTGCTTGTGGCTTTGGTTGACGACCTGCGCTGTGAATTAGATCAGGGCAGATCATCTCTTTTAATTCTATTAGATCTGTCGGCAGCATCCAATACCGTTGACCACAAGATGTTGGTGGGCCGGCTGCGGGACCGGGCCGGAGTGGGTGGTATTGTTCTTGAACGGTTCCGCTCATTCCTGGCTGGGAGAACTCAGCGGGTGGTTTTTGGGGAGTACGCTTCATCTCCCCGGGACCTCGTGTGTGGAGTCCCACAAAGTTCTATTCTGTCCCGTGTACACGCGCGTTTGGGCGAGTTCGTGAGAGGGTTTGGCGTGTGTTGTCATCAGCACGCCGATGATACACAACTTTACCTCTCCCAACAGTCTCGGTGCTCACCCCGGTGCCTGGCGGCTGTCGGGGACTGGATGAGGGCGAGCCGTCTGAAGCTGAATCTCGACAAGACGGAGGTGATGTTGGTGGGTAGGGCTGAGGAGGTGGTAGCTCTTGTCATTGACGGGGTTTGCCCCCCTTTGCCCACTCAGGTCTAGTCTGGGAGTGCTTCTCGATTCACAACTCTGCCTGGATTCCCAGGTGGAGGTGGTGGCGAGAGGAGCATTTCGCCAATTACATCTGGTGCGACGGCTGCGGCCGTGTGTCTCAGACTCCGATCTGGCCACCCTCATCCATGCCTTTATTACCTCTAGACTAGACTACTGTAACGCACTCTACGTGGGGCTACCCTTGGGGACAGTTCGGAGGCTGCAGCTGGTGCAGAATGTAGCGGCCCGTCTCCTAACCGGGACAGGTCGTCACGAGCACGTTACACCGGTGCTCCGGGTTTCCTGGGTGGCGACGATGGGGAGGTGTTCTCGGTGGCTGCTCCCGGGCTGTGGAACTCCCTCCCAATAGGAGGCCTGCCTGGCCCCAGACCTCCCCTCGTTCCGAAGACCGTGGTAGACCTGGGTGTTCCACCGGGCCTTTGGAGAGGGAGGGAATTGGTGCTGCCCTTTTAGTGTATGTTTAGTATATTTTTAGTATTTTTAATGAATTTTAAATTGTGAATTGTTGACTGTGTGTGCGTGTGCCGCCCCGAGCTGCTCTGTGAGCAGGAGGGTTGCAGGATAAAAGAAAACTGAAATGAACTGATAAAAACAATAATAAATCTAAACAGCTCATAGGAGGAGGATAAAAATACCCCAACCCAAAAAACCACCCTGACCCACTCCCCCACCCAACCCCCCATCTCCCTCGCCAAACGCCTGGCGGAACAGCCAGGTCTTACAAATTCTTCAATAACGGGAAATCCGGTGCCGACCGGGCCTCCGCTGGAAGGGAGTTCCACAGCCGTGGTGCGGCCACCAAGAAGGCCCTGCCCTGCGTGGCCCCCTGACAGACCGGGGCTCCAAGAAGGGCACTCCTGGACGACCGCAGAGGCCGATCCAGAGTGCAGGGAGTGAGGCGGTCCCGCAGATAGGTAGGGCCAAGACCAACACCTTGAATCTCCTGGAAAACTACCGGCAGCCAGTACAGAGAACCAGTGTAACATGCTCCTGGCAGCCCAGTCCCATCAAGAGACGGGCCGCTGCATTCTGCACCAGCTGCAGTTTCCGAGTCGTCATCATGGGTAGCCCCACGTAGAGCGCGTTACGATAGCCCACTGTAGAGGTGATGAAAGCATGGACGAGGGTGGCCAAGTCCGAGACATACGGCCGAAGCCGTCGCACCAGATGCAATTGGTGAAAAACACTCCTCGCCACTGCCTCCACCTGAGCATCTAGGAGCACCCCCAAACTCTGTACCTGGTGGCCCCCATCAATAATGGGGGCCACCCTGTCCACCATCTTGCCTACCAACATCAGCTCTGTCTTGTCAAGATTCAGCCTCAATCAATTAGCCGTCCCTCACAGCTGCCAAACACTGAGTAAGCACCGAGCCTGCCGAGCCTGGGTCCAATGAAAAAAAAGAGGTAAAGCTGGGTGTCGTCAGCATCCTGCTGAGGATCAACAGGGTCGAATGACCCCAGTCCAATTCCTGGTGCAGGTTGTCAACCCATGCCACAAGTGCAGTCTCAGTGCCATGACCCGGACGAAATCCCGACAGAGGGATTAAGAAAATGGATGCGGTCAAGATGCTCCTGTAGTTGATGGGCCACTACCTGTTCAATAACCTTCCCTTGCGGCGACAGAGTCCGTGTCAAGTGATGGTTTCTTGAGCAGAGGCCGCACCACCGCCTCGAGATGGTCCAGCACTCTGCCCTCGCGAAGGGAGGCATGGACCACCCAGCAACGGCCCCATTGTCTCATGGCAGACGGGCAAGGATCTAATTCACAAGAGGTGGCTTTGACAGCCCCCCAGAACATCCACCGCATCAGCGAATGTCATCGACTTAAATTGATCTCACAAACTCAGACACGGTGGAGCTTCCATAACCTTTGGTTCCCCTAACGTAGTGAGTGCGGCGTTGAAGTCGTGGTGAATACGAGCTGTTTTAGCCACAAACATGTCACAGCGTGCCGTAAATGACTTCACTCCTAGGTGGAGGGAGGCCGGACTGGCCAGCCCCCGCACCACCCAGAAAAGCTCCGCTGGACAAGATTTTGCAGATGCTATGAAGGAAAACTAGTTTTTTGCTGCCTGCATAGCCACGGCATAGGCTCGTAAACTAGCTCTCTGGTGCAATCTGTCGGCTTCAGCACGCGAACGCCGCCGCCAGCGTCCTTCTTGGTTCAGCACCCACAGCTCCTCCGAAAACCAAGGGGGCCTGCAGTGCTGTCGCCTGGGCAGAGGGCGTCTAGGAGCGGTCTGATCAATGGCCCCAGTCAGCAGAGTATTCCCTAATGCAACACGGTCATCAGTGAGACAGTCGACATGGTCAGAGGGTAACTCCCCCAGAGCCACTCTGGTTCCATCAGTCTCGGGGGGGCGAACCATTCAAATTGGTTCTGCACCTTTCTGTATCTTTCATAGGGGTTCCTTAAAAAGTCACATGGGTGGGAACTTTAGTCAGCACTCAGAGCCTGGCTCCATGCTCCTCCTCCACTGCCTTGTGTCCGGCCAGCTGTGGAGCTCGTGCTGCCCACCTCCCCTGCTTATTCCCGTCCGGGGGGAGATGGGGAAGGCCACCCCGGCGCATCCTCACCTGGTGTGCATTTGCCCTAGCCTGTCTTCGTGCGGAAGGACACCAAGAGCAGCTTCCAGTGGCGTGTCCGGAACCTGCCCTACCCCAAGGAGGTCTACAGCATCACAGTGGAGAAGGAGCAGCGCTGCTGCATCGTCCGCACCACCAACAAGAAGTCAGTCCCGCTCAGCCTGTGGGTCGCTCAGGCTCCTGCCTGCCTCGGAGGGGAGGAGCGGAGCTAGTGCGGGAGTGGAATGGCCACCTTGCTGCAGCCCCACCCCTGCTATTCCACACCAGGCTCAGCCCTGCTAACCCAGGCCTCGATTTCCCCCCTTAGCTCAGTTGGATCCTACAATCTCCCGGCTAACTCGGCTCGTCCCCTGGTGTGGCTGGCTAGCAGCCTGTTCTCCCAAGCTGCCCTAGAGAGCCATGGGGCTGGTTTCCCTTTGCTGAGGCCAGCGGCTACGTCTTGCCTCCAGTCCTAGTGCCTGAAAGCACCCTGTGGCCTTTGCCACGCTCCCAGGAACCTTTCCGTCAGGGATGGCGTCACCTGCCAGGTACCTGGGGAGCAAGAGGTAGCCGAGACCCTAAGTACAGGAGCCCGTCTGCAGAGAGCTGGCCTGGGCCTGCTTCCTGGCTGCCAACCCCTGCTCCCCTCCGCCAGCGAGTGCAGAGACAGGGCCCTTGCTTGGAGCGTTGCAGCAAGATGGGCGTGAATGGAGGGTGGGTTCCCCCTTCCCAGCCCTCTGTGCCGGCTCCCCGTACGTGCCTGCAGGTGGCGCTGTTGGCAAAGCTCTCTTCCTTTCTGTTCCCTGGCGGCTGGCAGAGAAGGAGTCAGGGAAGCACCACTTCGCCAGTAACTGGGGCAGTAGCGTAGCCTCCAGGTAGTAGGTGGCCCAGCCCCATGGGCCAACTCCTCTGCAGCAGCCAGTGCCTGGTACTTCCCGGGACTCTCCCGTCCCTGCTGAACCGAGACAGGCCCCTTCCCCTCCCTCCCCAGTGCTGGAGGACTAGGCTTGTCAGCCTGGGCAGGCGCTGGCTGAATCCCGGAGGCAGAGAGGCCAGGTGCTTCACTCCAGGGTCCGAGAGCAGCAGTGACAGCCCCAGCTCAGGCCGTGAGCATATGCAGAAGGCTCTATCCCCCTACGGTCTGGGGCTGGCTGTGAGAAAGCGGGACCCCAGAACACCGTGTCGTCAGACCCTGCAATGCGGCTCCAGGTAGAGGGTCTAACTCATGTCACTCCTGCTCGGTGTTGGTGGAGGGGTTTGGGGGCTAGGTGAAGAGCATCTCTTCCCCCACCCCAAGGGTAGTAGGGAGACTCCCCTGCTTGCCGGCACCCCCCTCTCCCCCCCAAGCCAGCTGTCCCCATCCTTCTATAACGGGGAACTAGAGCAGAAGGTTCTCTCTGCCAGAACACCGCAAACCCAGCAGCAAAAGCCTTGCCTTGTTCCTAGAGACTTGAATGCCACGTGGCAGGAAGCCTCCCTTCTGCCTAGCTAGAAGGGCAGATCCCTGCCTGGGGCAGAGCCAGCCCAGGAAGCAGAGCCCCTCGCAAAGCCGGCTGGTGTTGGAGAGCTCACACAGGTGGGCTGGGCCCACTCTCACCGGTTTGTGCTTTCAGGGAGCGCAGCAGGAAGCTTTTCCCAGGCTAGAGCAATGCTCAGCTGACACCAGAATTCTACTTGCTCAGGAAGTGGGTTCCCCTCGGGCCCTGCCCCCCAAAATCCCACCTAACAGCCACCCTCACCTGCAGTTCTGCCCTGGGCCACAGGGTGAGAGCCAAGGGCAGAGAATCCCAGCTGCCAGCCCAGCAACCACCACTCACTTCTGCCCTGTGGCTTCCCTCCTTACCGGCCACTGCGAAAGCTGCTCGAGGGGGATTTGCTGGAAGCCTCTTGCTGTAAAACAAATCCATTAAAACAAGTCTGCCCCCCCCAAGCAGGCAAAGCCCCCTGCATAAGGTTGGCCCAGATTCAGTGATTGCAGGGAGAAGTAGTAGAGGTGGCCAGCAGATCGGGTTTCCTTTGATCTTGTCACCGATTTTAGCTCGAGGCCCGGCTGAGCCATTCTTCTCCCCTCGTCTTGGTCCTGGGGCAGCTCAGCGCGGGTGCTCATTGAGTCCTGGGCCCGCTCTGGGTACGGCTGGTTTTGTCTAATCGGTAAGAAGTTAACACTTCCTTAACGTGTCTTTTGTGTTCTTCTAATCTCTGCTGTTTAACCTTTGACACCTCCCTTATTAACTGTGTCTGCCACCTTTCCCAAATACCGACAGCGCAGGGACAGAGCCTGCGGTAACGTTCTCCCCCCTTTGTGTCTTGGGAGAGAGCGAGAGCCGCCAGCCTCTAGGCCAAGCAGGTTTAATGGTGAAAGATCACTCCCCGACTGACACCAGGAAGCAGGCTCTTCCGCTCAGCGCCAAGCCCTGGAGATGCTGGGGGGTGAGGAGAGGAGAGAAGCACCAGAGCTGCCCCAGCGTGGAGTGCCTGGGCCAGGCTGGGGGAGCATTGCTGTGCCTGCTCTCAGACTAGGGCTCTGGTACCAGTGCTCACTTGCACCGAATGGGCCACGAACGAGCTGGGGCTTAGGCAAGGGCCGTCGATGGGCTGTGGGGCCCAGCTGCCGGCTGCAAAGGCCGGGGGCAGAGACAGTCTCAACCAGCCTTGAAACACCAGGTCCCTATGGGAGCTTAGCGGAGTCTCTTCGGGCCTCCGTTCCCTGGTTTGCCAAGAGCCCTTCTCCCCCGCCCCCCAAGCCATGGGGAGGCGGTAGAGATCCACACTCGCAGGGAGCGGTTCTGTCACGGTCACGCTGGAGCCAGCAGCAGAGCCGCTCTCCTGTTCTCATCCGTCTCCTCTCTCCTCTCAGGTATTACAAGAAGTTCTCCATCCCCGACCTGGACAGGTACCAGCTGCCCCTGGATGCCGACGCACTGAGTTTTACTCACGCCAACAACACACTGATCATCACGGTAGGGCACCAGCCAACCTAATGGGCAGTAGCTAGCTACCCTTCCATCCACAAGGAGCCCAGCCTCCCAGCCCTCTTTGGAAGCTGCCCACCATCGCCCCCATTGTAGAGATGGGGCAACGGAGGCATGAACAGGCAGCACCTTGGCCCAGCCTCTGAGCCCAAGGGAAAGCTGGGATTGGGGCCAGGGGTGGCAAGCAAGGAGCCCAAAGGCTCGGACCGTTTACCTTGCCCCCCCTCAGTGTCCCCTAGGGCTGAGCCCATGGGTTTCTCCTCAGTGACTGTTGGCCAGTCAGTCACTGGTTTCCCTGCTCATCGTAGCACCAAGCACCTTGCCCCACAGCTCCGGGAGCCGCAGGGCCCTGGCGCGGTGCAGTGCAGCTAGCACGAGAAACGCAGACTGACCAGTGGGGTCACTGGCCTCAGCTCTTTGCTGGGCTGCAGGGCCACTTTCTCTCGGTGGCAGAGACCCCTCGGGGCCGGGCCAGGCCAGAAGCTCTTAGGGATCCCGTCTCTCTCTCTCTCTCTCACACACACAGTATCAGAAGCCACAGGAGATCCTGGCTGCGGAGGAAGAGCTCTACAAGGAGCTGAAGAGGATCAAGGCGGCTAACGATGGGGACGGAGAATGCAAGACGCAATAGCTGGGGGCAGAGAGTGGGGCATTTCTGTGTATTTATTCATTTGCTTTTCTAGTTAGAATAAACCCACTGAGGGGAGAGTTTCTGGGGTAGGAGGTTTCTTCCCATGGACCTGGCCCTAGACCAGCTCCTGCGGCCAGGTACAACTGAGCCCCACGCCTTCAATGCCTCTCCTCAGGGCCCTGGGAATCCAACCCCAGGGACGGGAGCACTCAGTGACCCTCCATTTCCCAGAGCTCTCCTTGGGCCTGGGACACGGGCCATCTCTTGGGCTGTGACCCAAAGCCGGCTGGAGTCCAGGGTTCTGCCTAGCAGCTTCACGACGGTGTCCGTGCCTCGTTTGTGCCGCATGGGACCTTTCCCTCTGCATGGGGTGGGCAGGTAAGCCGGGCAGTGCAGGCGCGCCAAGTATCGCTTCGTATTCGGCTGGGGGGCGGGATGACAGTGCATGATCCTACCCAGCCCGAGAGCAGGCTGGGGCAGGGTCACCCACTCACACGGCTCCTCTCAGAACTTACAAACCTGAGCTTCATGCCTGCCCCAGACACACAGCTTTCTGCCCCCTCAGTGAAGGGTAATGCCCCAAATGCAGCCCCACGGCAGAGCTCCCCCCCACCCCCATGTGAGCAGCAGCTCTGGCTGGACACAGCAGCCACCTCTCCGCCCCTGCCCCAGGCAGTTATAACCAGCTTCGCAGACCCACACTCCCTTCACTGGTTTATTTACCTCCACATTGCACCGACGCTGGTGCTGCCAGTTGGCAGTGCCCAGCTTTGGGTTGGCTCACCCAGAGCCAGTCGAGGACTCGGTTCCATTCTGAGGCGACAGCAGTGTGCAGCAGTCCTAGCCGAGTTAGCCATGCCACACTGTTCACGGCTCTGCCCCTCGCCACGGTGACAGTTCCAGTTGCTCAGATGCAGAGCAAAAGGCCAGTCCACAAATGCCATGTCCGAGAAACGTTCTTAAAAAGAAAAGCTTAAAGCACAAAGCAACCCGGACTGTACAAGCTAAAATGCTTGAAGGAGACATTTGCCTTTATTGGAGCTGAAAGGCAGCAACGCTCCAGGGAAAGGCCCTTCTCCCCTCAGCGTTCCCTGAGCCTGGATTCAGACCCGAGCGGCAGTCCACGCTGGCCCCCGGCGGCGCCTCAGGGGGAGGTGAAGTCCAAGACGTGAAGCGCAGAGGCCAGGGCTGCATAGAGGTGCGTGATGTTAAAGCGCAGGCAGTAGACAGGGCTGCTGGTGGGCGCCGACAGGGAGAAGCTCTGCAGGGGGAGAGAGAGAGCCTTGCCTGAGACGGGCCTGCGGCTGCGCTAGCGCCCCCCCTCCTCGCGAGGGGACAGAGCCCAGCGTCCCTTACAGCAGGGACATGCTGAACCGTGGAGGGCAAGCGCAGCGGCAGAAAGGCCCGGCCAGTCCTCACCTAAGCCAATGCTGCTAGTGGGGGTGGGGGGTGAATCCATGTCACCCCTCAGGAGTGGCCATGAGAGAACTCGGGGTCTCTGCCCGTTACCTGCAAGCACCGGCTGTGCCGCTTGTCCCAGAGACGCACCACACCGTAGTAGGAGGAGCCGCTCGCGATCATGTGGTTCCCGTCACTCTGGATTCAGTACAAGGCGCTGTCGTGGGGCTCCTCCCACTCCCTGACGCACTGCCTGTTGGGGACAGAGAGAGAAGCGGGGCTGAGCGTGTTGGGAGTGCAGACAGGTGTGCTCACTTGCTGCCCTGCCCGGCGCTGTGGAACTCCCTGCCCTGGAGGTTTGTCTCAGCCCTTGCGTTTTCCAGAGGCAATAGAAAACTTCTCTTCTTGGCCAAGCATTTGGCAGGAGCAGCTAGGGGATCTTTGTATTTGTTTATGCCGTAGCCTTGTAGGAGGACAGGATACAAGTTTACAGAAATAAAATGGCCAATGGCCAAGTCCCCCAGCAAAGTGGCCAAAGAAGCCTCAGGGTGTTACCTGGTGTTGGCCCGGACGTCCCAGTACCGGATGTAGGTGTCGTAGCCACAGGACAGCAAGGTGGAGGGGGTTTCATACAAGACGTCCAGGACACCTGCCCCTCGGTGGAAGTCAGTCCCGAGGCTGGTCGCTAGCTGCCCACTGGGAAAACACAATGGGGCAGGAGTAACAGCCCCGAGCCCCTCCGGGATGTCTGTACAGCTCCCCCAGGGGACAGCAGAGCTGGGGAGGCAGGGGTCTGAGTTGGTGAGTCAATGGGAGGGTCTGGGTCAGCTGCAGACATCATGGCCGAGGGCTAGAGCAGCAAGGCCTGGAGCGCTATAGGGCCCTGCAGCACAGAGACAGTCTCCTCTTTGCCCTGGCCAGAGCACAGCAGAGATGCTGAGGCCAGCTCAGACAGCCCTGCAGCCAGGCACCCGAACCAAGAGCCGAGTGTCAGGTCTCATCCGGAACGCCCCAGGCTTGAGGGATGGGGGCAGGTGGACCTAGGAGACTCGTGCAGCGGAACCCCCCCAGGACTAGCCGGTGTACTCAGCTTGCAGCATGGCAGACCCAAGGGGTCAGAGACCGGAGCTGGAAACGCAGCCCAAGGAAGAGGCCACCTGGGAGCTCTTCCCACGGCTCCTCTGAAGCCATCCGGTTCCCCTCCCTGCCACGCTGGCGACCGCAGGCCTCACCGTGCCAAGCGGCACAGAGCCGGCCTTTCACTCCCTCCAGCTGCTGACCAGCATCTGTCCCGTCAGGCTGGTCGCCTTCAGGGGCTTGTCTTGCAGCTCAAGGTTGCATTGCCCCATCGCAAGGGAACCCCTGGGGCATTTCCCAAGGCGCCCAAGTCTGGGGTTGGCTTCGCTCCACTCTCATTCTGCTCAGCAGCCCCGAGCCCCAGGGTGTGGCCGGAGCCCAGCCGGGAGCGGATCCAGCGAGTGGGAGGGGGGTAAGAGCCTGATCCTTGCTAGGCCGGGGCCCCCATTCCAGCCAGCCCCCCACCCCCAGCCAGGCTCCAACCACCCCTGCTCCTCCTCGGGGGCCAGTTCCCAGCCCCGGGACACAAAGGCCAGAGCACCTGCTTTGCAGGCCCCGCCACCCAACACCGGCCCTCGCTTCCCAGGACAATGAAGCGCCTGCTCTCCAAAGCCATCGGCGCCTCCCCCCAGCCCAGTTATTGGTTACTTTAGGCTTCTTGATCCCGTGTCAGGCATTTCTGAGGCGCCCAAGCCAGAGGCCTTAATTCCATCTGTAATCTGGGCTAAAGCCCCATCGGGGGAAGGGGATAAAGACCACACAAAAGGAGAGAGAGAGTCCCAGGAGATGTTAAAACAAGTAAACACCTTTGTGTCAGGGGAGCAAAACCGCTGCTAAAGCAGCTTAGCGGCTGGAGCGCCCCTGCCCTGCCCTGCCCCACTCTCTGCGGCCAGCACGCTTCTATGATCACAGCCCGGGCCGGCGGGCGGCGTGCTGGGGCCGGCCCGCTGCCCCCAGTCGCTCGCCAAAGAACAGATTATGTAGAATAACAATTTCTTTGTGGCTGTGTAATTCCCTCCGTGACCGTGACTGTGGGCAACTCCGTCGGGCCTCGATGCCAGGCCCCTAGCAACCATTTACCGGAGCCAGCCAGCCCTAGCGATGGCCCCCCATGCAAACCTCTGGGACAAGCTACAGCACCGAGGGCAGGAATTAATCCGGCCCGACCCGAGCCCAGGGGTGCGGCTGGGTTATTGCACTCTCTGTTTCTCATCACGCAAGCTCACTGCAGAAATTAACCCTTGGAGGGGAGAATCCTGCACCTGCATGTGGGTCGGGAGGTGGAGAGGAGAGAGGGCTGGGTCTTCCCGAGTTCTGGCTGCGGCCTGCTCTGCTGCCGCACAGTGGAGAAGTCCCCATCTCTGCACCCTGGGCCAGTCACACGCACGTGGGACTTTGCTACTACCACACAAGAAGAGGGGGAAACGAGTAGGTTCAGCACCTGCCTCTCCCTGAGGGCCCCCCTCCTCACGTCCTCAGGCTTCCTATCTGTAAAATGGCAATAGTACCTCCCTCAGGAAAGAGGAAAAATGCCTTCCTTTCTACCTTTCCCTGCACCTCAAGATCTGTAGCAGGAGGCTACTCGATTTTTCAGGTAGCAGCAGGTATGGAGCAGCTGGCCAAGTAGCAAGAGGCTGCAAACAGCAGAGGCATCTAACATCTGGGCAAGGGCTGACTGGTATTAGACCAGCTTTATGCAGAAGATGCTCTAACTTGGGAGTTACAAGCCACCCAATTCTCATAGGCTCAAGGGCAGGTCGCAACACACAGAAGTGTAGCGATGGGGCTCTGAATTCTGTGCAGCTGCTGTCACTGCCATTTTTGAAGAATTTTGCATTTGGCATCACAGAATCGCAGCCCGGAGTGCGGCACGGGACTCTGCGAGCAGCTGGTAAACAGTCTAGGGCCATGAGATCCTACGCCACAACTGCTGAAGAGAAGCAACCCACAATCCCCCAGGGGAGAGAAAAGACTGGGATTGCCACCCCACATGGGAGTCTTGGGATCAAACCGAGCCCCACCCTTGCTGATAGATCCGTGTGGTATTTTGGGAGTTCAACATACGAGACGTTCAAAATCTATATAATGGCCATGCTATGAAATTCACTGGCAGCCAAATTTTTCATAATTTTTAGGTTTCCATTAATCTGCATAATTTATTCTGTTTGCAGAGTCTGGATTTTCTGCTTGTGGAACTTATAGAAAAAGAATTTGCAGAATCCATGGGACCCTGGGTAAAAGATGCAACAAGACATAATCTAAAAATCTACATCAACCCAACCCCTCCCTACCCGCCAAGCCTTACCCCCAGCTGCCAAACAAGAAGATTGTGCATCACCCAAAGATATCCGGGCTTTGCCAACCCTCCAGGGGAAGGGAAGGAAGTTCCACGGCGCAGCCACCGAGAATGCCTTTCCGAGTTCTCGACACCGATGGGCTCGGCAAGGGGGCATCCCCGGCTAACCACATGGATCGCGATGGAGCACAGGTGGCAACGGCCTTTCAGATCGATCTGGCAGCAGCAGCCCCAAGAGGCTCCCTGGGGTTAGTCCTCTTTGGGTTCAGAAGACAGACAAGCCCTGGAGCCGTCCCTAGCTGAGACCCCAGAGAGGCAGCACTACGGATCACACTAGTCGATGGGCTGGTCAGCTCATGTGCCTCTGCCCCTTTAACAGCCCTGCCCTGAGCCACCGCATCCCCGAGAGCTGGGAAAGCGGCCAAGACCTCACAAGAGCTGCCTCTACCTAGGAGGCTGCCAGGACTCCTGCTCCCAACAGGCTAAGAGCAAACCTGACTCCACACCTACTTAGAGCGCAAGAGCTGCCAGGCTGGGTCCGACCCGCCTCAACAGGGGCCAGCTTCAGAGAAGGGCCCAGCAGGTGGCAACGGACCTCCCAGCCTCATTCCCACACCCACTCGGAATTCCTAGAGCCGCCGCCAGGGCCAGCCGGGTCTGGAGGGCAGGATCTGCCAAGACCTAGGCTCATCCAGTCTCCTCTCGAAACCCCCCAACAATGGAGAGTCCACCACTGCCCGACTGCCCTTTCCATCAGAAAGATCTTGGTCTCCCTTCCTGCAGGAGCAGCTTGTCCCGTCCTCCAGAGCAAGGGAGAACAGCGGCGGTTCATTGCCGTTATGGCAGCCTTGCCGACATTTGCAGACGGTTTGATCCCCCACCCCACTTAAATCTGCTTTTCTTCCAGCTAAATGCACGCAGATCTTCAGCCTCTCCCTCACAGCATTTCTGTTCCAAACTCTCTCGCATCTTGGGTGCTCTCCTCTGCCCCCTCCGTTTTCCTTAGAATGGGGTGCCCCAAAGTGAGCACCCCCAGAGCGGAGCAAAGTGACTTCCCGTGTCTTGCATGCCGTGCTTCTGTTGATGCTGCAAGAGACAGCATTAGCCTTCTTTCCATCCGCATCCCACTGCTGACTCATGGTCAGTCAGTGAGCCACAACTCCTCCTAGATCTTTCTCCACTACTGCTACCCATCGTTGTCCCCCATTTTGTATTAATGCCTTCCGTTTTTCTTCCCAACATGCATAACTTTACATTTGTCATATTTTTTCTAGCCCAGTTCTCCCAATTTAAGATGATTTTAATTTTTGATCCTATCCTCCAGCGTATTTGCAGTCCCTCCCAATTTTGCGCCATCGATAAGTTTCAAGACTAGACTTCCTATTCCTTCATCCAAGTCATTAATAAAAATTTTGAGCAGCTACAGCCCCAGAACCAACCCCTGTGGAGCCCTCTTGAGACAGCCTCCCAGTCCAACATTGGCCCATTAATTACTACTTTTTGCTTGTGACTACTTGACGAGTTATGGCTGTTCCATCTAGGCCCCATTTCTCCATACACTCACCTATGAGGAGGCCATGTGGAACTGGGACTAATCGATGCACCTATCCAATTCTCTTATGAACCCAGTTCTGCTTAAAACATCCCCTGGCAACAAATCTCACGCCCCATCTAGACATGGAGTTTAAAAAATGCTTTTGTTATTCAGGCAACTTTTATGGGGCTTTGCCTGAAGCTGCTCCCCCACCCCCTACCCCTTTCTGTTTCCAGGACGGGGTGCCCTGGGGGAGCCCACAGCAGCTCCGACAGCGCTTGGCAAGGGAGAAAAGAACAGGGGGGCTGCTTCACCCCTTTATCCTGACGGGGGATCTCTGGCACGTGGAGTCTCCCCCCCGCTGGGAAGGTGTTGGCCGATAGCACCGGATCGGACTTGACCCTGACCCCACCTCACTCCAAGGCATGAAGGCAGCTGTAAAAGAAGGGCTGCAGGAGCCGGAGCGGCTTGCTCTGGCCTGAGCAAGGAGCACTGCCGAGAGTCTGGGTGCATGCTACCAATACAGAACGCAGGCAGCTCCTCCCTGGCACCAATGGGCAGTGCCCACAGCATGGCAGGCACCACACAAGCAGCAAGCAAAACAGCATCCTACTGGGGCTGGGCAGAGCCGGGACCACCAGTCTCCCCCGCCCCCGCGGGGCGTTGCCAGTTTCTCCTCCTCCCCATCGGGGCACGTGGAGTGAAGGGAGACCATGGGGATGCTGCCAAGGACAGAACTTCCAGAAGGGACCAGGAATAAAGGCAAGACCCGTCCGCAGGGCTGACCTTTCTGCTCCTGCCTTCCCTCTGCCAGGAGCCCAACCCTCCCTGGCTACATCTGACCCAGACACCCTCCCCCACCTGCCTGTCGGGCGTGGGGGAAGCCTCCTCTGCCCCGACACCTGCAGCTCCTTCCCAAAGAGCCAGGCAGCCTCCGCACTCAGTCCCTGCCCAACCCTCTCCCACTGGTCGCTGCTGGATCTAGCTATCGGCTGCCTCCCTCAGACTGGACGTTCTAGTTTGCAGGGCGCCTGGTGGGGAGGAGGGACTCCTGGCTGCTGCAGCTGTCCCACCCCAGCAGCCAGGTCTGCCCTGGAGACCCTCCCACCCCACCCTGAGAGGCAGGGGATGCCCTGAGGACCCAGGCACACTGCAGCAGCATAGCCCAACACCAGCCCTGGAGAGCTCCGCCACAGGCACTGGCTTCGCGGAGCTTGGACCATCCCGCAGTTAGTCTGTTGAGCAGTCCCGTCCTGCCGCCCGCAGGGGGAGACACAGAGGCAGATCCCAAAGAAAGCCAACCCTACATCTCCTGGGAGGGGAAGAGGACACATCCCCGGGTTCTCCCCCTCTCACCCTCCAGCTCAACACACGACGGGAATGAGGGCTGGCACCCCAATCTGGCAAAATATCCAGGGCTTCAGAAGGGGAGGCTCCAAATTAGCCTCCCAGCCCAGAGAGCCTGTCCGAAAGTTGCACACGCTTCAGCCCATGGGATGCTCCCCCTCCTTAGTCTCTCATTCAACGCGGAGGGCAGGAAGGCTCCCCTCTGCCCCGGAGCTCCCCATGCCGGGTCAGCCAATAGCACACTTCCCTCCCTGCAGCAAATGGCCCTTTGCAGAGGACCCGCACTCAGGCCACTTCCAAGGGCTAGATTTATTCCCCCCCGCCCCCTCCAGGGTGGAGAGGCCGGTTATTGTCTGGCCCCATTCATTAGGGGAACATCTGCTGCTGTCGGGGCCCGGGTTCCCCAACAGGCGCCTGCTCGGGGCCGCTGCCTTCCCCCTGCTAATGAGCCTTGGCCACACGGGCGGGCGGCCGGGCGAGGGCTTGTCGGGTCGAATCTCTCCATGCTGCTGTTATGTTTGTTTGTTTGTTCAAAGGGGGGAGATGAAAGGCTGGAGGGGGGGGGCGCTGCCTGGGGACCCTCGCCAGGGAGAATTCTTGCTGTCCTGATAATACTCTGCCTTCTCCACAGAACAGACAGCCACCGAGTCCCACCCCACCCCCAGTTATTCATGGGGGTGGAGGGACTGGGCAGCAGCCAAACAGCTGGCCAGGGCAAAGCCACTCCAGAACCTGGCTAAGAAGGACAGTTGCCTCTCTGACCGGGTGAGCGGCCGAGTCCAACACAAGCCCCCTCCCCCCCCCCCCCAAAGGGGGCAACAGCCTGTCCCAACCATCCCCAGCTTCCGGGAGAGCACCAGGCCCTTGAGGAAGACACTGCCCAAGCCACAGAAAGGCCGTCCCTCAGAGGATCCACCAGTGCCTGGGCATGGAGGCTGGAATGGCCTGCTCTCCTACACCACCACGGCCGTGTGGAGGCATGTTAACAGCCTCTGGCTTGCTCGTTCCCTCGCTCGCTCTCATTGCACCCACAGCAGGTTCAGGTTATTGGCAGGGGAGAAGGAAGTGGCTCGCTGAAGACGGGGCTCTGGATTAGGTCCCAAACGAAGAGTAGCCCAGCTGAGCAGAGTCCTGTCCTCTAAGCCCAGGCCTCAGCTGCTGACATGCCACTCTGACCACATCCCTGCCAGCCCCTCAGCTTTAGCAACCAAAGAGCTCCACTTTTTAGTCCCCCAGCCAGACTTCTGTTCTTCCCCTCTGTGCTTCACAGTCGGCACGCTTTCTGATCTCCCCAGGGCACAGCGGGGAGAAACCCCTTCGCCCTGGAGCAGAAACATGGTTAGTCCGAGGGCAGCCTGCAGCAGCAGAGGAGACCAAGCTTTCAGACGCTGTAGCCCATCGGTCCCCTTCCCCATACAGCAACACGGCAGCAGGGCAACCCCAGCATGCCGAACTTTAGGAGAATCCTCCTGACCAGCTCAAAGAAAGCTCGGGCAACGGGCCTCCTGAGATGATGCAACCTGTACTCAGCGAAACACCAGAAGCCATCTGCCACTCTGGCTTTGGTGGCAATTACTCCGTGAGGATTTGCACTCCTCACACGTTCACTTCCTACGGATAGCCGGACAAGCACACTTGTTAGCAGCACCATTCAGGGAGAGGGTTTATCCTGGGCAAGTGTTAACTAGTAGGTCTGAGCGTGCCCTCAGGAAAGGAGATTCTAGAACTGGCCACCTCCAAGCAAGGAAGGAGATATTCCATGCAACCACTAGCAGGAAAGCCAGCATAGCCTAGTGCCTAAGGTGCTGGCCCTGGAGGACCAAACCCCGTCTTCGCCATGAGCTCACTAGCTGGCCCTGGGCAAGTCATACTCTCTCAGCCTCAGCTCCCCATCTGTAAAATGGGTATAAGGACGGACCCATTTGGTTGTTGCAAGAAGGGAGTTAGGTAGGAACTGGAAAATGCTTTACAAACAGCAGCAGCTAAGGCTACCTGACAGCACTTGGATTTGGATTCCAAATTAAGGGAGCACTAACTGATCTTTTATTATTGGCCCTTTGCAGACCCTGTTTGTAAATGAGGCCTCATGGTGTACGAACAAGCTAGTTTCCCAAAGAGGGTTTACCACCGCCCGGCCAGCATCCCGTGTGCCCGCTCCCCATGCCAGCCAGAGGCACACACCTCGTTCAGATGCAGCAGACGACTGGGGTGGCATTGACAATCGCCGCCGCCGCCATGGGGATCGGACAAGCTCTCCTCTCTTTTCTTCTACACACTCTGAATTGGCCCACACACACTTTAAATGGGCCAATAAAGAGAGACAGTTCCTTTACCTCCGCTGGGCTGGGACCCTGCAAGGTTTTGTTGTCTGCGCTCCCGTAAGGTTAAGTTCAGAGGATAAACTGACACACTGGGCTATGGGAAAAAGCCAGTTTCTTCAAATAAAGCCATGCCAGTGCAAAAGGGATCCCGCTGGGGCTTTTATTTGTGAAAACAAACAGAAACGGCACCAAGCCCTTCTGCTTTACGGACCAATTTAACTATGAAACCGGCACTCTCTCTCTCTCGGGGGTGAGGAGGGGAGAGACACGGCAACATGACAATAGTCCGAAACATTGGCGGGGAGGGGGCAGGGGAGAGAAGGAACAAAAAAGGCTGTCTGTCCCCTTGTCTGTCTTCTCCCGGACTCCTTTTCTTAGCACACGTGTGTTCTTGTAAAAACGATTAGATTGCAATTTGTATAACACGGTGACCCCCAAATTCAGACATTTAACCCCTTTTCTCTGCGAAGAATGTCAAGAATGTCTCTCTGTCTTTGTGTGGGGAGAGAGGGAGGGGGGAATTCTCTCAAACTGCGATTTGGGGGGGCGGGGGGGGGGCAGGCGAGCCAGCAAGGCATTCTCAGAGCAGCCTGTGTGGGAATGAGCCCCTCTATAGCTGCTTTCTGGACCCCGAGCTCTCTGGAGGTCTCCTTCAGCATGCAGAACAACTCCATCACAACAAAGCCATCTGCTTAAATGAGCTGCTGCTGCTGCTGCTGACTGAGGAGCTCCTGCATTCAACCCCTTCTATTCTTCTCCCCGGCTTCTGTTGATCCTTTCGCAACCCCAGGGAAAAATAAAGATTGCTTTGGCTCCTGGGTATGAAACCAATCGCTGTCACAGAACGGCCAGCGACACACACACACACATGCAGTGCTTGGGCTCGATTCAGGGATTCCAGCTGTTGGGAACACACCCACACAGGAGTGAAAAAGGCCCAGGGTCGAAGTCTGCCCTAGATTTCCTTGGGGCAAGAAGCAGTCACTGCTTTACTGAGCAGCCGGAAGCATGGGACACTCAGCCCATCCTAGGTACAACCGTGGGCAAGACAAAGCTACTGGGATGTCCGGGCAGCTTAAAAACTCTGGAGAGCTTTGACCTGCCCAAAGCAGAAACCTGGAAGTTAGTAGCAACGCAGACCAATTCCTGAGGGTTCAACCAGAACCTAGAAACACTCTCCCACGGTCAGACACGATGGTGGCAATATTGCCGCGAGAGCAGGAAAAGAGCTCCGAACTAGACGGACAGCGACGGCCAACCAAGAGCTGGGAAGGGAGCCTTCGCTGACACAATTGGTTCAAACCCACTGCCCTGCTTCTCATAAGACCCAGCGCCTGGATGCTGCAGAGGATTGTGTGGAATGAGAAACACCCCCTCATTCCCCACCATAAGAACAGCCAGACTGGGTCAGACCAACGGTCCATCTAGCCCAGCATCCTGTCTCCGACAGCGGCCAATCACGGTGGCTTGGGGGAAGCACCCAACAGATCACCATGGGGGATCCATTCCCTGTTTTCCCCCAGCTCCCGTCATGTTCCCTGATCCTGTCTGGCTAATAGCTGCTAATGGATCTATCTTCCAGAGACTTGTCCAAACCGCTTTTAGACTCAGCTACGGTACTGGCCCTTACCACAGCCTCTGGCAGTAGATTCCACAACCCAATTATACGCGGAGTGAAAAAATATTTTGTTTTAAACTTGCCACCTATGAGTTTCATGGCGTGTCCCCTAGTTCTAGTACTAGCTGAGAGGGTAAATAACTGCCCCTTGTTTATTAGTTCCACAACACTCACGATTTTATAGACCTCTATCCTATCTCCTCTCCAAACTGAAGAGCCCCAACCTACCAAGCCTCTCCTCATACGGGAGCCCTTCCATGTCCTTGATAATTTTTGTTGCCCTTCTCTGCACCTTTTCTAGTTCAGCGATGTCTTTTTTGAGATGGGGCGACCAGAACTGCACACAATATTCAAGGTGCAGTCGCACCATTGATTTGTAGAGAGACATTATGACCTCCTCAGTTTTATTCTCTATCCCCTTCCGAATAATTCCTAACATTGTTTGCTTTTTTGGCTGCTGCTGCACGCTGCGCTGTGGATTTCATTGTATTGTCCACAACCACAGCCAGAACCAACTTGAGCCAACTGTACAATGGCAGAAAAAGAAAGCTTTCCTCCCAGAACCCCCAGGATAGTAGCGGGGTGCCTGTCCTCAGGCAGATGCAGGGGAGCCGCTTGTGGAGATGCAGCAGATCCCAAGCCTTCCTCAGTTCCCATGTCTCACTGCCTGTCTACTCTAAGGCGGTCAACCCTCATTGGGGAGAGGGGGAAGCTCTTTTTGGCATCCATGGGAAGGCCCTCTCAGCCCCACCAGCTTCTGGCAGCTTAGCTATGGGGTTGGCAACTCAGGCCCTTAAGCATCAAGAACCTATTCCAGCTGGGTGCCAGCTCAGAAGCGGTTACTGCAGCCGGAGTTCCAGCTGCGAGCACACCTTAAATAAGGGGGTTGGGGGACCATGCACTTCCTCATTGCAAACCTCTAGACTGGTTCGAACTGGCCTCCTTGGTGGACAAGCAGGAGATGGAGCAATTGGGCCATGGAAGTGGTGCTGCTGCTGCAACCGCAGACGTTTCCAGGGGACTTAACCAGTTTCTTGCAGAAACAGCTTGGGGTCCTACAACCGCTCACAGCCAGCATGTATTCCCCAGCACCTTGATCCCCTGCTGTGGCCACTGCCAAGGGCCGTGGGGTACCTTGTGGCTAGTTTAAAGATTCCAGGTGCACAAAACTGATCAAACCGCATGCTGGGAAATTCATCTGCGTTAAAAAATACATCATTTGCGCATTCAATTTTGTTCCTAGAAACTTGCAGAATACACAGGGCCCCGGGCTATGGAGAGCACACTCCCCTCTCCAACACACAGAGAGCCCACGGCGCTCACCGAATGGACAGCACTGCGCTGCCAATGCTGCACACACCCATTTCCCAGCTGTGGGGATTTCATAGGGGTTATTGGAGACCGAGAGATCAGGAACTCACAAGACAGCCTAGAAGTCCACCTCGCATTACAGCCCTCTACACCAATTATTATTTTATGACTTGCAACAAGGGGCGCAGATCCTGTAAACCCCCTGCCCAGCCAAGTCCCTACCCTCTTTGGAAGTTAGTGGGACCAAGTGGGTGAGGAGAGTAGTTCAAAGTCAGAACCAACCTTGAAAGGATTTGGTGGAAGTCATGGCCGAATATCACTAAACAGCTACAGGGAATCCCCACCCTTTCTGCATCTGGAGCTTGCCGTGAGCTTTGAAGACACGTCGTCCTGGCAGACGGTGCTCGGCTAGATCTAGTAATGGAAGAGCTAATGGCAGAAATAAACTCGCCAGGGGTGCGAGGGGTGCGCAAACCCAGCTCCTCAATGAAGTTCCTCTCTTGTTCAACGTGTACATGCAGCCTTTGAGGGAGGTCGTTAGAGGGTTCGGCGTGCGGGGTCATCAATACGCTGATGACACCCAACTGTATCTCTCTTTTTCATCAGACCCAGGCCCCGCAGTCTCGGCACTTACCCAGCGTTTGTCAGCTGTGGGGAACTGGATGCGGCTGAGCCATCTGAAGTTAAATCCCGACAAGACGGAGGTGATGGTTGTGGGGAAAGCTGGGGGAGTGATGGCCCCATCATTGAAGGGGTCTGTCCTCCGCTGGTATCTCAGGTCCATAGCCTGGGGGTGCTCCTAGACCCACAGCTCCGCCTGGATGTCCAGGTGGCGAAGGGGGCATTTTGCCAATTACATCTGGTGTGACGGCTTCGGCCGTATGTCTTGGACACGAACCTTGCCACGATCATCCATGCTTTTGTTACCTCGAGAATGGACGACTAACGTGCTCTATGTGGGGCTCCCCCTGGTGTCGGTCCGGAGGCTGCCGCTGGAGCAGAATGCGGTGGCTCGTCTCCTTAGGGGGAGGAGTTGCCATGAGCACATTACTCCGCTGCTCCATTCTCTGCACTGGCTGCCGATACTCTTCCAGGCCCAACTCAAGGGGCTGATTTTGACCTTTAAAGCCCTGAACAGCCTGGGCCCAACTTACCTGTGGGATCGCCTCACCCCCTGGTCCTGGATCGGCGAGGAGCACTCTCCTTGAGGTCCCCCGGGTGTCGACTATGAGGGGGGCATTCTTGGTGGATGCACCGCGCCTGCGGAACTCCTCCCCCATTGGCGGTCCGCCTGGCCATAGACCTCCCCTCTTTCCGTAGACCGTGTAAGACCCGGCTGTTTCGCCGGGCCTTTAAGGAGGGAGACGGATGGGGGGGGGGGGTGTGTGTGTGTCTTTTTTTCTGCCTGGGTTATTTTAATGTTTTATATTTTGTGATTTTTATGGGGGGGGGGGGTTATGATGTTGTTAGCCACCCTGAGATATGTAGCAGGAGGGGGCAGCATAAAAATGTGAAATAGACAAATAATAAATTAATAAAGCCTGCGCTCCTCTGATCCCCAGCCAGGGACAGTGCAGAGAGGAATTGGATCCAGAGTGTCAGCAACAGACTAGCCACGCGGCTGAGGCAGAAGCAGGCAAAGCCAGCCCGACTTGAGAGAGCCAAACCAGGGAGTTGGGCATGATGGATTTCACTTCCCTCCACCTGCCTGCACACACCTTGCAGCTGGTTTCAAGTCCCCTAAAGACATCAAAGGGGGCCCGCTCTGAACACCTGAAGGGAAAGGAAAAAAAAAAAAAAAAAAAAGAGACAGACAGACCGAGAATGGGAGGCCCAACTGGTCAAGAAATGCAACTCTGTCTTCCCTTCGGCGCGCGCTCCTTCTCAGGCTTTTTCATCCTTTGGCAAAGATAAATGGAGAACAAAACACAGCAGCCCTCGTGGGTCCCCACTACCCCTAGCACTTAAGGGGGAAGGGCCTTTCCCCGCAGCCCAAACTACATGTGTGCAGACACAATGGCTGAAACCAGCCCACTTTGTACTGCTAACAAGGGGATCCTAATTACAGGAAGAGGGCAAGGAGGGGCACATAAAAGGGATACAAAATTTCAACATCTGTTGCCATAAAGGGATCAGAAGTGGGGAAAAGCAAAGTGTCAGTTTGGTGTCAGGGACAGCGGAAAGTTTAAACCCAATTTCAAAGGGCTCCGAAGACAGAAGGAACCAAACAGGAGAAATTAGAGGGTTCTTTAAAAAGCTGTCACGAGGGCTTTCAAGAGGAAGATTTCAGGTATTTCGATGAGCACAGGTGGGGGAGGCTGTTTGCAGGAGCCCAGCGAACGCCCTCTCTGCTGACACAAAGTGGCCTCTTGGAAACAGCCCAGGGCAGGCGCCTAGCCGTGGGGTATACACCCAGAATGGCAACCTAGGCACCTTTTTAGGGAACACTTCTGAAAGATAAATGTTGCAGGGCCTGCACTGGGGCCTAGGTGCCAATGCAGGCCCTGCAACATGTATTTTTCATAACTGTTCCTTAAAACTGTGCCTACGTGGCCACCTTCTAGCCACCGCCGAGTCACTCGCAATCATTTTTATTGGGACGGCATCTCGCTCATTTGAGTTACATTTCTAGCCGGCCCGTTCCCTCGGGTTCAGGGTGGGCCAGAGCAAATAAACCACAAACCAACTGGAACCCTCCCAGCCTCCTGATCTTTAAGGCTCGTAGCCTCCTCACTCCTCAGCCAGGCACGGACAGGGCCGGATTAGTCTCCTCCGCGAACCAAGGGGCAGCCAGGCCAAGGCCACGCATGGAGCTGAACCCAGGTCTCCAAGCCCAGCCCCTTAGACCGTCTCTCTGATGAAAGAGAGATTGAAATGCACTCACGGCAGGGACTAGAGACCCCTGCACTGGTGCCTAGGCGCACGGGTTCCCTGCACACCCAGAATGCTTTGCTGCCCCTGGCTGCCTCAGCGGCCACTTCCTGCGCCCCCCGCTCCCCCGGGGTCTCTCCTGCCGGCCTATGCGTGAGGCTGCCAAGCACTGCCTGTGCCTCCACAGCGCTGCACCCCGCAGGGGACAACTCCCTCCATTGGCGACAGGTGGGGCGGGAGGAATCCAGCCACCACAGGGCAGGCCCACTGCCCGGACTCTCCCAGCTCTGCGATTTGCCTGTCACTCAGGCTTTGGCCTTATTGAAAGATCAAACTCCATCCTGCCCGTTCATTACCTTAATCCTATTTTCTACACGGCTTTATTATCTTTTCAGGCTTCCTTGGGAAAGGCCGTCCGAGAGGGTGAGACCCCCCCCCCCCCTCCAACTCACTCCTCCTGACAGACACGCACGCTGGAGATCAGCCAGGACAAGTTCATGGACAGCAGCCGGTTTCTCAGTCTGAAGCCGCAACGTAAGACAGACAAGCCACAGTGGGGAGGAGGAGAGAGGCCGAAGGTGACATCCGTGCAGAGAGTCAGCAGGTTAAAGGATGCCTAGTAGGGTCTGTAGCCGCCCAGCCGGTCCCGGGTGCACTTTCTTGGGCGTGCCGGGCCAAGTTCTCCAGGACATCCTGCCAACCCCGTCGGGAGCCCCCCTCCTCCACATGCCTTTCCATCACTGCACAGCACAGAGCAACCGACACCTCCAGAATCCGGCCCCCAGCCCCCAATACTGAGAAACCAGAGAAACGCAGGAAAAAGATCAGAGCCTGGTACAACGTGCATGTCTCGTATGAAGGGGAGAGGGCACACTACAAGGAGAGGCTCGACAGGCTAGGGCTCTTCAGCTTAGAGAAGTTTATATCATGATGCATGGGGTTGAACAAGTAAAGAGAGTTGTCGTTGACCCTCTCAGACAGCACCAAAACAAGGGGACAGTCCACGTAACTCACTGGCAGCAGATTTAAAACAAATAAAAGTATTTTTTCACTCTATGCACAATTAATTTGTTGCCAGAGGAGCTGGTCAAGGCCAGTAGCATAGCAGAGTTTAAAAAAGGATTGGATAAGTTATTGGAGGATAGGTCCATTAATGGGCCAATTAATTATAAACTAATAATGAATGGACCAGTTGATGGATTGGTAATTGATAATCAAATAATCAAATTATTTAAGCTGTTCTTTAGACAATTATGAATTTATTAATAATAATTAATGGTACAATATTAGCCAAGAGATGTAACCTCTGACTGTTGAGAGTTAACAGGTAACCCATCGCCCCACTGTGACCTGTTGGCTTCCAAGTGACTGAGATTGGCCGCTGTCAGAGACAGGATGCTGGGCTCGATGGACCGTCGGTCTGACCCAGTCTGGCACTAGGTTCTAATAAAATGATAGCATGGTTGATGTTTTAGGCATGGGTTTTACACCACAATCCTTCACGGAGGGGGGAGATACAGGCGTGTAGCTGTAGCCATGGCATCTTCAGAAGGCAACGCAAGGTCTGTTGAGTTAGTCGAGCTTTAGGTAGGCACAGATAGGGTCTGGGGGGATGGGGGTGGGAATGGTTTTAATTGAAGTTTTATACGGTTCAGTTTTATTGATTTTTATATTTTTGCAAGCTGCCCTGAGCCTGGGAAGAAGGGCAGGATATAGTAATTGTAATTGTATTTCTATAGCCCCCCCTCCCTGCTGCCAAAATGGCGTTCTGAGCACCATACAATGTGACACAATATAGAATCCATTTAAAAACAGTTGGCATGGGGACGGTCAAGAGGGAGAAGCGCTCACACCAAGGGGACCCAGCCGGGCGTCCTAAAAGCAGTTGGAGAACAACTACGTTTGCAGTGGCTTTTTAGAAGTGAGGAGGGGGGAATCCGGACAGACGTCCGGGGCGAGCGAGTTCCGGGACGAGGGGCCGGCCAGAGCAAAGGGGGGGAATCCGGACAGACGTCCGAGGCGAGCGAGTTCCGCGCCGAGGGGCCGGCCGGAGCACGGGGGGGAATCCGGAGAGACGTCCGGGGCGAGCGAGTTCCGCGCCGAGGGGCCGGCCGGAGCACGGGGGGGAATCCGGAGAGACGTCCGGGGCGAGCGAGTTCCGCGCCGAGGGGCCGGCCGGAGCACGGGGGCGAATCTGGACAGACATCCGGGGCGAGCGAGTTCCACACCGAGAGGCCGGCTGGAGCAAAGGCCCAATTGCCTGCGGAGTTAAGACATGATGGTGGGACCCCCAAACCGCGGGTGGTTTCTGAGCACTGATAACCATCCGGGCAAGCCTCCAGGAGCAGGTCTCGTACAGAACCAGGGCCTAAACCATTCAAGGTCCTGGATTTCCTAGGTTTGTAAGTCACCCTGAGCGTTCAGGAAAGGGCAGGATACAAATAACAACTATCCCCGGCATGTTAAGCATCGAGGTTTCCGAATTGCACTTTTATCGACCTCTCATTCATGACAGGAGCGCTGGGTGCGTTGGGGAGGAAGCGATGGGAATACTATTTGTGTATTTTATTCTGTGTTTTTACCCCACGTAACTTGCCCTAGATCCTGTTTTGGGAAAGGGTGATGTATAATCTGGAGGAGCAAGAGTAGTAATAAATATAAATAAATAAAATCTAAAACCATTCTGTTCACGAGGGTGCTTGGCAGTGGGGGAGTAGGCGGTCGACGGGGTTGGGAGGGATGGCGTGGGGTTATGGGGTGGGTTAGGTTTTGGTTTTAATATTGTAAGCTGCCCTGAGCCATCTTTGGCGAAAACGGCAGGGTGAGAAGTTTAAATCAATAAAATAGTAAACTACAATGAGGGCACGGATCTAAGGGCAATGCCAAGGAGTGGGGGTGAAGCAGCACTTGAGCCGCACGTCGGGACAGCCGTGCCGCCTCCCAGAGAAGGAAACCCCTTTATATAGCGCCAGCAGTGTATTTGGCACTGCACAATCAATCGTTAGCCAAGGCAATGAGGAGAGGCAGCAGGAAACATTGCAGCCACCGCTGGGGAGCAGGTGGGAGGGCCCAGTCACAGCCATCCTGACCCGCAGACAATGCCAGGCACTTGGACTGAGATTCCCTAGGTTTGAGTCCGTAGCTCGGGGCAGAGGGGAAGCCACGCCTGAGTACCTTGAGGCAGGTGCAATAAGAGGGGTTCCACACTCTTCTCCCAAATTCAGTCCCAAGGAGCAAGAGTCCGGGAGCATCTGCCCCAACTCAGGCCGGAAGCTGGCAGGGTTATACGAAGCAGCCTAGCAGAGCACCCCAGAAATGACACCGTTGCTAAACGCACTCTTCTTTCAAACATGGGGAAGAAAAACTCCCGTTACTTTACAGGCTGATTTCTCTCTCCACCAAGCAGGCCAATTGCTGGTATTTCTCCCTAGAGCTTCATCCAAGCCATCTTTAAAGTAGTACATCATCTGACCCCTTATTCCCTTCACTACCCATCCCAGCCTCTCCTCTCGTCACTCCTTCCCACTCTCCCTGTTCTGGGCGGTTGCCTCTCAATGCAGATTCCAATTTCCTGGCTGGTGAAGGCAGGATCTCCCCTCAAACCGCCATTGTGAATGGCTAAGCCAACAAAGCCACAAACACCAACAAGAACAGCCAGGTGGGAAGGTACGCTGGGTGTGCCAGTCACCTCCCTCACCCATATCCAGAGCTTGCCTACCTCTGCAGGTCCCAGATTCTCAGAGGTGAGGCGTGTCCACAGCAAGCCGTCCCGGTCACAAATGAGCTGTTGATGAAGGAAGAAGAGAAACCGCGTTAGGTGTCGCGCTAGGGGAGGAGGAAAAGGAATGTGCTACAGGAGGAAGGATCATGCCTCAGCAAGGCCTCTAAATCCAGGCTGCACCAGAACCTGCAATCCTGGGGGCAGAGCCGGTCACCCACCTCAGGAAGAGGACAGCATCGTGGGGGTTCTGCCCAGGATCCCCAGACACTCAGGCCTCCATTTCAATTTGGGGAAGGTCTGCACTGCTGGACGGGCCAGTTTACGTGGGTTTAAAGGCCTGACTTTCCCACATCCACTCAGGATGCTTAAAGCGCTCCCCAGCTCACTGCAACAGGCATGGTGGCCTGCAGCCAAAAGCCCAGTGTCCAGGCATGGAGACCTGGGTGTCACTTAGCACGCACACAGGGCACAAGTTCTAGAGAGGAGAGAAGCCAATTTCAGAAACACCATCCTGTATGAACCGTGGCTTTCCTGTACCAAGGAGGACTACAGCAACGAGCGCTCACGGCCCCCCCCCCCAAGCCAGACCCCTGCACTACGTGGCACCAAGGAGGAAAGATGTTCTTACGCATTTACAGGGGTTGGGAGGGCAAGGGATGCCTCTTTCAGAGAGCGTGCTAGGACCCTGCGGTGCCGTAAAACCGCTATTCCCGTGTGGTCTAACACCGGGCCCTCCGAGGGCCCAAGGCATCTGCCCACGGCCAGTCTCGCCCCTCACCCTACAGTGGGGAGGGGGAGACAGTCTGGATGGAAATGTTAACTACAGGGCGGCACATAACAGTCACTTCAGCAGCTCAGCAATTAACCCCCGGAGTCAGTGAGCAGCGCTGCGGTCAATCAGGCCCAGGACTACAAAGCAAGGTGTTGGGTTTTGTCTCTTTTCTCTCTTTATCGTAATCCATTAATAACTGGAAACGCCAATTACTGTGGTTAGAAACATAATAGGAGCTCGGAAATCACTCAAGCGGGCAATTGGCTTCTTAAGCCTAGCCCCTCCTTGGCAGGAGACACCCCTGCCTTTCAGGGAAAGGTATGCGGCTCCCTCCTGCTGCTGCCATAGGTCTAAATTAGCATCAAGGTAAGCCAACGGGAGGGAGAGGAGGGCGGGCCTCCCGCCCCTACTAATCCCTGCCACTCTGGCCCTTGTGGCCGCCAAGAGAGTTGGTGGGAGGGATTCGAGCTCTCTCTCTCACTGGTCCTCTCCCCTCATCCCACTCCAGAGTTATCCAAAAATCTTCCCCTCTTGCTGTGCCCAGCTCACCTGCTTGAGACCCATTGCTCGCCAACCTCCCCCCAAATTCAGATTCAGGCCCTCGCACCCAAGAAGGAAACCCCATAGTAAAGATGTTCTGTAGCCACCACGTTAAATACCCCCTCCAAGAGGCCGAGGGGAGGGTGCAGCCGGAATGACCACGGTGGGAATGGGAGGCGGCCCCTGCCGTCCCCGGTCTAGGGATAAAACCCAGCCTCTACCCCCTGCGCTAAATCCCCAGGCATCCAAGTCCAGGTATTCAGACAGACCGTCGCCCCCTGGAGTCTGGTTCGCTCCGTTCAGCCGCACTCACAGGGGGAGCGTGACAAGCCTAATACACAGGCAGGCGTTGTTCCCCGCTGCGCTCCCCCCATGACAACTCTCAGCCACGGCGAAGCCTGGGAACATGAAGCCGCTTCTGGGCTATTAAGCACCTGCTAACCCTGCCCACCTGGTTCATACCTGGGGCTTTTCTACTTGGCAGCTGGAAATAACCTTTTGCTCTACACAGAACGCCGAGTTCCTTGAGCAAATTCCAAATTTTATTTATTTCTATTTCTGCCCACCCTGCCCAAAAGGCTCAGGGTGGCCGAGTGCCTACAGTGAAAACTGAAAGCAATCGGTCTTGTCACCAACTGGTTTCTCACTCCCCCGGCTCACAGCGGTGTCCTGGCAGGTAGCAGCACACAGTTTTATTGGGCTCTCACCCAACGTAGTGTTGGAAATCCCTCTTGGTTCTCATAACCCACCCACCCACCCCCAGTCAAGCATGCAGCTCATGCACCCCCTCTTCTGCACTATCAATACATCCCTGCTCGCGAGGGCACTCTGCACTTCTCAGCATTCAAACCGTGTGAAGGGCAACACTCTCCTTCAGTCGGTTCACGCTCCCTGCACCCCAAGTCATTAGTGTCTCCCCAAAGAGATTTCTCTCTGCCTTCTGATCGAGACACTCCCGGCGGCCCCGTGGGTATCCTCTCGCTGTCATCAGGCAGTGATGGGGGAAAACAGCAGAGAAGGTCCCATTAGTGATTGCCTACTTCTGGCTGTGCACAAACGTCCAGAAAAGTCACAATCTCATCGGGGCTCCCACTCTTCCATGCTGCTGAACTTGGATCAGTAGCAGGGTTGCACGGTGTTCACACTCCATCATCCATACACAGAACGCCCCTGTGCATGACACGTGCCACCCTAGGAGTGCCTATAGGACTGCCTCGGAGGATGGGTCTGACAGTGTTCTCTGTACATCAGGCCTCGCCCAAATGTCAGCAAAAGCAAGGGTATCATCACCCCCAAATTCCCTGGACCCCGTACCTCAGGCAGCCATAGCACCCACAGACAAAAGCCGAAGTCATTTGGCTTTCCTGGGCAAACAACCTGCAGCAATAGCTTTCTGTGGCATTATGACCCCTCATGCTCGTTGCAAGCAAAAACAGTTACTTTCAAAAGATAAAATAGACAAGTAGCTTTTAACCAATGGGCAGCTCTGCTCCCACATACATTCCCAGCACAGTGACCTTCAGTGCCTAGCAGATCCCCCCACCTGCCCATGCGGCATTCAGTGGTTCCCCCGCACCCCAGTTAAATAATTCTACACTTCCATGGTGCTAACATCGATGACATTTTTAGATGAGTTGATGCATGCACCAACGTGCTTGTGACAGAAATGTCGATGCAGTTTAACAGCCTCCTGGATTGGCAATGCCCGGGCAGCAACGTACACCCCCTCCCTAACATAAGCTTTGCAAAAACGTTTTCAGCCAATAGCCAGCCTGTAGCCAATAGCAGCTCACACTCGGCGCATAGCCAGTCCTGTAAGGACACATGACCAATAGTGGCCAATGGCTGCTCATTTGCGGCACTCAGCCAATCCTAGCTAGGAAGGCACACAGCTCTTTAAGCTGTTCAAAACATCTGGTGCAAGGTCTGCAGAATTCACTGATGCCAGAATCACAGTCATGGAGACGCACGCTGAGACCTTCCTTGTGCTCGTTACTGCGCTCCGGGACTTCCTTTCTGATGCTGAACGGACTCTGCAAGCGATCCAACAGATCCAAGCTTTCTGCCGTCGTTGGCGCGATGTGATGTCAAAGCACAGAAAGGGTCTCATTGGGTTTCTGGCTGGGATAGCTGGGTGCACCACACCACGGAGGTGGCCCCTGCCTACCTCTGGTGACAATGGCCAGGGCTGGGGAGGATGGAAGCTGTGCAAGGGCAGCCAATTCATGCAGAGAAGTACCTGTCATGAGATGTGGCTTCAATCACAGATGCCATGTGCAGGGCTGTACCCACCGAGAGGTTGATCTGGGTGAAAGAGAAAAGCACTGACTGGTGGAAGAATATGCTGTCCTTGTGGGGAGACACTGAGCGATACCCTGTCCCCTCGCCCTGCAGACAGCAGAGACCCTCCGACCTCAACTGGAGAAACAGAGCTCGGTGATGTGGTCACCCATCGCCGCGGAGAAGCACGTTGCCATGGTCATCTAGAAGCTCGACACGTCAGCCTCCTGCCGCTCGGTTACCTGGCAATTTGGCAAGGAGGTGGCTGCTCGGGCGTGTTTGTGTGTAGCGTGTGGCTGTTACCAGCTCAGCACCAAGAACGCTGCGACTGACCAAGAACGCTCGTCAGGAGCATTTTCTGCTCTCGTGCCCTCTTTGGTGCTGCTTGAGTTAGGCTAGTGAGTTCGGTTCATTTTTACTTAATCCGATTTCTACGCCGCCCTTCCTAGAGACTCAAGGCAGCTCACAAACTATTAAAAACAGTAAAATACAAAAAAGAACCTCCCAAACCTCCCAGAGCCCTCCTCCCCCCACCCCCCCAATACCACCTCCCCATCCGCACATCCAACCCCCTCCTCGCAACCCGACCCCAAACCCACCCACCAAAACGCCTTGACAAACAGGAGGGTCTTACACCGCTGCCTCCGGAAGACACTCTGGCTCAACGGAAGCTCTGGGGGAAGGGAGTTCCAAAGCATCGGGGCCGTAGCCGACCGTGAGCCCTCGTCCTAGGAACAGTTACAAGACGAAGAGATGGAGCTGAAGCTGCGCAGGGGCCTAGATAGCAAGTGCTCGGAGCGGCTGAGCTAGAGAGGGGATGCGGGGCCCTTAATGGAAGCGATGGAGATGGGGGAGTTCAGATGAGATTTCTCTTATGGGCCAGCTCCCCTAGGGGAGAGTGCGCAAACTCCCCAGCCGCTCAGTCAGAACTGCAGCTAAGGCAGGTGCTTCGAAGAGCCGTCGGGAACGTAGTGTGTCCCCCGCTAGGGAGAGGTCAACAACGTCAGCAGGAGCTGGGAGGGCGCAGTCAGTGCTGCGAGCTGTTCTGGAGCGGATGACTGGCAGATGATCATCAGCCAAGCGCATGCCCCCGAGACCTCGCATCTTTGTGAACGTTACCCCCGTGTCTCTCCCTCTGTTCCCTTGCCTTCGCCTCCCCCCCTCAGACTGCAAGCCCTAGGGCAGGGACTGTGTCTATTCCATTGCTTTGGAAAGTGCCAGGTACATTGCTGGTGCTATATAAATGCTTGCCAATAATAATAATAATAATAATAATAATAATAATTTGGCCTTGGAACCTGCAGTGGGCACCATGCTAGTCGAGGTGCTGCTGGCTCAGGTGGTGCAGTTTATCTATCTATAAATATTTGATAGCCGGCGGCTTACAGCATAAACACACAATAAAATTCATTAAAACAATGTTTTCAAAATACAATCCCCCCCTACCCCACCCTCCCCTCTGAAGGCCTGGGCGAACAGCCAGGTCTTGCAGGCTCGCCGAAACGCCAACAGACCTGGGGCCAGACGGGCTTCCTCCGGGAGGGAATTCCAGAGCCGCGGCCCGGCCACCGAGAACGCCTTCTCCATGTTGACCCCCCGCTTTACACAGGGGACCTCCAAAAAGGCACCCCTGGTGGTCTGCAGGAATCGCTCTGGGGCACGGAGGACGAGGCAGTCCCCAAGGTATGAGGGCTAACCCTGTGGCAGTTGGCTGACCCCGTGGAGGCAATGGAGGGCATTTGGCAGGAAGGGGCGATCGATGGGAGCCGTATCTCCGTCGTCTGCCCACCCCATAGCAAAGGCAACTACCCGAACTGGAAGGGTGAGCCACTGTGCCCAGTTCGCGGATGCACCGGCTGGGTGGTCCGAGAAGAACCACAACACCCACAACTTCCAGCAGCCTCCCCTTCTTTGGCCACATGCACAATGGAGACTTTGGATTTTAGGCTACTAAAGCAGTACTGGGAGATCAAGTGCAGCCAGAACCAGCTGACAGTTGGAGAACCCTCCACTTCTAACCACCGCTGCCTGTGTTCTCCATAACACCTGAGAGAACAAGGGGGCTGCACTGGAGAAACCCCTGCCACCTCGTTTCGGCGAGTCAGCACCCCCGTTTCAGGACCAGCTGAACCGAGTGGAGCAGCGCATAGCTACGCGCATCTGGGCTGTCTTGTGCCAGCACATCAGCTGCAAAGCCAGCCAAAACACCCACCATCAGTGACAGTTTAATAAGCATCAGTGAACTGTTTCAAATAATCTTTTTGTGATATCAATAAATCCTTTAAAAATATTTCCTCTGTGTCACTGTTTCCCTCTGGCCCAGCTGGCTCCTCCCAGCACCAGGATGGTGTCCATTCCCCTCCTTAGACCCCACCCCCTAAATGCTATCTCCCTGGGCATTCCCTATCGGCCTTCACAGATCAGCCGCCGGCCGGCCGGATCCTCTGCATTCCCTATTGGCATTGGCAGGCTAGCCGGGTCTGGGAATGGCAATCGGGAGCGCAGAGGGTCAGGCATGCAGTCAGCTACTCTCCGACGGGTCAGCACCCAACCTTTCCCACAGTCCTTTCCTTTGCACCCACACCCAGACCTTTCCCCGCCGGGCTACTAGGAGTTTCCCCCGTCCTCAAGTGCAAGGCCAGCAGACCCCCGACCATCCCACCATGGTCCCTTCCCACATCTATTGCTCCCGTCCTGTAAAGCTGTTTTCTGACGATTTTCCTGCTGCTTCTCTGCGTTCTCTTGGCTGCCTATCAACATAGAAAACAATAAAAAAACATAATTAGATGATAAACGGAAGCCTTTATCATACAGCTGCGTAAGTACCAACCCTCACACCCCCAGGTGCATTAACTTACCATTCTCTTCACCCTCCACCGCCTCCTCGACAAACGTGGCATCCAGGTCCTCCAGGCCCTCAACCAGACACTCGAGTGGCTCCTCAATAAAGGGCTGGCTCTCGAGCTCGAGGGGATCCACCATGAGAGAGTCACAGCGTCAGTGTCCACGTCAACCCGTCCTGGCATCAGGGCAGGGACAGTCCTCTCCACCGCGGCCGCAGCTTCTGTGTTCAGACTGGGAGCAGATGCAGCAAGAGCAGGCAGTGGCGCAGCCAATAGCCGCCAACCCCTTCCAGACCCTGGCAAAGGTGCAGCTACACAAGTGGGATGCAATGATGGCTCCATCCACACAGAGTTGGTAACAGGGTGATGTTTGCCTCTCCTGGCCAGAGGCAAAGTTGTTGTCCTGCATCTCTTTGTTCTTGGTCCACTGCCAACATTGGTTCATGTCTCACGTGTAGCCCTGCTGTGTCACCGCCTCCCCAGGGCATATTGGACCTTTTGCTCCCCACACCCAGGGCCTTGGTTTTTAACTTGGTCCAGGGAATGCAGCATTGGTGGGTGGATCAATAGGAAGAGAGTGACCACGATTGTGCAGCGGTGGTAGCGGTGCTGGTTGTTGGCTCGGGCAATGGCCCTGGCGATAGTAATGCTCCACAAGTCGTTCCTGGAAAATGTAACAGCTCGGAAGAGCACGCATCGGGCACGTACTGCCAACCAGAAGAGCCAGGAAAACGCGTTTGAAAATGGCGTGGTGGACTTTTAAGGCAGACACTACGTGCACACCAGTGACAGCAAGAGCAGAGAGAGGGGCCAGAAGTGGTTGCTCTTCAGACCACTCTAGGCTCTTTGCCCATGACTCTATGGTGCTGGCAGACCCGGATGCACAGAGACTGCGCACGGCCTGAGAGGACGCAGACACGTGGGTGGACATTAGCCCGCGCGGCAGGCTCTGCACGCTCCGAGAGCCTGCCATAGGTGGAGGCTGCATGTCCGGTGAGGATCAACACTTAATAAACGGGAAGGTGGACACCCAGCCGGCTTAGGCTACTGTCTTGTTGGTTAACACCCCCAATTCCAGCAAGGAGGAACATCCCCACACAACGTCCTCCGCCCAAGAGGCTAGTCTTCTAGCAGCACCCAAATGCTATTGCTGGGTGCTTATCTTCACTTACGGGGACATCTGTGGTAGGCGGAAGATCACACACTAGTAGGAATGGGGGCTTCCTATTGCTGCAGCACCAGAGCAAATTATCCCACTGCCAGCCCTTGGTTTCCAGCCATCCAGGCACTTGCTAGGAGGTGGCACAGCCTAGTGCCTGCTCCCAGCTACACAATGCAGGCAGCTTTGATTTCCACCATAAGTGACGCCCACGTTTGGGTGAAGTGCAGGGCTGGGGGACATCCAAAGCCCTTGGCACCAGCTTGGTACGGACAAGGCACAAAACCCTCTGTGCCGTAGCCAGCTCCATGCACACTCACTGCAGCCTCCAAGGCTGCCAGCAGTCTGTGGATCACAGCTTGGGAACGACCCCTATAAGAAGGCCAGGAGTTCCCTGGGCTCTTTGCCAGGTTTGCCTGGCTGATGGGTTTCTTTTAAGCAAAGGACATTTGGGATGGGAGGACTCCACGTTCTCCCCCACTGCCAATGCCCAGTCTGCTATAGCTCTACTGCTGAGCAGGTTTCCAGCTGAAGGCGCACACACCCTACACAAAGCACGAAGTGGGGGGTCAATCCAGTGCTGCCACTGTTACTCTGGTCCTGATGTAAGAGATTCCCAGCCAAGTTCTCTCCATCTGACCGACTTGCAGGCATTAAGGACCCCAGGGCATTTTCGGCAGACGCTGAGGCTCTCTGGCTAAGTCCCAGTAGGGTGACTGAATCTCCCCTGTGCTTTCAGCACATTCAAGATTTCCCTCTCCTCCCTGTCTCGCGCTGGCCACGTTTCAGCAGCAGGGGAGTGGAATGCTAAGGAAGCAGACACCTTCTGTAAAGAGCTCTGTGATCAGGTGCCAGGTAGGGCTCCGCTCTTTGCACCCACTGCTGGACTCATGCTTGCTTTTAGGACTGGCTTGGGTGGGGCTACCGCAAGGCCTCCAAGACCCCCAGATGCAGAGAATGCTTTTCTTCGCGAGGCCCTGGGACAAGACCCTTCTCGACTACAAGCCGGTCGTCTCCTGAATCCAAGCCTGCTCTTCAAAGATTTGGATTCCAGAATCCAGCTGACACATGCAAGCTGCTCATCATCCTTGCCTTGCTCACCCCAAAGTTGGTCACTATCATGCCCCTTTTGGAGATGATTCTATATGGAGAATCATCCAACTGGGAAACAAAGAGGCTATTACTGCGTGGAGCCCGGCAGCTGGGAGCTGGGGGCTGGGCTGGGCAGGGGGAAGAACCCACGTGGCATGAAGGAATGAGAGAGGAGACGAGAGAGGGAGGGATTAAGAGGAGGAAGCGCCAGCGGCACAGGCCCACGCCTGGTGCATCCCAAGGCAGCACCGACACCCATCGGGGCTGTCAAATCCTTCACCGACGTGCCCGTCAACTGTATTCAGCTCTCCCCGACCCGCACTGGCATTTTAATTACTGTTGGGTAAACTAATTTGTCCAAATGAAGTCAACTCGGCCTAATAGAATATGCAAGCTCTCTGACCTCTGACAGGCAGTGACACAAGATACAAAAGGAGGCAGAGGAAGGCTTTTTTTTATCAGAGCCTTATTACTCTCTATTACTCCAATTAGTCAAGCTCCACTGCTCTGGATTGGGGGGGAAAATTGCAATTAAATCAATTTTTGATGGACTTGGAAGTGGGTTACCGAACCGCCCAGCCTGTGAAACACGGATATTATAGCAGCAAAGGTCAAAGTCTTTGTCGGCACCTGTGGGTGCCCCCCGCCCCCGTCTCCTCCCTCAGCTAAGGCGAATCATTAGAACATGTCATGTCTTATCGCGGCTGCCACCAGCCCTACTAACCTCATCAGTTGACATCATTATGGAAGGTAACTCCTGCCGGCTGAATATAGTGCGAAGGTCACACACAAACTTGCTGCGGCCCCTGCTGTGGGGAGGGGGAGCTCAACGGGAACAGGATCCCAGCATCGCGGAGGCTTCCCAATGAAACAGACGCACATCAAAGGGAAAGGCGCACAGAGCAGCTTGGGGACAGGAAAGCAGGATCGCCAACGTGGACCAACATTATTTTAATTTTAGTTGACTGACTTCAGTTTCCCTCTCTTCATGCAAGAACATCTGCGGAACAAGGAATGGCAGCCAGAACTGCCCCGACCGATCGAGGGGTGCTGGGAGCTCAGAATTCCTCCTCCCCAGTGGAATATTTGGCAGCTTAAAATAAAGTGCTGAAAATTTAAATCAATTTCTGTTGGCGTTGGGGGAGTGTTAACCCAAAGCTAAGTCAAGAACAGGATCATCTGGTCCGAGCCACCTCCAGGCCAGGGACTAGATCAAGTGCTAAGATGTACTTGGCTAAAACCCAACACTCAAAGCATCTAGACTGGATCTAGAACTGGTAAACCATTCGGAATCCACCCTCCCTGCTTCACACAGAGGTCAGGGATTAAAAATCAATTTTACTGCAGGATGCAACACCCACCAAAAGGTTCTTGCCTCTCCCGCCGGTCGATCAAAGAACCTGTCCCTACCCAGCATACAGAATCCGCCTAATCCAGGTCACCTCTTCTTTTTGATCAGGCCAAACATCTTGAGTTTCGTATCATGCGAGACCAGGTCTCCTGGCCTCAGGTCACTGGCACAGGTGTAGAGAATGTAAGAGGTCAGACCAATGGACCATCCATTCCCTACTATTGGACTCCTAGCTCACAACAGAGGTTATGTTCTAGACCAACTTGATGAACAGCCACTTATAAACCTATCCTCCAAGAATTTATCCAGTCCTTGTTTAAACTCAGCTATGCTACTGGCCTTGACCACATGCTATGGCAGCAAGCGCCACAAATTAGTTGTGTGTGTCTAGTGAACAAGTACATCCTTTTTATTTGTTTTAAAATCTGCTCCCTGTTCATTTCAGAGTCTCCCCTAGTTATAGTATTAAAAGAGGGTAAATCATCTCCCCCAATTTATTTCTTCCATTCCACTCATGATTTTGTAAACTTCTATCATGTCTTCTTCTCCAAGTGGAAGAGCCCCAACTGATCCAGCCTCTCTTCGTAGAGGAGCCGTTCCAGACATTTGATCGTTTGTTGCCCTTCTCTGCATCTCTTCCAGTTCAACTTCTACTATATCTTTCTTTGAGATGGGGCAAGCAGAACTGGACACAGTATTCAAGGAGCAGATGCAACATCGATTTAGAGAAGCATTATGATATTTTTCTGTTGTATTTTCTAACCCTTTCTGTATAATTCCCAACAGTGTTTGTCTTTTTGACCACTGCCACATACTAAGAACCATTCAGTGCCAGACTGGGTCAGACCAATGGTCTATCCAGCCCAGCATCCTGTCTCCGACAGTGGCCAATCACGGTGGCCTGGGAAGAGCACCCAACAGGTCACAATGGGGGATCCATTCCCTGTTGTTTCCCCCGAGCTCCCGTCATGTTCCCTGATCCTGTCTGGCTAATAGCTGCTAATGGACCGATCTTCCAGAAACTTGTCCAAACCTCTTTTAAACTCAGCTCTAGTACTGGCCCTTACCGCAGCCTCTGGCAGTAGATTCCACAACCCAATTATACGCGGAGTGAAAAAATATTTTCTT
>QEPC01008216.1:3926291-3978018 GCA_003113815.1 Sphenodon punctatus
AGGAGGGGCACAGATCCCAGCGCTGCTGCCCAGGCAAGTAGATGGCAGGAGGGGGAGTGCAAGAGGCAAGCCTCTGCAGCTCCTTCACCCCTCTCTGTTGCTCCCCGCACGGTGTCAGATGAATTTGAATGTGGACAAGTGCAAAGTGATGCATGTAGGGAAAAATAATCCAAACTCTACGTACACAATGCTGGGTTCTAGATTAGGAGTTACCACTCAGGTCAAGGACCTTGGAGTTGATATGTCAACAAGACATTAAAATCCTCAGCTCAGTGTGTGTAGGTGGCAAAAAAAGCAAACCAAATGATAGGAATTATTCACAAAGGGATAGAGAATAAAACTGATCATAATCTCTCTCTATAAATCTATGGTGCAATCACACTTGGAATATTGTGTGCAGTTCTGAGCTCCCCATCTCAAAAACAATCAAAGGTCTGGAATGGCTCCCCTATGATGAGAGGCTTGACAGGTTAAGGTTCTTCAGCTTGGAGAAGAGATGACAGAGGGGATAGGAGAGAAATTTATAAACTCATGAGTGGTGTGGAACGAGTAAATACGGAGCGGTTATTTACCCTCTCAAATATTAATAGAACTAGGGGACACCCCATGAAACTAACCAGTAGCAGATTTAAAATAAATAGAAGGAAGTATTTCACTCAACGCACAATTAAGGTGTGGAATTTGTTGCCAGATGTGGTCACGGCCAGTAGCAGAGCTGGGTTTAAAAAAGGGTTGGACAAGTTTCTGGAGAATAGATCCATTAACAGCTAGCTGTCAGCCAGGTATGTTTTGGAGAACGTAACCTCTGTTTCTTTATTTAAATAATTATCATGTTGGGAGCTGGGAGTGACCAACAGGGAATGGCTCACCCTACTGTGACCCGTTGGGTACTTTTCCAAAGTGACCAATGGTGGCTGCTGTCGGACACAGGATGCTGGGCGCCATGGACCATTGGGCTGACCCACTATGGCACTGACTGACATTCTTAATTATCTTTGACAACTCTTAGAAAACAGGTGATGTGACAGAAAACTAGAGGAGGCAGGAAAACACTGTCCTTATCTTTTTCTTTTTTTTTTTAAAAAAAAAGGGAAAACAGAGGATCTGGGAAATTACAGACTTGTCAGCCTGACTTCAATACCTGGGAAGATACTCAAACAGATTACACAACCGTCAGTCCATAAGCCCCTTGATGGCAATGCAGTGATCGCTCATAGCCAGCATCGATTTGTCAGGAACAAGTCATGCCAGACTAATCTTGTCTCCTTCTTTGGTAGAGTAACTAGCTTAGTGGATGAGGAGAATGCTGTGGACATAATGTATCTTGATTTCAAGAAAGCTTGACAAAGTTTCACTGGAGATCCTCATTGACAAGCTTGCACAGTATGGACTGAAGACACTACAAGTTGGATTCACGGCTGGTTGAAGAACAGTACTCAAAGAATGATTGTCAATGGCTTATCATCAAACTTGAGGGAGCTATCAAGTGGGGTCCCGCAGGGCTCTGTCCTGGGTCTGGTGCTGTTCAACGTCTTCATTAACCATTTGGACAAAGGGAAAACTTAACTTTGTAGAGGGCACAAAACTGGACGGGGATGCTGGAAGACAGAATTAGAATTTTGGAGATCTGGACAGAAATTAACAAAATGAAATCCAACTGAGATCAATGTAAAGTTCTGCATTTGGGAAGGAAAAACCCAAATGCACCAGTATAAGACGGGGGATCCCTGGCGTGGCAGCAGCACATGGGGAAGGATCTAGGAACTCGGGTCGATCGAACTGAACAGGAGTCAGCCGTGGGAGGTGGCTGCAAAGGCGACCAATGCAATTTTAGGCTGCATTAACAGATGCATCGTTTCCAAGATGGCAGAAACGTTTAATCATTTCACTCTATTCAGCCCTGGTCAGAGCTCACCCGGAGTCCTGTGTCCAGCTTCAGGCACCTCATTTTAAGAAGGACATTGACAAATTGGAACACGCCCAGAAGAGAGTGACAACAATGCTAAAGGGTCTGGAAAACAAAGCTTATGAAGAAGAGCTGAAGGAACTGGGTGTGTTTAGACTAGCAAAGAGAAGACTAAGGGGAGTCAGGATAGCAGCCTTCAGATATCGAAAGGGCTGCCCCCAAGAAGCTGGCAAGGAACCGTTCTGCCTGGCTACAGGGGGCAGGACTAGAATCACAGGAAGGGAGAGTTTGGTTAAATATCAGAAAAAGCTTTCTAGCAGCAAGGGAGCTGTGCGGCAACGGAACAAGCTGCCTAGAGCGGCTGTAGCCCGGCCGTCCTGGAGGAGTTCAGAGAGAGGCTGGACAGCCAGCGGGCGGGGATGGCGTGGCTGTTGCCATCCTGCATCCTAGCCGAGGGTTGGACCAGACAACCCTCGAGGTCCCTTCCGACAGTCTAGGATTCCCTGCAGAGTCTTCCTGCTCTTCCTTCAGCTCCGCAAGGTTCTTGTCTTAGCCCCGCCAGGCTGGACAAGCCAAACTCTTAGCAATGGAGGGAATTCTCCTCCAAGATGCCCTGACAGCTCAGCAGGTGGGGGAAACTGCTCCTCTCAGGGGGGCAAGAACAGGGGAACGGAAGAGAGTGTGCAAACACAATGCTAGTTGGTACTGCCCAGCTTTCTGGAGGGATCGGTCAATGTCTCCCCGTCTGCAACTGATCCTCCCTGAAATCTCAAGACTAGGTTCCCCCAGCTCTGCCAACACCCCTCAGTCTGTGGCCACAACCCTGCTACTCTCCTATCCCTAGCCCCCCTACACACGCACGCCCACACGCACACCCCTCTGCCAACACCCCTCAGACTATAGCCACAACCCTGCTACTCTCCCATCCCTAGCCCCCCATCACACGCACACACACACACACACACACACACACACACACCCCTTTGCCAACACCCCTCAGACTATAGCCACAACCCTGCTACTCTCCCATCCCTAGCCCCCCATCACACGCACACACACACCCCTCTGCCAACAGCCCTCAGACTATAGCCACAACCCTGCTGCAATCCCATCCCTAGCCCCCCTATACACACACACCTCAATCTGTGGCCACAACCCTGCTGCTCTCTCATCCCTAGCCCCCCTACACACACACACACACACACACACACACACACACACCCCTACCTCAATCTGTGGCCACAACCCTGCTGCTCTCCCATCCCTATCCCCCCTACACACACACACACACACCCCTCTGCCAACACCCCTCAATCTCACTCCCAGCCTTGGGCCTCCAGTAAAAGCCGATTTTGTTTTAGTTTGCTTGGCAACAGAATTCTACGTTGATTTATCACCCCAGGGTGGAGGCGGGGGAAGGCAAATGGCAAGGCCTGTCCCAGGAGTGGAATGGTGGACACTGGACACATTAGCGGTTGGGCGGGCGGTCGCTCCCCTAAGCCCCCTGCACATGCAATGGTATTTCCATAGGCCTCTGCCAGCTCGGGCTGGGCCACTCTCGTGACACGCATCGTAAATTGCACACAGAGGACCCTGTCAAGAGGCGCTCGGCCGAAAGCGGAAACAAAGCGCTCCCAAGGAGATGGAGCGGGCCGCCTGCAGGAGGAAGCGGTAGGGAGCCCCCATAACCTGAGCAGAAAGATGTACAGCTCCCCCGGGAGCAGCCGTCTGCCCCAGGCAGCCAGCCCCTGGGAAGGGACAGTTGCACCTCACCCTGTGCCACGTATTAGAGTGCGTGCAGAAGCCGTAGTCGGTAGGCCAGGGCTGGAGCAAAGGCAAGACACTCGCGGTAGCCACATCCCACCCCACTTGGAGGTTTCTGTCCGTCCCCAAACTTCCAGAGAACCATGGGCTGCATGCACAGCACTGCCCCGCCCCACTGGCCATCAACATCTCCAGCCCTAAGGACTTCTTCCACTCCCGGAGCATTCATCCCCACACCATTCCCCTTGCAGCTCCCGTCCCTCCCCTCCTCCCACGACCCAGTGCATACGGGATGGAACACCTTCCTGAGGGCCCCATCGCTACAGACACTAGCTGTCCCCTGAAGGAACTACCCCTGGCAGCACCGCGCAGGACTGGACTTCCCCGGCCCACCCCACTCCTCTTTTCAGATTTAAACTCTACCGCCTGGCGGCATCCCTACGGGCTTGCTGGACACGACAGCACCTAAAACTAGGCCTCGATTGCTGGGCGTCTGTCCTGTATAAAGGAACACACTGCATACAAGACTCAGCCTCCATTACCAAATACACCACCGGGATGGCCCCAGCTAACGGTAGCTACTTAAGTTCCCATGCAAACACTATTGTTAAAGAGAGAGAAATTTACAATGATGGTCTACAATTCAATAAAAAGTGGCAGGAGGGCGGCTTTAAGACCACCAGCCTGGGACATTCAGAAAGCGATGAGCATTCTGTGCTGATATTTATTCCTACAAGCGTCTGACATTTTGCACCCAAATAAGATTCCACAGCGACTTCTGCAGTCTAGTGCTTTAAAACAAAGTGGGAAACATCTGCTAGATGGAGGGAAAGTTCCCATAATGTTGCTGGAACAATCCCACTGCCTCCTTCACGTCCTCTCCTCTTAGCAAAAAGTGCTCCGTTCTCCAGTCTTCTGCTTCCTGCCCAACTCATCGACAAACAGAAACGGGTTCTCAGCCAACCCAGAGCCCCGCTCCTAGGACGGTTTGAGCGACAGTGGTCCACTACAAAACGGGGCAGAGAAACCCACAGAAATGCGGTATCCTCTGGCCCCCACAACCCACCTCCAAATGACCTGAAATCTCTGCCCCACGTTATGGCTTGAGACTGAAGGGTCAGGAAAGCGAGGCAGCACCTAGCTGGTCCAGTCCGGCACAGACTGGAACAACGCACAGTAACCCAGACAGGATTCCTCTCCTGCGGCTCTAGGCTTACCAGATGGAATCAAAGGAAGAGAATGCAAGCTGAGGCACTAGGGTTCCTCACCACTTTTTTTTTTTTAAAAACTACCCTGCTCTGCAATTAATCTAGCCCCGTCACCGTGGGACTGACCGCACGCTCCACATTCCAGATTTCACCAGCACTTGGCACATTTCCAGGCCAATTTCCATTAAAGGCAGAGTCTAAAGGAGCTTACCACGTATTCAAGAGCAGAAGTCTTACAAAAACGCTGTACTGATCAGCAAGCATCAGAAACCCTAAATCTAGGAAGTCTGAAGAAAAAACAAAGAGACAAGTGTGACCCCGAGCACTTTAACTAGCAGTATCAAGGAGAAGAAAGCAAAGGCCACCGTGCCCTGTCACTGAAGTGCCCAATAAGGGTCCAGCACTTTACAATGACCGTGCAATTTGTATGGATTGGTCTAGACCAATAGCACCCGGAAGCCACTATTCCCCATCAGCTACTACTTACTCAGAGCTCCCCCGCGCCCCCCCAAGCAAGCAAGTAGCTTCCACTTTTTGCTTTCAATGCACTTCTTGCTTTTCGGGGGGGGGGGGGGGGGGAGGAGCTACACATAAAACAAGGGTCACTTTCCAAACCCAGCCAAGAATGCAAGTGGCATCGTGATTTGTGCATTCACATTATGAACTTGCCAAGCAGCATTCACCCATCACTGGCACCTCCTCTATCCAGCACCGGTCACTCTACTCCTCCCCATCTGACCCGAGAGCTTGGTATTCCTGCTCCACAGCATCAGAACCACGGTTCTGGCAGTGCCATTCATTTCAACGAGCATGGAGCAGTGGATCCCCGGCAGAAGTGTTGGGCTTGGGCGGGGCGGTACAGAAGCCCATGTACCTACCAGCAGAGTCAGCTTGAAAGCAGCAGCCCTAGGGCCCAGAAACATGAGCAAGGGGCCAACAAGCACTGGGACAGGCTGGGTCACATTTCGGTCACTTTTTTAGTTTTTTTATTTTAAAGACAGGGGAGAGGGAACCCTAACATTTGACAAAGAAAATTAGAGCTCTCGCCACATTACAATGCATTCTCCAGTTTCACTCCATCGGCTGCAGTTTGCGATCAAGACCTTTCCCTCAGTTTGAGGAATTTTTAATGGGTTTAAAAGGTTTTGGAAGGAAAACGAAAAGGCAAAACCCCCATTCTGTCCAATGACTCACTAGACATCCTAGAGCAGCGATGTCCTAGGCGCAACACACACAGGACCCTGCCGTGCTCTCTGCACTTGGTCCCCAAGGGCTGAGCACTGCCCACTCCTCTCACACAGAGCAAGCTTGGCCCCGAAGATCCATCCCCTCGATGGCTCCCAGTTCTCCATCCCGCCCCCCACTGGCCACACACACACAGGCAGCCGCCTCACAAGAGGCTCTGAAAGACATTGTGGGATTTTTCAAAGCCTGCCCAGGTGTAAGGCTCCAGCAATTCCTTTCTGTTCCCAACTTGTTCTCTCCTCCACCACTCCCCCAGCTCCCTCCCGCAAGTGCATTCAGGCCACACAATGAGCGGGGGGGGGAGGGGTGCATGTGGGAGAGAACACCCCCCCCCCCAATAAAGGCATTTTGTTTCTCCCCCTCCCCAAATACTGGGACAAGGAAAAAAATACAATTTCTAAGCAGCAGTTTGCCTCCCCTCCTCCCAGCGAAATGATTTCTGTTAATTGCCTGGTGGGAATTGTTTATTGGGGGGGGGGGGGAAAACCCCCCACTAATTGGCTTATTGAAGTTTAACAGGGCTTTCACCTGGAGAAGCTGGTAATTACTCCCTTCACTTGGTGCTTGTACCTGGAGCTTCGCACTCGGAGCCGCTCTTGCTCTGCAGGGGGGGTTTTGTTCCGGCTAAATGCAGGCCCTGCACAAACGGCCCCAGCAGCAGGAGCTAACACCAAAGGGGTAATTTCCAGCCCAGCGTAATTAGCCAAGGTTCTTTCAGCCATCCCCGCTGAATGGTGGCGCTGCCAGGGAGGGTGCACCGTGTGGGAACGGCCGGCCCAGGCCTGGCCGCTAAGCGCACCAACAAAAGCTCCTTGGGGATCCAGGCGGGAGTGACACCTCAAGCCACGGAGTCTCCTCTGCGCTGACCCACCCCAGAGAGACACGATCCCCTGCTTTGTGCAGGGCCGAGGAAGCGGATTCCCACCCCCCAGATCTCCACGGGGGGGGGGGGCAGCATTTCCCACAGCAATGCTGGAGAGGGAGAGCTCAAGCCCCAGGAACAGCAGGGATGGGATCCTGGTGAAGGTGAAGAGACCCAGCCCACCCTGTATGGGTCTTGATGCAGCAGCGCAAACACAGTAAGTCACTGAGATCACCACAAGTGCGTAGTCGGTTGTACAAATACACTAATGGTTAGCTTAGTCTTAACACGCAAAAACATACATCTCCTCCCACAATAACCCGTGAAGCATCCTAGTTGCCATGAGCTGGATTGGAGCCTGCTCCTGTGGCAGCATGGCCTCTTCAACACATCCACGTGCGCACACAACACACTCCAGCACGGCCTCTTCAACACATCCACGCACGCACACAACACACTCCAGCACAGCCTCTTCAACACATCCACATGCGCACACAACACACTCCAGCACGGCCTCCTGAACACACACGTTCACATGCACAACACATTCTAGCATGACCCTCCCGAGTGCACACACAATGCTCTCCGAGGCCGGGCCAAGCGCTAGGTGCCCTTCTCTTCCTGGAGTTAAGCAGATGCCGTTGCCTCCCTGCCCCCCAACACGCACTCCTCTCCTTCCCCTGCCAACACCCAGCACAACGCTGCACCGCAAAAGCAGAGGTCGGCAGTGGAATGATTCATAGGGAAGCAGCAGGAAACCTGAAACAATAAGACAGGCACACGAGCTGCTTCAGCTTGTGCTCAAGTGCCTGACGTGGAGAGCAAGAGGGTACAAAATTAGCCATTCTAGGGGGGCTCCTGTGGCTCGGTCCCAGGTCAAGACGGAAGCTCCCTCAGCCTGCTCCACTAGAGCAGTCTACCACCAGACTGAGTTTCCCAATGCAGTCAGCTGGTGCTGCTACCAAATCCCAGAGATGGGCTAGCACAAGTCAAAACGAGCAGGGAAATTGGTTTTCAGAAATGGGTGTGTCCTTTTTAAGGCTGGGGTGTTGACTTCTGCTGCCTTATTTCCATGGCCATTTTCCCGAGAAGACTCCCCCACCCACCCCGAGTCCTTCCCTCCTGGAGGTTACTTGCTAACAAGGCACACAGCTATTCCGACCCACTCCGTCGGAGTCCGATTTAGGTCCTGTCCAGGTGACTGCCTTGCTCTGGGTTAGCGGTTTGGTGGTGCAGAGTCTGGGCTTGTCTGCACTTTTAGGGAGCTTTAAGAGTTAATTAACCTCTGTTGGGTTGATAGGCAAGCACTGAAACCGTATCAATCCTCTGTTTGGACACAATCGCAGACCCAGAGCTGGAAGGGGCCTCAAAAGGTCAGCTAGTCCAGCCCCCTGCACCACCACCAGGCCCGCCACACCCTAACCATCTGCACAGAAAAATCAATCCACCAAGAAACAAGAGTCTCTTTAAAAACTAGTCTGCCAGAAGCAGAGACCGGGGCAGCCCTAGGCAGCCCTGCAACATGCATAAGAAATGTTAAAGCAGAGTTAAGGTGCACGTTTCTTTTCACCCAGAGAGTCGACTACCAATCTGCCCCGAGGGAAAATTCCTTCCCAACCGCAGCTATGGCAATCGGTTAGACAGCGCCCCCCCAAACATGGGTGCAGGCCCCACCAACCAGGCACCCGGTGTGTAAATTTCAGCATCCAGCCCCACCTCCACTTGTGGACAACTTCAATGGTTCAGGAAGGAAAAGGCAAAATGTATTCTGGGAGGGGAGGGGAATTGCTCTTGTAGCATCAAACAGAAAATGCCTCAAGTTGTGCATCCTACATTTATCCAACTCCTTTTTAAACACCCTATTCAGGCTCTTTGCTCTGACAACTGCACCCGGGAGTTTATTCCAGTAGCTCACTGCTCTGATGGTTAAAAACTTTCTTCTAATTTCCAGCCTAAGATTATTTATAACCAGCTTGTACCCATTAGTTCTTGTACCTGTGCTCACCTTTAGTCTGAACAACTCTTCCCCTTCTATTGCACTAACTCCATGGATATATTTGTAGAATGTAATCACATCTCCCCTCAGCCTTCTTTTCAATAGGCTGAATGAGCCAAGCTCTTTTAGCCACTTCTCCATTCCTCTGACCATCCTGGTAGCTCTTTGTTGCACTTGTTCCGGTTTAAGTTCATTGTTCTTGAGCACTGGTGACCAGAACTGACCGCCGGACTCTAGATGTGGTCTTACCAGAGCTCTGTAGAGGCAGCAATCCCTTCCTGTCCCTACTGACAATACAACACCTAATCCAGCCCAGGATAGCATTTGCATCACATTGACAGCTCAGTCATTTTATGGGCAGTTAAAGCCACCGAGTCACTCTCCTCCTCCACGGTTTCCAGGTAACTAGCCAGTAACCAAGCACAATCTGGCACAGAAAAGGGGCACTAGGGATGCCTACCCAAGCTTAACGCTGGCTAGTTAAGCTGTATTGAACTCACCTGGTTTTCAAACAACATAGTACTACAGACGAAAAGCAGTCCCCATGTTCGGAATGAACATTTAGAGAAGTCAGTTTGGGCAGCCTTAAGAATTTCAGGAACCGTTTTCAGGTTCCATGACAGCACCTGCGATCATGGTACCACTTTTCCTAGGCACAACATACAAGCAGAACTGCCCACATTTCAAGGTCAGAAGCAATCCAAGATCATCTCCTCTGGCCCTGAATTTCCTCCATTTATTACTAGATCAAGAGTCTCTACTTGTTGAGCCCCTGGTCTAGATTCACCTCCAGAGCATGCAGGCTCCACCTGTGAGCAGCCTGTGTCAGTGCATAACCATCCCATCCACACTGGTAAAACGTTGTGTCTGGTTTAAGTTTGTCCATCTTTAGCCGTCTCTAATTTAGCTCCCCACTGCTGGATTAAAAAGTTCATTGGTTCCCAGCATCTCCCCCCAAAGGTGTTTGCACACTCACTCCCAAGCTGCTTTTTGAGAAGCAAACGAGATTACATTCCTCCTGTCTCTCGTTGCAATGCTTCTTTCCCTGCTCTCCGCCGATTCCTTACAAGGTCTTCCTCAGCCCCCTCTTGTTTTTCCAAGACCTTGTTTTGAAGTGTGTCAACCAGAACTGGGCCCAGCCTTCCAGTTTCCCAGCACCACATACCAAGAAGAAGATGCACCAAGACACCAAACGCAGGCTCTCTGGTTGAAGTGGTTTGCAGAGCACCCTACAGAGGCCCAGCGCGCCCCCAATCCTTGCTGAAAGGAAAGCGGCCGGAATTTGATCTTCAAAATGCCAGTTAAGGCGAAGTGTTTTCCAAGAACCTGACCTCGATGGCAGAGTCCCCCTTATCCCACAGATCGTCAATGGGACTAAGGTTAAGATTCGGCTTCTGAGGGCTTATCCATCTCACAGCTTGTAGTGGAAGGAACCAGCTGTCTCGTGCCCACTCCTGCTCGCCAGAGACTGGCAGGCTGGACGCAGAGTGCTCTCTGTGCCAGTCTAGCCACGGGGGCTTGCAAGCAGGTATCTAGGAGTCCAGTGGAACTGGTCCAAGAAGCCTAGCACTGAAGAGCCAGGTTTAGTGGCCAGTTAGTTACGGGGCTGGCCTTACTAATCAGCATAAAAGGGGAGGTTAAGATGCAAGATACTCTTGCGAGAGGGCTCGCGTTCTCATACCAGATCAGTGCGGATTAAAATCGGCACAAGAGAAAGACTATAAAAGAGATGCAATTAATTCACTAGCCAGGAGATAAAAGACTTCTCGCCGAGACCTCTCCTCGCCCTAGACAAACAAGAGCCGAGTGGCCCGTCAGCGTTGAGTCTGTGGCGCTGTCACCGCCCGTCAGGACAGCCCATGGGCACTGCTGAAAATGGCTTGTTCCCACACGTCGGTGACCCACGGCCAGTTACCTGGGCCCACTTCGACTCGGTCTCAGACGTCCCCACATCCCATACGCCAAGGGCACAGAAGCCGTGCCAGAGCCAGAAAGCGAGTCCAGCCAGCTTGGTTTTATTGTTGGAAAATCCTTGCACTGCCAACCCCGAGAAATCCCAGCTCGGAAGGCACACAAAACGGACCAACACAAACATTTTGCCTTCTGGTTTCGAAATCTTTTTCTGGCTTCCCCCTCACTCCCCAAGTCTCGTGGGGGTTCTTGAACTGAAAGCGGAGATTCTCTGATTCACGTATCAGGCTGCTGTGCTGCTCACTGGTAACAGCAGGCGCTTTTTCAGAAGAGGAACCGAGGTGATCCATTTGCTTTGTTATACGGATGCATCGAAAGAGGAAGGGCTGGAGGGACTCAGGACAGCAAGGCGTGGAGACGCAGGTGCTTCTGTGGTGGAGAAGGAGGAGGAGGGAGGGCAAAGCCTCATCTGCGTTCAACTCAGCCATGAAATGACTGGGAAAGCCTCCCTGCTCCTGGCACAGCAGACCCGGCTCCCCCCTGCAGCGGAATATTGGCACATGCCTTCACCCAGCTTCTTCCTAACCCCCAAGATCGACCTCCCTTTCCCACGCAGCTCCCCATCTTTTGGAAGGGGGTTGCCACTGACGTTTTCAAGCTACCTCCCCCTCCGCGCCTTAAATTCTTGGCTGCAGCAGACACAGCCAGATGATCTTTGCCAATTTGCAGCGTGAGCCTCCATGGCTCCTTCTCTGGGCTCGCTCGGTCTGTTATGGGAAATCCTGTTTGTGAAGCAAATTCTGCCCAACAGGCCAGAAGCCAGGATCATGGCCAGCAGCTGTGGACACCTCTGAAGCCACCGAGATTGGGTGCGTATGAGAACCTTACCTGGAGCACAGCGGCTGAGTTAGACAAAGCAGGTTACGTACAAAAGCACCAAAAGTCATGAGAGATTTGCAGCGGGCATCCAAGGCAGGATGGATCTGGCCCCCTGTGACCAAGCACCACTGCAGATGCTGTGCATGAAACTTGGGGTAGAAGTTGTATTTGAAAAAGGCATCAAGAGCCTTGCACCCAGCCCCGCAGGCAGCTGCTACAGCAGTACTGGGCAACCACAAGTGGTTTAGAATGGACACAAAAATCAATGGCTCAGAACCACTGCTAGCAAAATCCTTGGACAAAATAAAAAAACTGAGATGAGAACCCAACACATCTTCACATCCTGATTGGCCTTTCCACCTCATTCTCCTGCTCGTTCTCACCTAAGATTCCTGAGCCTCCGGTCTTGGCCCATTATTCTCCAATTACATTTGCAATGACTTTAAACATGGGAAAGAATTGTGCCACTGCCCTTGGCAGGTCTCTGCTGGAGAACATGTCCAGTCTGGGACCCTCACTTTAAGGAAGACATTGACAAACTGAAGAGGGTTCAGGAGAGCGATGGAGATGGTCAGGGGGCTGGAAGGAAAGGCACAAGAACAGGGAATGTTCAGTCGATAGAAACAGGAGTCACTTATAGTCTCCAACCCCGTGAAAGGCTGCTAGATGCAAGTGGTGTCCAATTATCCTGCGAGGCCAGTGAGGCTAGAGGCAGGGAGCCCGAGACGGGCTAAAAATTAGAAAGTTTTCCCAACTACAAAACAGTTTGACAGTGGAAGAGGGAGGCTGCAGAGACCCATCAGCAAAGTCTTTGAAAACAGGTTAGAAAGCCATTTCTCTGTGGTCTAGACACAGTCACTCCTGCTTAGAGCTAGGGGGATGGAGGACTAGAGGATTTAAGGTTCTTACCAATCCAAAGATCTTACTTGATTATTCCAGATGTGAACTCCTGCCATTTTGCCCAAGTTCTCTCCTTCCCAAGAAGCAGCAAGATAGAATAAAGACAAGGCACAGACACCCAGGTTCTCCGCTCTATGTCTCCCCGCTGCCCCTTAACCATCTGGAAAACAACAGTGAGCTCTTTTCACAATCCAAGTGCTTTAGAGAACAATGGCGCGGCTCTAGGATTTCACAGGTGTTGCACAAAGAGACCAAATGTTCAACATTAAATGTAATTAACTGGCTCCACAGCCCTGCTGTGGAGGAGCATGAACCCTCTTTTACCAATTGGGATACCAAGTCACTACCCAAAGCCAGCGCTATAACTGGCCTGAAGCTTAGGGCTTTCTGGCTCCCTGTCCTGTCCTGTGCTCAGCCCTCATGCACGACCTGGACAGAGAAACTTTGATAGAATCCTACAACTTGAGAGTTGAAAGGGACCTCAAGGATCACCTAGTCCTTTCCAAAAGCTTCGAGAACCAGAGGGGACAGACCCCAAGGGCGGCAGTAAAGCTACCACTTTCGTAACATGGGGAGGAGGCTTTTCTGAATTCAACACTCAGAGCAGACCACCCCCACCCCACCCCTCGCCTCCGGCCCGTACAGCCCCACGGTCAACACAGAAACCACGAGAACAGGAAGCTAGCGGCATTGGCGGCGGCGGCTACACTAGCCAGGTGGCAGGTGGGAGACACCAAGCAGCTGCCCTGAGCTTTGAAATCACAGGGCACAGTGGGACGGGGCTGCCAGGGAGCACCGGTCCGAGCAATACAAGGCCAGGCTGCTAATTGCTCCTGCTTATCAGCCCGTTTCTTCCCCGGTTTTGGAGGGGGACAGTCACCCATTTCCCTGTGGTTTCTTCTTCATGGAAGCAAGCTGCCGGTGCCGGTTCGTAAGCCCCAGCACGCCCGCCAGTAAATCTCTTGCTCCGTCCATTCCCTTCGCACAGACCTCTCGCCTAACAGGAAACGGCCTCCGTCTCCCCATTAACAGCCTGCGTCCACCAATCACAGCCGGCGCAGCTCAGACATGCAGGAGGCTTATGGGAGCACACAAGCACGGCTCTCTGAAGGTGAAGTGGGCGGGGAGAACTCAAGGAACTGATTCATTAGGCAGGGCAACAAGCATTAAAGGAGATACACGCTGAATCCATGGCCAAAAAATATCCATCAATCACAGCCTTCTGTATGGCCCAAGCACTGCCGGACTCTGGGGCGTTTAACGCTAACAGCATCTTAGGAAGAGCGTTGTCACCTTGCAGACTGCGCCGCGCAGCTTCAGGAGACAGGCAGCGTTAAGCCTGCGGGGGGAGGGGGGTTAAGATGGAGACAAAGTAGTTTGGAGACCTTTTAGTGGAGCCACCGCTCAGGCCTTTCCTCGGGTCCATAACAAGATGAAGCAAGTTCACTGTACAGCTCCTGCAAAGTGGAGGAGGAGCAGAGAAAACAAGGGGGAAATGAAGGCCACTGCTGTGTCCCTTGCTCTCCAGAATTCCCAGCATCGAGAGAACTCGAATTTTCCAGGGGACATTGACATTCTCCTCCCTGGGGAAGAGACGCACTGTAGCAGGAGAGCCTTGCACCCCCGGGACACAGCAAGCTCTTCTCCTCGGGCTCACCATCATTCCCTCCGCATCCCCTGCTCTCGCCGATTCCCGCCTCTGTCTACGCTTGTGTTTCTGAGCAGCTCGCTAACCTGGTTTAGGAGAAACTATGCTCCCGTCTAGCTGGAGCTGCATCTGTGCCTCGTTAAAAAGGATTCCACAGCAGGTTCACGCATAAACAAGCGGGATTTTAACAGGAAACAGCCTGCATGACTATTCCAATGTACATTAGCTTCCACGGCTTGGGGACACATTAAAACTGGCCCCCGCTACTGTGCGTTAACTTGCTGCTTAGAGCTAGGGGGATGGAGACATAACCGCAACGAGGCTTCAACTAGCAGCACTTTACCCTACGCTCCAACCAAGAGGCCTCTTCTCGGAACAGCCAGGTGTACCCCAAGGGCGGCTGCTAGAGGCCAAAAACTGTTCAGAGAAGGGGGACTCCCAGGGTAAACAGCTGTCTGCAATTCTAGGAACCAAGCAGGCCAACAGCTAGCACCCAGATCGCTTGCACAGATGCAAGGCTATGACAACCCTAGAGCAAGCAGGCTCCTGAAAACTGCTCCAAGCCTAGCCAGTCTCCAGCGCGGCTCGGCAACTAGGCAAGCATTGCTCACAGGGGTCTGTGGGGCTTCCAGGCACGCAGGGGTGTGGCTGGTGGAATGGCCACTCCAGCGGGTAGATGCAATCTACATGCGTGTGCCCCCCCCCCCCAACAGGCTCGCGGGCCCCAGGGGCAGCTGCACTGGTCACTGCTACATCCCTGCAGCCCCGCATCTCCCAGCAAGCCCCCTAACCCCACCCCACCCCTCTACTCGGACTGGGGAGAGGAGATTACTCTAGCAAACTGGTTCTACTGTTCTCGCCTCTTTTCTACCTTCTCCCTTTTTAAATGGGTTTGATTGTATTTAGTTTATGTTGGAAGCACTCTGAGCGCCATGCAAGGGGGGGTTGCTATAAAAAATGATGTTATTTACCCAGCTAAATTCAAACATCGCTTTCAAAAACATCCGCGATTCATGTTTTGTCACCCGCTCTGCTAGGAAGCGGTGCCCCCGCCACCACAGAAGTTACCCCAGCTTTAAAATCCAGGCTCGCTAGCCTTGGGCAGGACAAGAGCAGTTCTGGAGACCCATTAGCTTCTCTGTTTTTACTCCCTTTACTGCCCCATTAACCTGGGCGGGGAACCTCAGGCCTGGGGGCCAAATGCAGCCCTCACCAAGTTTTTACATGGCCCCTTTCCAGTGCCTGGATTTGGCCCCTGGATCCAGTCTCTACCCCGAAGCCCTGAAAAACTGAGCTCCGGATAAGGGGGCAGAGAGGGAGGGCCTGCACACACAGGTAGGGGACAGATCCAGGAGCAGGGCGCTCCTTTTCTTGAGTGCACCTGCTAAGCGCCCTCGCTCCCAACCTCTACGTGGCCCTCGCAACTCGTACGAATTTTCAGTGTGGCCCCCGGGACAGAAAAGGTCCCCCCCCGCGCATTAACCCATCACGTAGGCTGGCAAACTCCAGCAAACTTCTCCGATACACAAAGAAAGCCCCCCCCCCCCCCCCCTCTCTCTCTCAAAAAGCCAACCCCCAGACCATGCCCCGTGTCTTCCTGCAGCATTTGAAAATCGCCGGCACCATCTTGGCCTGTGGGGATGGGATGGGATGGGATGGCTTGGACCAGCTCCCCCAATTTTCTCCCTATACAGCTTTATTTTTAAAGAAGGGAAAGCCATTCCTCTAAGAGGCCCAGCGCCCTTGCCCCTCGGTAATGAAACCTTGTAATGGAATGCTCTGCACTCCAATTAGGAAGAAATGCTAATTTTCTCCAGTTGAGCACCCCCTCTAGATGTATCTAATTTGTTTCAATGCTTTCATCTCTCCCCTCCATTGCGTTTTCATTTAAAGGTTATGATCGGTTTGTGCCCTTCATGCCGCGCCTTGACAAGACACCCCTACGAGAGGGCTGCCTGCCCCCGGCAACCTTTCTAACCTCCATCCTGAACAAAAACCAAAGCTATTTTCCCTGCCTCTTTAAGAAGGACTGGGGGGGGGGGGGGGGGGGGGGGGGGGGGGGGAGGAGGAGGAGGAGAAGAAGAGTGGGGAATGTTGAAGGAAAGCCAGTCAAAAATAAACCCCCTTGCTTGGTTCAGATGCTGGATATTTCTGTGGCAGGTTGTTTCTGCACCATGGAAGATACTACAAGGAGCAAACCTGACCGGTGGGATCGGGTCCCTGCTCTCTCCAACAGCTCTTTATTTGCAATGACACTTAGCTGTGCAAGAAGGCTCCGCTACACCCAACGGTCTGGATCTCGGCTAGTGGAGATCCCAGGCAACCCTGCTGGGGGGGGGGGGGGGGAACCACTGGGTAGTCTTGGGGAACAGGGCTGATTCAAGAATATAATGCTTCTACCAGGGCCTGGACGTCTGTGGCAAGATCCTTGCAAGGCCTTCTAGCCACTTTACCAGAAGGGTGGGCTAAGAACAGATAGTGTCGTACTGGGTCAGACCGACAGTCCATCAAGCCCAGCATCCTGTCTTCGACTGTGGCCAATCTCTGTCTCTTGGGAGAAGTCCCCAATAGGTCACCACAATGGACAATCTGTTCCCTGTTGTTCCAGCCCCCAACAGTAAGAGGCTACTGGTGACAATTATATTGTCACCAATTATAATGTCGTTTCGCCAATTACATCTGGTGTGGTGGCTTTGGCCGTACATCTCGGACTCCGACCTAGCCACTACGATCCATGCTTTCATCACCTCAGGACTGGACTACTGTAACACGCTCTACGTGGGGCCGCCCATGGTGACGATTCAGAGGCTGCAGCTGGTGCAGAACGCAGCGGCCCACCTTCTCCCGGGGATGGGTCGGTGTGAGCACATTACACCGATGCGCCCTTCTCTGCACTGGCTTCCTAGAGTCTTCCAGGCCCGACTCAAGGTGTTGGTGCTCACCTACAAAGCCCTATACGGCCGGGGCCCTACCTATTTGTAGGACCTGAGGCCAATATTGGCCATCCCTAGGGGCATCCCAGCATGCTTAGTCAGAGCAGGAACAGGTGTTTTCCCAATCAGCGTTATTTCATACTGGCTGAGGATGCGGTGTATGGCAGAAGATAGGTTACCTGGGCTTTGCCTTAAAGAATCTGCCACTTGGTCTGGCAGCTCTTAATGGTGGATAGGATTCCTGGCATCTCTGAGGGATGTGGGTCTTTCCCTGGAGGTTTCTGCAGACCTCTCCGATTTAAGAGTGAAATCTATGGTCAAGCCGAGATTATCGGCCATTGCTATTTAATCTGATATGGCGGATACTGCCAAGCAAAAGATTGCTCCACTCTATCACTGTTTTAAGACGGCGTTTGAATTGGAAACTTGTTGGTATTAGACACGGTTACTTTGCACCGAGCACTTCCACTGCTCAGATCTGAGCTTATTCCGTCTCCAGTCCTTGCTGGGAGATATGAAGAGGTTCCATATAATCTGCGGTTTTGCCTGTGCACGTCTGGCAAAGTTGAAGATCTTATCCATATATTGTTTTGCCCTCATAATGCTGAACTGAGAGACCAATTTGTAGCACCTTTAATTGCACACAGAATATTTGGGCTGGCACATCATAAAATAATCTACCTTTGTACCTCTACACGGGTTGATCCCAAGACAGACCCATAGTACCGTGCCCCAACACAGGAAGTGTCTCCCCCTTCCTGAGCCGCTAGCACAAGAGGGGTCTGGACAAGGTCTGTTTTACACCCCTCACGGGGACAGCGTGGGGTGGGTGGATTGATTATTTATTTAAGCAATAATTTTTATACCACCCCCTCCTGCCAAATGGCAGCTCAGGGCAGTGAACACAATAAAAATATAAAATACAATATATATATAAAAACAACAACCACAAGAAGCCCGAACAAATCCTAAAAAAAACCCTAACGAACCTACCCACCCCCCTCACCAAATGCCTGGGGAAACAGCCAGGTCTTACACTGTCTATGGAAGGAGAAAAGATCTGAGAGAGGCGAATCTCCACTGGAAGGAAGTTCCACAGCCGCGGCACAGCTACCGAGAACCTCCGCTTGAACATCACCACCAAGGAAACCCCAGGTGGGCACCCCTGGGCAACCACAGGGACCAATCAAGGCCATGAGGCGATCCCGCAGGTAAATGGGGTCCAAGTCATGTAGGGCTTTAAAAGAACTTATAACCAACACCTTGAATCGGCCCAGAAGAGTCTAGGCAGCCAGTGCAGAGAACGAAGCACTGGTGTAATGGGCTCCCAATAGCTCATCCCCGGAAGGAGCCGAACCGCCACGTTCTGCACCAGCTGCAGCCTCTGGGTTGTCACCAAGGGTAACCACATGAAGAGTGCATTACGGTAGTCCAACCGCAAGGTGATGAATGCATGGATGATGGTGGCAAGATTGGAGTCAGAGATATACAGCCGAAGGCGTCTAACCAGAAGAAATTTACCAAACGCGCGCCTCTCCACAGCTGCCACCTGGGTATCCAGGCGGAGCTGCGAATCGAGGACGACTCCTAGACTCCGAACCTAAAGGGACTAAGGAGGGATGGACACCGTCAATGATGGGGGGCCTCCACTCCCTCCCCCTCCCCCACCAGCATCACCTCCGTCTTGTTGGGATTCAATTTCAGACAGCTCATCCTCATCCACTCTCCCACCTCAGCCAAACACCAAGACTGCCGGACCCGAGCCAGATGAAAATGAGAGGTACTGATGACACTGAACTTCAAACCTTCTCATGATCTCGCCAAAAAGCTGCATGTACACACTGAACAGGAGAGGGGACAGAATGGATCCCTGCGGGACTCCACACGTGAGGCCGTGATGTACAATCCCCCAATACCACTCACCAAGCTCTCCCTCCAGGAACCAGCGGAACCATTCAAGAACAGTCCCACCCACCCCGACACAACATCTCATGGTCAACAGTGTCAAAAGCTGCTGAAAGATTTAACAGAATCAGAATTGTGGACCAACCTCAGTACAATTCCCAGCAAAGATCGTCGACTAAGGCCACAAGCACAAGTCTCGGTGCCACAGCCTGGATGAAAGCCAGACTGCGAGGGATCAAGGAAACCAATGTGGTCCAGTTGCTGGGCCACCACCCATTCAATAGCCTTCCCTAAAGAGGGAAGGTTAGAGACCGGCTGATAGTTGGCCAGGGCATCATCGTCAAGAGTGCACGCACACGCAAGATCAGATTAAAGCCAAGTTCCCTTGGTTTCTGCAGCTCCGTCAGGCAGCACTGATCAAGCAGAAGACACAAACTGTAGCAGAAACATCCTGTTTCCCTAAACTGCCTTTTGACTTGTTCAGCAGCTGCTGTTGCCCTGATCTCTTCCTTTGCACGCCTCAGAAAGCGGCTACCCTTTATCCTGATCCCCTTTCCCCATTGGTTCCTCCCAGGAAATCACTTGACAGTCAACCCCAACAGCCTTCCTTCAAAAGGTGTAGTTAGGTTTGAACGGGTCCTAGTGAAGATGGCGGCATGGGCCCCCTCCAGCCCCTCTCTCAGTTGCAGGGAGCATGGGCTCTCCTAGACTCGTGGGCCCCAGTGCAACTGCACCATCTGTCATTATTCCTACGCTCTTCGAATGAGAGTGTGACGGGACCTCAGAGGCCATCTGCGTGCCGCAGGTCACGAGCCAAAGGGCCACAGCCAAAGGGTGCGCACCTTCGGGGACCGCAGGGGATCCAGGGGCCTGTTATTTCTGTGAGTTGTGTGTCGGGATTGGGGGGGAGGGGGTTGTGTTGGGTGAAGGGTATGTTGAGTGGTGGGGTTTTGGGGGGGCAGGCCCAGCACCAATCCCTGCTGACAGCAGGGGAAGGTGGGGTGATTTTGGAATTAGGTCAGGAATGGAAGGGTTATGGGTTATTGATTCTGTAGAAGAAATGTGTATTTTGTTACTATTTAGATTATTGTTGTAAAGTGTGTGGATGATAGGTGTCCCCCGTCCTGTCCCCGCCCCCGGTGAGAGCAGGGGGGAGGTGATGAGCTCCGTCCCTGGCGGCAGCAGAGATAGAGCGTATGGATGGGATGATATGGATAAATCGTGATATATTGTAATAATGTTGCTCTACTGTTGCACTGAATTATGTGAGGGAAGCAGAGGGTGGGAGGGAGTGGTAGATTCACCCTTTCCTGGTGGCAGCAGGAATGGGGTGAATGGGTTGCGGGGTAGGATGATGGGATACATTGTAACTTCGCACTGTGATCATTTTTGTGTTGGTCTATATTGGACATTGCTACTGTTATTTATTGTGAATATCGTTGTATTTTGTTTTTGCTTTGGTTGTAAGCTGCCTTTGGCTTACAAATTAAAAGTGAAATGAAAAATCTAGTCCAACCCCCTGCTCAGCACAGGAAATCTCCAGTTACAGTAACCCTGACAGGCGGCCGTCCAGCCTCGGCTTGGAAACCTCCAACGAAGGAGAGTCTGCCACCTCCCTTCGCAGTTTGTTCCACTGTCGAACAGCTCATACCGTTAGGAAGTTCTTCCTAATGTTTAACCGAAATCTGCTGCCTGGTAATTTGAACCACTTATTTCTAGTCTTGCCTTCAGGGGCAACAGAGAACAAGTCTTTGCCGTCCTCTCCGTGACAGACCTTCAGGGAGTGGAAGTTGGCTATCGTGTCTCCCCTTAGTCTTCTCTTCTCTAGGCTAAACATACCGAGCTCCTTCAACCTTTCCTCATAAGATTTAGTCTCCAGAACCATCTTTGTTGCCTTCCTCTGAACTCATTCCAGTTTCGTCGATGTCTAACGTGCGGCACCCAGAACTGGACCCAGCACTCCAGATGAGCTCTGACCAGAGCAGAACTATTATTTCTCATGACTTGGACACTATGTTTCTGTTAATGCAGCCTAGAATTGCATTAGCCTGTTCTGCAGCTGCATCCCACTGCCGACTCGTTCAGCTTGTGACCAACTACAACCTCAAAACCCTTTTCCCATGGGCTGCTGCCGAGCCAGGGATTCCTGCATCCTAGACCTTCTGCATTTGCTTTTTCTTACCTAAATGCAGAACTTTGCATTGATCTCCGCTGAATTTTATTTTGTTAGTTTCAGCCCAGTTTTCCAACCTATCAAGATCATTTTGAATGTTATGTCTGTCTCTATGGGGTTAGCCGTCCCTCCCAGTTTTGTGTCAGATGCAAATCTGATAAGCATCCCCTCTACTCCTTCATCCAAGTCATTAATAAAGATGAACAGTACTAGGCCCAGGACAGGGCCCTGTGGCGCCCCACTCGATACCTCCCTCCAGACTGATGGGGAGCCATTGATGAGCACTCCGAGTACAATTCTTTAACCAGCTGTAACTCCATTTAATGGCGGTATCATCTAGCCCACATTTTACCAGCTTGTCAACAAGGATATTGTGCGGGACTTTGTCAAGTGCTTTGATAGATTATGTCCATGGAGTTCCCACGATCCACTAAACTAGTAACTTGATCCAAAAAAAGGCGATAAGATTAGTCTGGCATGGCTTGTTCTTGACGAATCCATGCTGGCTTCCAATAATCACAGCATTGTTTTCTAGATGCTTAAAGACTGACCGCTTTATAATCTGTTCTAGTATCTTTCTAGGTATCAATGTCCAGCTGAGCGGTCTAGAGTTTCCCAGACCCTCCTTTTTCCCCCCGTTTGAAGACAGGGACAAATTTGCCCATCTCCAGTCTTCCAGCACCTCACCTGTTCTCAAAGATGGCAGACGGAGGTTCTGAGAGTACATCAACAAGTTCCTTCAGTACCCTAGGATGTAATTCATCCGACCCCGAAGACTTGAACTCATTTAGAGTAGTCTTCTCTGACCATCTATCTATCCTGAGCTGCAATCCTTTCCTCTCATCATATATGCTACCTTTGCCAGGTTGAACATAGTTTCCCTTTGGGGAGAAGGCAGAGGCAACATAGGAGTTGAGTAGTTTCACCTTCTCTATGTCACCTGTTAACATTTCACCATCTTCACCAAGCAGACCAACTACCGTTTCCTTATTCCTCCTCTTGCTTCTAACATACCTTGCTTGCTCCTTTTGTCTGTGTTCGAGTGAGGAAAGAGAAAGCAGGAGAGAAATAAAAAACCAACACACAAAACAAAAGACCAAAAGGAACAGAAAAGTGCTGCAGCACAGACACAGGAGAACCTTTTACCACATTTGTAGCTCGTTCACTCATAGGCTCATACTGTACTTACTATACACCGCTCAGGTAAGGTCAGTGGCAAAGTGAGGGGGGAGTTTAACTCACTCTCAACACCACCAGCCAAATTAAACTACCTGGCTCATTTCCTTACCCATTTGTTATTGATTTTCTCCCAACTTCAAGTTGGTACCAGCTCTCTATCGACAAGAGAATGTGCCTGGGACTCTGCCCGGCACCCGGTACAGGAAGTCGCCGCTGGCGTGTGGGAACTGAGCTCTACCGCACTAGCGAGGGAGCCAGGTTTCACTGAGCACTACCTGCCATGCATTCTGGCAGAGACAGAACATGCTGGGGAAACCAAAGGCAGAAAGCGACAGCCCCGAAGTGCTCGGCCTTCCATTTCCGCTCTACCCATCGCCAACCCCCAGCGGCTTGCTAGGCTCTAGATTAATGAGAAGGCAACGTGCACGGCCCCTCAGAGAAGCCAGGACCCATTCATGTCTGCACAGGGGCCTGAAAATGGGAAAGCACTGCGGGGATTTTCTGCATCATTTAAAAAAGGCACTCAATGCATTATTTATTTAGCAAACTGGCCCAACCAGGCCACAGCACCCTCCTTCGCCCTTGCTCAAGCGCAGCCACTAGCCTAGTAGCCCTTGGCCAGGCAGCTGCAGGCCAATGCCCTCCAGATGTGAAGAGCCCCAAACCAGAACTCCAGGTACTGAACTACCCAAGTCCGAGCAATGGCGCCCCTTGCAAACTGCCTGATTGAGGTCTGTGATTAGACTAAGCAGTGCAGGAGCTGAGCGCTGGCGGTGGCCGCACACCAACGCCAAACCCCTACACTGGAGCCACCTCAGCCTGGCTCATTTCCCGATGCAGCCAGCAGATTCCACCCATCAATGAGCTAGAAGCTATTGCCTCTCCTTCAAGGGCAACTGCTGGAAGTGACCGGGCGATTCCTCCAGTGCCCCATCTCCGATCCCACATGAAAGCGGGGCGCAGGCCTGGAAGACAAAGATTGGCGCTCTCAAGATGCAGCCCATGCCCACCCCACTCTCTATCAGGTCCATGCGAACAAGCCCCCAAGTGGGAAAGAGCGTTCGGAAGAGGCCCTGCCATCTGGGCCGGCCGGCTGGCCGCCTTTCATCCAGAAGATGCCTCTTCCCGCTGGAAAATACAAGCATTGTGTGAAAATATTCTAATCTATTCATGCACATTCCTATAGTTAGCAGGCGCGGGTAGTGGGTGCCGGCACCCTCCCCTCCCAGGGATTTTCACAAGCCGCCATGCTCTGGGAATGCCACCTGGTCTCTCGCATGCCCGCGACTATGTCAATGGTGGGAATATGCAAGCTGGGCGCCACAGTTTTATTGTGCGGCAGGAAGATTTGACTAATTACTCGCCGAAAGTCCAAAGCAGCGTGCCGGGTTTTTTTCCCCCTTACAAAGCGAGAGCGCAGGAAAGGGGGACGGGGCGGGGGGGAAGGAGTAAAGGGAAAGAAGGAGAGAGAAAGAGAGAGGGGGAGAGAGAGAGAAAGCATGGGATGCATTTCAAAGTTTCTCCAGCAATTGGAAGGGGAAAGAAAAGCCGGGCCCGATGTGAAATCAGAGAGGTCAAAGGTGGGTCTCCCTCCCTTGTGAGAAAGTGGTGAATCAGGCCGGTTTATCAAACAATCATTTTCTTTTGAAACTGGGAGGCAGCGGCTGGACAATTCTGCAGATGTGCTTGATGAGTTCGGGACAAAAATGGGCCGCCCCTTTCCCCCCCTCCCCCCTCAAAGGGCTCCCAATGGGGGTTGCTTCTCCCTCCACTGACTCCCGGACCCTCTCCGCCCTTCTTCAGTGGTCAGCTGAGACCCCCACCCACTGATCGCCTTTGTATTCTTGGCCTTTGGACACAGTGACAGGACCCTTTATGAGACCCCAATCAAGACCCCCATGTCACAGGTACCTAGTAGAGATACCAGACCCCTTTCAAATGAGGAACAACAAGGAAACTATGCTGGGCTCATTGTCCCCGCGCGGCACACTAGAGGAGATGAAAGAGGAGCCCGCTACTGCTACACAGACCGCCTGCCAATCAGCCCCAGTTATTAAGGCCACAATGTGGAAATTCCTTTGACCTGCACCTAATCAAATATCCACCAGGCCTTCCCAAACAATGCCAGGGAGGTGGGACCATGCTGGTTGGGGTGGGGGAGGGAGCACGGGGGCCGAACTTTCTCCCCGTCGCCTGCAAATACAGTGCAGCTTAAAGTTGAGCGGGAACTTCAGTCCTTGCTTCTTCCTTCTTGACTGAATCAGAACCTGGAAGATCCCGCCAAAGAGGGACCGATACCAGAGTGACCAAGGCAAACAGAACAGCCCACACCCCCAGAACTGAAAGCAGGCATCGCTAGAGCGCCAGGCTCCATAGACTGAGCTGCAACCAATGCTTATAGTCTCTGTGGGCCGGGCACAGAGAGGGGAATGCATGCCTCTTGGAGGAGTCCAGCCCAGCCAAGGGCCAACTCCGCCCCATGCATCTCTCTAACCAGGAGCTCTGCAGGATGCTCTCGAGATCTGACCCTGGGCAGCTGGCTCACCAGCTAGAGAGGAAGTGCGGTCCCCACAGGAAGCAGGATTAAAGCCCCCAGGAGGGAGAGGAGTGGGTTACGATGGCAGGCTGAACGCAGCCAGGGAGCACCAAGATGGAGCCATGCGTAGGAGGGTCCATGTCAGGAGGCATTTCTGAATGGTGAGATGAAGACTCTTGAACCACCTCTCCCAGAAAGCGGTGGAGAAACCATCCTTCTGTCTCTAAGCCCCGCAATCCTCATGCCACCCCAGCATTCGAGTGTCACACAGACCTTCGTGGGCTTAGCCTGCCCTCCTTGGATAGACAGGAGAACAGATGCGTAGGGCAGGCTCTTGCCTGAGTCACCCAAGGTCGCACAGGTCAGCTGAGGCAGGTCTCTCTTGAAGCCCAGTCCAGTGTTTGATCCCCAACACCCATCACGGCCAGGGTTGGGCACACATGCCATATCAAGCATTTACTATGGCAAGCGTGCAGCCATGTCCTCCACCACCGGTGCCTAGTGCACTTCTCATCACCCTCACATACTCAAAGCACTTTCTAGTTCCTCCCTCACAACAGTAGTCCGTGAGGTAGTTCATTAGCTAGCCTCGGTTTCCCAGCTAGAAAACGGGAACTGAGAGAGTGTGATTTTCCCAAGGTCCCCTAGCAAGTACATGGCTATGGCTGGATTTGAACTTCTGTCTCCCAAGTCCAACACCTCAGTCAATAGGCGGCTACACTGGCTTCCTGTACGTAGAGCAGTTGCCAAGCCGGATCGGACTAAGGCCTTTCTAGCACAGCCTCCCACCTTTGCTAGCACGCTGAGGCAGAGGCTCCAGAATCAAGGGCAAGGAAACCTGGAAGGGATGCTTATGGAAGTTTCCAGCCACAAGGCAACTACAAAACCAGCACCAACACCCATGAGCACCATGAGCGCCTCCCTCCACTGGCAACACAGCCTCTGTGCTGCATGGATAAGTCAACTTTGCTACAAGGGTTAATCTGTGAGGTACTCCGGGGGGGACTCCCAAAGCAGGACAGTGCCGTATTCCTACAGGGAGCTGAAGCCCAAGGGCACCCAACACACCATTTTTAGAAGCGACTTAATTTCTTGATTCTTAAGTTATTTGAGAGGAACCTGCCTCAAGTCACGCAGGTGCCCATGGCCAAGCAGGAAGCCAAGCCCATGTTTCCAGCTCGCTAAGGCCATGTCCTAGCCACTAGGCCATTGCCATCTTGCAATGGACAGAACATCCTTCGGAAACAGCTACACCTTGCCTGGTTCCAATCCCTCTACGCCCAAACGCTTGCAAGAAACAAGGGGCAGCTATTTCATCTGTTGAAGCAAAGCCAGCCTAAAGAGCATGGCCACATGCCTGCCCCACCCTGGACACAGGGTCTGTGCCACCCATCCATGGCACCAGCTAAAAGTGCCACCTGCTAAGTCAGTGCTCAGCACCCCTCTTCAGTGGGCAGGGGTCAAAGCTTACTACTGCTGCTGCCAGCTCACAAGACACAGGCAAAGGCTTGTGATTTGGAACAGACTGGTTTGGCTTCAAACTCTGTCCAGGACCTGACAAGGGGTGAAGGAAACAAGAGTTCAAGACCACCCGTTCCCCAAAACGTAACCCCTTGGGGGCACCAACTACCTTCCTTACACAAACAGCCCATTACAAAGGAGTGTCATTATATTCCCCATTGGATATTGTCATGAAGCCGTTCTGAAATGCCTCCTCCCTGTTTCCAGCATTTTCCACGGATGCGCAAGACCTGGTGTTGTGTCTAGTGTTTGGCAAGGGAAAGGGGTGAGGCTGGGAGGCTAGGGAGGGATTTTTTTTGTTGTCCCACTATTTCTGTTGTATATTTCTGTTGTATTTTTACACTTCTATGAGAGTTGTATGGTTTATTATTAGAGCACAGGAGCGCTCTGGTGTGTTGCACACTACATTATAAGGCCCCAGTGTTCTATTTGTTCTAAAAATGGTATGATCAAAGTTAGTATTGTGACATTTGTTGTGGAGTAAACTGTTCATCCTGTGAAAATTTCAGCTGAATCCATTGGATAAAAGCAGAGAAATCGCAGTTTGAAAACTGCACTTTCCAGCCTGATTTTTCATTTAGTCAAACTGTCTCGATCTGGGCAGAGTAGAGGGATTGAGGGTTGATGGGGAGGAGGAATTGGCCTTTTAGAAAATTAAAGGAGGCTGCCGGAGGTTTTATTTGTAAATCTGATGAGTCGTTTTAAAGCTATGGGGTTGTGAAAACCCCCATGTTAGCCTATGGAGAGGGGCAGGGGCTGCGTTAGAGAGGAGCGCTGTTCGCCGCCTCTTCTCCCGTTTTTCCCTTCCCTGAACCGGGCTCAGGGCAATTGTGCCTCGGGGTTTCAGCACAACAATGGAGGCAACAGCAGTACCAATTTCTAAATAAATGCTATTGTCATTCCAACATCCAATTAAGTGACTGTGAAATAACACAACACCACTGCATCTTTGGGAGTCCACGGGAAGGCAAGAGGGTGTGAAATAATGAGGAAGCCATCAGACGCAGTAAGTGGAATGGTTGGAATGATTGGGAAAAATACAAGTGTGCAGGATCAAGTAAGTGGGTGGAATGACTGGCAGAATTAGAAATAGTTATAATAAAGCGGCTCTGAGTGAAATAACGGATTCAGAAAACTGATGGGATCCCAGGGGGAGCAGCCCTGTCATTTCACCCATTTACCATAGCTGACTCCCTAGCCTTTGAGTCCCAATAGCTTCCCTCCCTGTTATTCCACTTCTTCTCCTGTCTTGTTTTTGGCATTCCACACACCCCCTTACTTCTGTTCCACATGACACACACAGATCAACATTGTATATTGAGTTCTCTCTGAGCGGAGTGAGGGCTACAGGGGCAGCTTAGACCTGGGACTTCTGGCTTGTCTGTTACAAGGGTGAGAGCTGAGCAGGGGAGAGGAGACCAGGCTGGGAACCAAGACTATTGAGTTGCCTGTGAAGGGAGTGCAGCCTACTGGATTAGAGTAGGGTGGAGAGGCTGGAGGCCAGGAGTCCCGAGTCCTCTGTTACAGGGTTGGGACCAAGTAGATTAGAGGGGGAGAAGGGGCAGGAGCCAGGACTCCTAAATTCTCTCTTTCTTAAAGAGGAAACGGAGGGGGTAAGGGGCCAGCTCACGCCCTCCTGTCCCCAGCTTCAGCGTTGCCCCCACCCTGCAGAGGAAGAGGATTGGGGCTGAATGACCAAGGCAAAGTGTGGGGGCATGGAACCTACGTTGTAAGTGAGCACAATATACGAGACTGTACAATGTCTTTACACTAACATGGCACGGACGTTAAAGCGGGAGCCTTCACTTGCCATTTCCATGCTTTCTAGTGCAGGACTGAATTTGCAAGAGCCTTAACTCGCCTTGGAAACCAGAGGGCTTCTGACTATGGAATAGGATTTTATATTTTTTGTATTTTATCAGATTTTTAAATGTTTGTTAGCCACCCCAAGCTGCTTTTGCAGGAGGGGGTGGGGTATAAATTGTTAAAATAAAATAAATTAATTCCATGGGTTACAAGACCAGATTAGCTCATCGTAACCAAGCCAAGCACGTGCACTTGAGACCTCGCATCTTCATGAATGTTAGACCCCTTGTCTCTCCCTCTGTTCCCCTTCCTAAGTCTCTCCCCCAGCTCCTGTCTCTCAGATTGTAAGCCCTAGGGGCAGGGACCGTGTCTATTTTATTACTTTGTAAAGTGCCAGGTACACTGCTGGTGCTATATAAATGTCTGTTAATAATAATAATAATAATAATAATAATAATTAGCTGTCTTGCCAATAAGTGGTAAAGAAACAGCTCAAAGGGAGACAGGATGGAGCTGCCTAAAGTAACGGATTGATGAAACATTGCCAACTAACCGCAGTCAAATATCATCATCAACTACTCCAAGAAGCCAAGAACGACCTTGCGTAGACAACGGCTGCCTTTTCTAATCACATCATGATCAAAGACCCATATTTACGGAATGCGCAGAAGTCTCAATCCTGCGAGTAGGGAAGCCAAATTTTGCAAATTTAGATTTCCATGCATAAATGTGCTTTCTAGCACAGAGCTGCCCAGCGGAAAATGCACCATCCTAGCTACACAGGCCAAAGAGCCCTGCATCTCCCCAAACAAAACATGACCTACAGTCCACCCCCCACCCCCCCAAAAAAAAGCTTCAACAGCAAACATGCTGCAAACCCAAAAGTTACACAACCCCCCAAAGCTAAGTCAACAGCCTCTGCCTCTGCCCAATAAACCAAGCACACCAACAACAAACACTAAGAGGGAAAAGCCAAGAAGAACGTCTGTTCAATCTTGAATCTCATTCACATTTCTACTGACCTGGCAGTGATGAAAGTTAAAATAATTCATTATTTTTATATTATTAATTCTGTATATAGTGCCAGCAGTGTGCCAGGTGCTGTACATTCATTAGTTCCAGACAGGTCCCTGCCCCAAAGAGGCTCGCAGTCTAAGAGAGAAGGGAGGGGGAGAAGATGCAGGTGCATGTACTTCACTTAGTGACAGGGAAGTAGATTTTAAGCAAAGGGGAAGGGGACACCATTTCACTCGCAACGAGCTAGGGAAGGCCTGGAGGACAAGGGAGAGAGCAAAACAAATGTATTGCCCCAGCTGAGAGGGGTGAGATCGGAGCTGGGGAGGCCAGTCAGGAGGAAGTTACAGCAGCCAAGGCGCGAGAGGACTAGAGCATGGATTAGGGGTTTTGCAGCGGCAACAGGAAGGCAAGGCCAGATTTTAGCAATAGTATACAGAGCAAACGGACACGATTTACCAACAGCCTGGATCGGATTTAATGTTTAATATTGAATTTTATTTATTTATTTATTTATTTTAAAGATTTATTATCCCACCCCTCCTGCCTCAGGCAGCTCGGGGCGGCTCACATCATACAAAACATAAAAACACTTAAAACAACTTTAAACAACTTCAAAAGGAGGTACCAAATACCACCCCCACCCCCGCCAAACACCGAAACGAGGGGAGGTCAGGAGCCAGCTGGGCCCCCACTGGCATGGAGTTCCACAGCTGCGGTGCGGTCACCGAGAATGCCCTCTCCTGTATGGCCACCCGGAATACTCAGGGGACCTCAAGCAAGGCAGCCCCGGACAACTGCAGGGGCCAATCCAAAGCCCGGGGGAGTGAGGCAGTCCCACAGATATGCAGGGCCTAGGTCATTTAGGGCTTTATAGACTAATACCAACACCCTGAATCGGGCCCGGAAAACCACTGGTAGCCAGCGCAGAGAACAGAGCACCGGTGTAATGTGCTCCCGGCGGCCCAGCCCCACCGAAAGCTGGGCCGCCGCATTCTGCACCAGCTGCAACTTCCAAGCCGTCACCACGGGTAGCCCCACGTAGAGCGCGTTACAATAGTCCAACCTGGAGGTGATGAAAGCATGGATGACGATGGCCAGGTCAGAGTCCGAGACATACAGCTGAAGCCGCCGCACCAGGTGTAGTTGGCAAAAAGCTCTCCTCACCACAGCCTCCACCTGGATATCCAGGCAGAGCTGCGCATTGACAATAACCCCCAGACTTCGAACCTGGGAAACCAATGGAGGACAGACCCTGTCAATGACGGGGGCTGCCATCGCCAACGACTTACCCACCAACATCACCTCCGTCTTGTCAGGATTCAGCCTCAGTCGGTTTGCCCTCATCCAGTCCCCCACAGCCGTCGGACACCGGCTAAGCACCGAGACTGCTGGGCCTGGGTCGGTTGAAAAGGAGAGGTAAAGCTGGGTGTCATCAGCATATTGATGACACCGCATGCCAAACCTCCTGATCACCTCGCCGAGTGGCTGCATGTACACATTGAACAGGAGAAGAGACAAAACAGAACCTTGTGGGACTCCACACAAGAGGTCCCGGTATGATGAAAAATATTCCCCGAGCACCACTCGCTGAGTTCTTCCTGTCAGGAATGAGCAGAACCATTCTAGAACAGTCCTGCCCACCCCTGCACAGTCCTGCAGGCGTGTCACCAACATCTTGTGGTCAACGGTATCAAATACAGCCAACAGATCTAATAGGATCATCAGGGTCGAATGACCCTGTTCCCGGCGCAGATCATCCACCAAAGCCACAAACGCAGTCTTGGTGCCATGACCCGGTCAAAATCCTGACGGAGGGATTAAGAAAACAGACGCGATGAAGATGCCCCTACAGCTGCTGTGCCACAGCCCATTCGATAACCTTCCCTAAAAAGGGAAGGCTGGAGACAGGCCAATGGCTGGCCATGGAGCCAATGTTAAGTGATGGTTTCTTGAGCAGACGCCGCACCACCACCTCCTTCAGACAGCACGGCACTCTGCCCTCCCAAAGGGAGGCGCTGACCACACTAGCTAGCAATGGACCCACTGTCTCCCGGCAAGATTTAATTAGCCAAGATGGGCATGGATCTAACTCACAAGAGGTCGCCCTAACCACCCCAAGAACATCAACCGCATCAGTGGGTGTCACTGACTGAAATTGATCCCATACAATTGGACAGGACTGGGCTTTCATAGCCTCCAGTTCCTCGTGTATATTTATTTATTTATTTATTTACTTACATTTATAAGTCGCCCCATATGCCTACGGCATCCTGGGGTGACGTATAATTAGCGTTTATAAAAACTTTTCTTTTCTAAAAAGATCAACAATTAAAACATCCAGGGATAATAAAAAATAAAAAAGGGCAGGGACAATAAAAACCCTAACCCACCCTCCCCAAAGGCCTGGGCGAACAGCCAGGTTTTACAAGCCCACTGAAATGTTAGGAGGCTTGGGGCCAGGCAAGCTTCCTCCAGGAGAGAATTCCAAAGATGCGGCCCGGCCACCGAGAATGCCCTCTCCATCGTGGCCCCCTGCTTAACATGGGGGACCTCCAGGAAGGCACCCCCGGCAGACCAAAGGAGCCGCTCTGGTGTGCGGAGGGCGAGGCGGTCCCTGAGGTATGAGGGGCCAAGACCGTGAAGGGACTTACTGATCAATACCAATACCGTGAACCTGGCTCAGCACGCTATTGACAACCAGTGCAGAGTCCGGAGCACAGGTGTTATATGTTCCCGACGACCCATCCCCATCAGGAGCCGGGCCGCCGCATTCTGCACTAGCTGCAGCCTCCGAACCAGGAACAAGGGAAGCCCCACGTAGAGCATGTTGCAGTAGTCCAGCCCCAAGGTGACGAAGGCATGGATGAGGGAGGCCAGGTCCGGCCTGGAGATGTATGGCCGTAGCCTCCGCACCAGATAAAACTGGCGGAAGGCGGCCTTCGTCACCACCTCCACCTGTTGATCCAGGCGAAGGTCCGAGTCCAACACCACCCTCAGACTCCGCACCTGCAGAGCTACAGGAGGGCGAACCCCCCCCAACCAGAAGGGCCAACACCTTCCTCGCTCTCCCCACCACCATCACCTCCATCTTATCAGGGTTGAGCCTAAGTCTGCTCTGTCACATCCGCTCCACCACAGCCTCCAAACACTGGGATAGCAACGAGACAGCAGGGTCTGGGTCAGCTGAAAGAGAGAGGTACAGCTGAGTATCATCAGCATATTGGTGACAACGCACCCCGAACCCTCTCACGACCTCCCCCAGGGGCTGCATATACACATTAAATAGTAGTGGAGACAGAATAGAACCCTGCGGAACGCCACAGGACAAGGCGCGGGAGCAAGATGTTTCTGCTCCCAACACCACCCGCTGGCTTCTCCCAGAGAGGAATGCGTGGAACCATTCAAGAAGAGTCCCGTCCAGATACCCCCCCAGGTCACGCAGTCGCCTCAACAGCAGCCCATGGTCCACGGTGTCAAAAGCGGCTGAGAGATCTAGAAGGATAAGAAATGTAGAACGTCCTGCATCCATCTTCCGGCGGAGATCATCGACCAAGGCCACCAACGCTGTCTCAGCGGCATAGCCAGGACGGAACCCAGATTGAAAAGGGCCTAGGAAACCAATGCTGTCTAGATGCACCTGGAGCTGGATCGCCACCGCCCACTCAATAACCTTCCCTAAAAAGGGAAGGTTAGAGACAGGTCGGTAGCTGGTAAATGCGTCCACATCCAATGATGGTTTTTTCAGCAGGGGGCGCACCACCGTCTCCTTGAGACTGGGCGACAACCTCCCCGGCTGCAGGGACGCGTTAACCACTCTCGCCAGCACCGTCCCCAATGTCTCCCTGGAGGCTTTCACCAACCCAGGACGGGCAAGGATCAAATTCGCAACTGGTGGCTCGCACAGACCCCAAGACATCCACCACATCGGCCAGCGTCACTTCCTGAAACTCCCCCCACAAAGCTGGACCAGACGGGGCCTCCGTCACCTCGTGCTCTCCGCCTACTGCCCCCAACTCAGCGTCGAAGTCGCTCTGAATCCGAGCGGTCTTGTCCGCGAAGTAGATGATAAACTCCTCACAGCGGGCTTGGGACAAGTCCCCGTCCAGGCAGAGGGAGGCCGGACTGACCAGTCCCCGCACCACCCGAAACAGCTCCGCTGGGCGTGACTTCGTGGACACTATGAGGGCAGCAAAGAACCCCTTCTTTGCTGCCCTCACAGCCTCAACATAGGACCGCAAATGGGCCCTATGGAGAAGTCGGTCGGAGTCAGAGTGAGTCTGACGCCAACGTCAATCTAGCCTCCTGCCTGCTTGCTTCATACACTGCAGCCCCTCAGTAAACAAAGGGGCCCTGCGGTGACGAGACAGAGGCAGAGGGCATCTCGGAGCCACCCTGTCAATGGCCTCCCCCAGCAAGCTGTTCCGATGCCAGACTAGCTCATCAACAGAGTGACCGTCCAGGTCCAAGGTTAATTCCCTCAGGACCTCCTAGAACCGCTGAGGTTCCATCAGCCTCCGAGGGCGGACCAACTTAACTGGTCCCTTCCCTTTCTGGGGGTGGTGCGCTGAGAGGTTGGCCTGGAGGAGATAGTAGTCCATCCATGACACGGGAACAGCCATAACCTCCCCCACTATCGGACCACCCACCTCAAGGCCAGAGCCGAAGATCAGGCCGAGGATATGCCCCCCACGTGGGTCGGGCAGGTGACCACTTGGGACAAATCCATGGTTGCCATGGCGGCCATGAATTCTCGCTCCGCTCCTACAAGGCCGGCATCAGCATGGATGTTGAAGTCTCGCAGGACCAAGGTCCTGGAGGAGCCCAGCGCCACCTCCGAGGCCAGTGCTGCTATCAATCATAACATCAAAGTCCTGGTGAATACGAGCGATTTTCTCCACAAAATGATGCACAAACATGTCACAATGGACCTTAGATGACTCCACTCCCAGGTTAAGGGAGGCTGCCCACATAGCAATGGCATAAGCCCATAAACTGGCTCTATGACACAATCTGTCGGCTTCAGCATGAGGATGCCACCATCGCTCTAACCGCCGCCCTTCTTGCTTCAGCAACCGCGGCTACTCGGAAAACCAAGGACACCTGTGGTGCTGCCGCACGGGCAGCAGATGCCTAGGAGCCGTCCAATCTATGGCCCCAGTCATCAGAGTATTCCATAATACAACAAGGTCATCAATGAGACAGTTGTCGAGATCAGAGGGTCTCTCACCCAGAGCCCTCTGGAATCACTCAGGTTCCATTAACCTCCGGGGGCAAACCATTCTAATTGGTTCTGCACCTTTCTGGGGCCAGATATGTGCCAGGAGCGAGGTCATGACAAAGGTATAGTTGATATCTTCCCCCACTGACGAATCACCTGCCTCAAGGCCAGTACAAAACACAAGATCCAAGGTATGCCCCCTACGATGTGTCGGGCCAATTACTTTCTGAGAGAGGTCCATGGTTTCCATGGTGGCCATGAACTTGCGCTCTGCTCCCCCAAGGTCAGCATCGGCATGGATGTTGAAGTCCCTCAAGACTATTGTCTTCGGGGACCTCAACACCACCCCCGACACTGCTAACGCAAGCTGGAAAACCTCTAGATCTGGTATGGGTTGCACTGGATACCTCCGCACTGACCATCGTGCCTTAAAAATCATGGCTACACTGCCCCCCTGTCCCTCCATTCGCGGTTGGTGTTGCACGGCATACCCGGCTGGAACAAGGTCAGTCAGAATAGGCCCTGACTCATTGTCCAGCCAGGTTTCCGTGATGCATACAAGATCGGCAGCATAGTCCAGGATCATCCCCTTTGCTTTACTGGCCACCAATCTCGCAACAGTGGTTAGCTTACTTTTTGCAGTTAGCACAAGGATCTAATCTTGTGGAGGTTAAAGACTTATTCTAAGAAATTAATCTTTTAAAACATGTGAGCAAGTATTTTTTGACCTGATCAATATCCAACCCTGCTGCTGCCACCAGCGGAGAAATCCAAAAGGAGGAGGTTGAGTCCAGGAAAAGGGGGAAGGGAGACAGCAGAACAATGATTGATTGATAGCCCCGTGTTGGACTGATCTGCTCAGGGCAAATTGTTCAGGAGCCAAGTGCCCGCATTTGCCTTTCAAGGCAGCTTACTCTTATGCCCACAAACAGCTGTTCCTGCTGAAGCGACTGGCTCTGTAGCAAGGTGACAGTTTGCTGCACAGCAAGCTCAAGTTACTAAGAAGTGTTTCATGCAGATAATCACTCTCTGCTTCCTGAACGCTTTGCCACTGCTGAAGGTGCTGCAGGGACGTACATCACAAGGACCCAGTAAATGCAAAGTGGCCATAAGAACAGCTCCCCAGAGGAAACTGGATTTGGAGACGCCCTTGCAAGAGAAACTGGTTTAGCTTCTGAGCTAAAAAAGGTCTTCACAGTGCCATGCCCCCACAGTGCTAGGATTAGACCGTGCACACCCCACACAGTAGATCAATCACTTACTGGGACAGATTTAACAGCGGACTTGCAACTCGATCCCACCAGCACCTGCAGAAAGGCAGGTTAGCAGCTTTCACCTCCATATTACTGTAAGCCCTTGCTGTTCCGATCAGGTTACCTGGCACTGAAGGCCAACCTCACACAGTACACGAGTCAATGGCTAGGCTATATGGCGCTGCCTGCTTAGAAGTGCCATGCCAGGGGGCAAATAGCCCTGCGCAGCTCAAGTGACTCACGGGAGGCAGGAGTGTCTGGCGGCGGGCAATCACCCACTGGGAATAACCAGCCTTCAAAAGGCCCAGAGTAGGTTTGTTACAGCATCTGGGGATTGGTTAGAAAGAACAAAAGCAAAGGCTGGCCCACAATCCAACCATTCTGCCAAACAGACTGCAGAGTACTCTACATCCTTCCTGAGGTTCCCTTCATTAGAAACATTGGGGAACCTCTATCAGCTCATTTTCCAACCCCCATCACCAGAAGGTCTTATGGCTTAAAGCTTCCCAACTGTAAGAGCAGTCGGACAATGGAGTTGGTTGGCCAAGGGGATCATGGAATCCCCTTCATTGGAGGTTTCCAAAAACCAACTGAACAAACATTTATTATTATTATTATTATTATTATTATTATTAGACACGGTCCCTGCCCTAGGGCTCACAATCTGAGAGACTGGGGGGGGGAAATACGAAGGAAGGGGAACAGAGGGAGATATAGGGCATCCTGTCTGGGAGAAGGGGGGCGGGGAGGAAGACAGAATGAGGAGCAGCCACCAGCTCTTTGAAGAGACAACAATCCTGAATTCCAGAGTTGATTTCCATCTCCACATAGCACCCACCCACCCACTCCTGGTTTCCAAAGTCAGGTGTTCAGTCTTGTTACACCTGAATCTGAAGCACTTATGTAGTACAAGAGGCACAAATTGAGTATTTGAAAGAGATGGGAGGGGAGGAGAAAGAAGAGATGATGTGCTCTTTAATTGTAGGAGAGACCTGCATCCTGCTGCTCAGATGCCTCCACAGGTCTCTGCGAAGGAGTCTCTTTGAACCACCGGTCAGGTGGCTGCCCTGCCCTCCCCAGAAAAAGATCAGAAAAATTGGGCACTGATTACTATTGTACACTGGCTCCCAAGGCAGGAGGATAGCAGCCTTGCCCCAACCAGCCAGGCCATGAAAGGGCCCAAACGCTGAAAAACGAACCCTTAATTTAAATGTTAATGAAAGTGCTGCGGAGACATCAGAGACTTGCGTTTCCCGGCAAGACGCAGATGCACCCGCAGGAGAATTTATGGCCTGTTCACCTCCCCTCTCTCCCAGCCCTGCTTCGTCAGCCAGTGAAGCTAAACCAAAAAAAAAACCCACCTAATTCTAACATTAACTCCACACTTCCACCCTGGGATGCAATTGCTAAATTATCTGTCGGCCGGACACTGATCAAAGGTGGAAAAACAAAGGCATGTTGCACAGTCGAGCAAAGTAAACAGCAGCTGAGGCGCAGGAAAATTACCTTCTCTCGCCCGCTGGAAATTCGGAATAGGGAAGAGAAACCACTGAATGGAACCAGAGACTGGGAGCACAAAGGCTGCTGCCCCCCTGAACTGTAATCAACGCAACAGGGGAGACCGAACAAGCCAGACAAGTTTTTCCCTTTTGCTATAAAAAACAGAACAAGAGAAGTTTCCACAAACCTATCAGGAACAGATTCCCCCCCTCCCCCCAAGAAAATGCAAGAGCAGCCCTTAATTAACTTATGGAATTTGTTGCCAGAGAACGCGGTCAAGGCCAGTAACGTAACTGGGTTTAAAAAAGGCCTGGATAAGTTCTTGGAGAGTAGGTCCATTAATGGCTATTAGCCAAGTAGCTTACGGGATGAACTTCTTACTGTCGGGAGCTGGGAATGAACAACGGGGAACGGATTGTCCATTGTGACTGAAAGATTGGTCACTGCAAGAAAGATTGGTCACTGTTGGAGGGCAGGATGCTGGACTTGATGGACCATTGGTCCGACTCAGTATGGCACTACTTATGTTCTTACAGACTCATAGGAAACTCAGCACCAGAACAGAATTGGATACCTCAGTACCAGAGTGAAATCTGGCCTCGGAACTAATTTTTCAAACATTTGTGGAGCCTTGTCAGGTAGAAGAAACCAAGCTCTTCCAAAAGGTGCGTCTGTAGGGAGGGGCAAGGCACAAGTTTCCTGTGCAGCCATGTGAAGAAAGCAAAATAGAGAATCAATATCCCATGCTAATTAAGGAGATGGAACAAGACCCAAGCCCAGCAAAAGTGAAGCGATCGCTTCCAGCACAAGGTGAACGAGGTCAGAGCAGATGGATGTGTTTCAAGACTAACCATCACGGCCCCTTAAGAGGGAGATGGAGAGAAAAAGCCCATCCTGCCTTTTAGCCCAAGGGAAAGCATAGCTCACAGCTCCAAGCAAGATTTCCATCATTAGAACTATGCAGCCCCATTAGAACTACAGTCCCGAGAGGCATTCCCACACTTGGCAAGCTGTACGTAGCCCAGCTCCCTTCCTCCCCCATTGCTGGGTTGGTTCTGCAACAAAGCAGCGAAAGCTTTGCTGTTGCCAAGGATGGCGGATCTGAGCTCAGCACATGCAAGAAGTGAGGCTACGTTTACAGTGCCACCATTCAGGGGAATGCACTTGGAGATGGATTCAAAAGTTCTGTGGAAAACCAAGAGAAGAGACTATTTCAGCCAAGTGTCCACCGGAGAGTAGGGGGAGGCGCAGGTAAGAGTTGGGCAAAGTGGAGGACCCTAGTAGACTAAGAGAGGTCTTTGGCACTCAAACAAGCACAAGAGGCAAGTCTGATGAGGAGTTGCGGCGGACGACCCTGTTGGAAGGGTTTGTCTTTGCACATGCTTGGTAAACCCGAGGCCGATGGTGGAGGGAGTAGAATATCCATCCACATCCATTCCTGGCACAAACTCTCGCCGTTATTTTCAGACAGATTGCTGACCTGCCAATCATCCCAGTCTCAAGAGTGCCAAATGCTTCTTCATTATGTCCAGTCTCGCATCAAAGGAGATTATAAGTTGCCAACACACCCCATTACTTGGCTCCTCTGTGACACGGAAGGACCAGGGATCTTCATTTCTGCCCTGGTTTCTTGTTCCTTTGTAGGAATGGCAGAGGATCTTCCAACTCGGACTGGCATTAAACAGGAGAAACCGACAGAACCATTTTCTTTTTAAACCATCCATCCGTCCATCTTTCACCAGAACTCTGATCAGACCAGTTTTGAATCTTATGCCAAGCTGCTCTACGGGCACAATCCTTCACCATTAACGGTCAATGGGAGTTTTGCACCTTAAGCACCAAGACTTTTTTTGACAAAGCCTTTCTGTTTCCCTTTAGACAGTGGGGGGTGGGGGGGAGCTTTCCCCCATATTCTAGGAACGCACATCACGGAGCTAGGAAAAGGTCCCATTTTAGGGTGTAAAACTACCTGAAAAAGGCAAGAAAGCTGCACACCGCAGTCCCACACTCCACAACTGGGAAACATTCCTTGCCTACTGCAGCCTACCGCAGTGGGTTTCGCTGCTGTAGAAAGGGCCTGTCTTATGGGCCTTCTGCCATGCTTCCATCCCCATAAACAAATGAAAGGCAGCCACATGCAATCAGAAGTTTCCCTTACAGCTACACAAATGGATTTGCCCCTCCAGAATCAGAGAGACTGTCCTCAAATCTCTTCATGTCCTCCTCTTCTTCGGCATGCCAGTTTCACCCACTGCAGCGTGCCGTTCCAAGGATACACAACTGCATGCACAATTTTGCGCCTGCAGCAAGTTCACAAGTGCAAAACTGCAAAAGGTCCTTTTGGAAGATGCTGTCTCATTTGCTGAATCATGAATTAGCTAAAGGCCATCAACACAACTGGAACTTGGCAACAAGAGACTATGGAACACACACACACACACACACACACACACACACACACACACACACACACGAGAAGAGCCAGAGAACAGTTACCTCTGATAGAGCCAGCCTGGACACTTAACACATTTGGTCAACAGCTGATGCTAAAGGATTTCTGGGATGGATAAAATTCAATTGAAGATGCACTTGCCTCCTCTGCCATCTAATTCAGAACAAACATGTAGCCGAGCTGCAAGCCGTTTCCTCTACAGAAGCAGCCCGAGATGGACTGCAAGCCTTGTATTTCAGAGGCCATAAATGAAAGGCGCACACACCTCGTTTTCTCCCTAAGCCCAGCCCCAAATCAAAGAGTGTACAGTGAGCCACTCCTGGCCCTGGCTCCCCTCACCTCGGGGAGACGTCAAGCATGAAGGTGCAGCTATTCCACTAGAAGCCCCCAAGGCTTTGACACACCTCGCAGATTTGAAGCGGTCCATTTCATACAGACTTGGATGGGTCCCAAGCACAAATAAGTCATCAAGAACAAGCAACGTTAAGCAAGAAACTCAACAGCTCTCGATGAAAGAGGTCAAGGAGTCACAGAAACTTGCCAGCAGCTAAGGAGAGAGGCTTACAACTTGTCTACACACAACTCTTGTATCACACAAGAGCCAAAAGGGTGAGGGCGCGCACAAGTTTGATTTGGGTCAGCGTCTCCCCAGCTGGGTCCGTGTTCTCATGCCCCTCCTGCCGGGGGCACGAGCGTTACTGGTTCAGAGGGTGAACTGACTAGTCCTGTGCAAGCATGAAAAGTGGGATACCTTGTACTGGTGAACATGTCCACCAGCGAAGGTGCTGTGTGCAGCCCCTGCCTTGAACAGAAGAGACATCCGGCACCATTTGCTACCAGTGACGAGACAGCACATGCACCTTCCACGAAACCTGCAGCCTGGGGGTGGGGGAAGGGCTTCTCACTCAATAGAAACCCTCTAGATTTGGGACAAAGTCTCCAGCCTAAGCATGGATTCAGCATCTATTTGATCTGGTCAGGAGGAACTCCTCCTCTGTAGCTTTATGCCACTCGCCGTTACATCTCTGCTCATACAAAACACAGCCACATCTGGTCGTTTTATTCTCTATAATATCACCAAACGCCTTCCCTTCCTATCTGAACACACCGCTAAAACCCTAGTCCGTTCTCTCATCACATCCCGCTTAGACGACCGCAACCTGCTTCTCACCGGTCTCCCGCTGAGCCACTTATTTCCACGACCGTCTATCCAAAATTCAGCTGCGAGACCCTCCTTCCTCGCACGCCATTACGACCATGTGACCCCTCTCAAGTCACTACATTGGCTCCCCATCTGCTTCCGCATCCAGTTCAAGCTTTTCCTACTCCCCTACAAGCGTCTTCCCGCTGCAGCTCCTCAGTCCCTCTCCTGTCTCCCCCTACACCACTACTTCTGGCCTCCATTCATCAGGCATGATGCTCTTATCTCTGCCCTTCTCCTCCACTGCCGACTCCTGAATCCACACTTTCCACTTTGTTGCACCGTACGCTTGGAACAAGCTTCCTGAGCTGCTGCGCCAGGCCGCCTCCTTCTCCATATTCAAGTTCACTTCGAGATTGCTTTTAAATCATGAGCCCAGGCCCTCTCCATATCATAGCTTTATGAATTTCAACCATTTTAACTGAAATAAACTCACTGAACACCTGCATCCTGTAGTCCATTATTCATAGGAAGACTCTTATTTGTAGTTGTCTGTGTGTCTTGGTTTGATTGTAAGCTCCTTGGAGCAGGACTGTCTTTCTGTGATGTGTATCTGTACAGCGCTGCGTGCGTGCGTGCGTGCGTGCGTGCGACTAGCAGTACTATAGAAATTATAAGCAGTAGTAGCAGCAGCAGCAGCAGCGAGGAAGGTAGCTGCACGGCCCAAAGGCGTTGCTCTAAGCAGTAAAGAGGGTTACCCATCAACAGCAAGAAAGGAACTCTGGCCTCTCGCTCACCATGTTCTTGTCATATTAGGAAGTACTGGATTGGCTGCCTTGGAGGTCAATGGCCCTCCTTGCCCCTGGGCAGATACTTCCAAACAACAATGGCCAAGTGGAAACCAGATAGCGGGGATGCCTTGGGGACATCCCAAACCAACCAGGTTAGACTGTATCACAATTAGAGGGTTTTCCGTAGTTTCCTGTACCTCCGTCTGCTTACACAAAGCTTTTACTAACCCAGTAAAAAGATCACTTGACACTTCTATTGGAATTTTTTGAGGGTGTAACTAAGCACGTGGATAAGGGCGAGCCGGTCGACATAATTTATCTGGATTTTCAGAAGGCATTTGATAAGGTCTCTCACAAGACGCTTGTAGCCCTAGAATAGAAGGCAGCATCCCATCATGGACTGGTAACTGGCTAAAGGATAGGAAGCAAAAAGAAGGACTAAATGGTCAGTATTCACAATGGAGAGAAGTAAATAGTGGAGCGCCCCAAGGACCGATGTTGTTTAATATCGTCATTAATGGTCTGGAAAGGCAGTAAAGAGTGAGATGATCATGTTTTCAGGTGACACAAAGTTAGTCAAGGTAGTTAAAACCCGAGCAGACTATGAAGAATTGCAGGAGGATCTTGCAAGACTGGGTGACTGGTCATCTAAATGGCAGAGGAAATTCAATATTGACAAGTGCAAAGTGATGCACATAGGGAAAGATAATCCAAACTATACGTAGGCAATGCTGGGTTCTAAATTAGGGGCTACGATTCAGGAAAAGGACCTTGGAGTCATTGTGGACGATACATTGCAATTATCAGCTCAATGCGCAGAAGCAGTCGAAAAAGCAAACAGAAATTATTTGGAAAGGGAGAGAGAATAAAACTGAAAATATCATAATGCATCTATGACGCGACTGCACTTTGACTATTGTGTGCAGTTCTGGTCGCCCCATCTCAAAAAAGATATAGTAGAACTAGAAAAGGTAGAAAGGAGAGCAACAAAAATGCTAAAAGGTTATGGAACGACTTCCATACGAGGACATGCTTGATCAGTTGGGGCTTTTCAGCCTGGAGAAGAGACGACAGAGGGAATAGGAGAGAACTTTATAAAATCATGAGCAAGTAAATAGGGAGCCGTTACCCTCTCAAATAGTACTAAAGGACACCCCATGGAACTAATTGGCAGACGATTATTTTTTTCACGCAACACACCACAAAGTTGTGGAATTTGTTGCCAGAGGATGTGGTCAAGGCCAGTCATATAGCTGGGTTTAAAAGTTCTCAGAGGGTAGGTCCATTAATGGGCAAACAGCAGGGAATGATCACCCCACTGTGACCTGTTGGGGGCTTCCCCCAAGTGACAGACAGTGGCCACTGTCTGAGGCTGTTTTTACACAATCACACTTAATCCAAACTAGCTTTAAATCCAGATCCATTAATTTGGTGGTGTTATTCAGGAGTAACTGTTTACACAATCATTTTTAATCAGGAATAAAAATTAATCCTGATTTGCAGTGTGAACAGGTTAATCCGGATTAGGAGTCACAAGGAAGACTGCGAAATCCCATTGTGCAGCACAACCAGGTTTCAGCGTCCTCTTCCGCTCAAATTTCTGGGAGTACAGTGACAGCAACAGATACAGCAGTCACCTTGCAAAATGGAAAGGTCTTCACCTTGGCACAATGGATTTTAAATCTGGCACAACAAGCAGAGACTGTTGGGAAAACTGTGGGATACCACAGAGATACGAATGGCTAGAGGGGAGACATGTCTATCTGCAGCACTCTATAGTGCCTGGGACTCAGTCTGGATTAACTGTTCACACGATCACCAATTCGAACCAAGCTTAATCCACATTAAAATAAATCTTCGAAAATTAAGTTTCCAGAGCCCGGTTCAAATTTTGAATCTGGGCTCATTAATTTGGATTAAAGTGTTCACACAATCCATGTAATCCACATTAAGAGCCGCTTAATTCGGATTAATACTTGGGTAAAAACAGCCTGAGACAGGATGTTGGGCTTGATGGGCCATTAGTCTGACCCAGTAAGAGACAGACTCCGTTCTTATACCAGATCCTCCAGAGTCACGTTTGCCTTTCCAATAACTTCTCAGCCAGCTCTGCCCAGCCACAGAATCGGAGTGGGGCCATGCCGGGGGCCCCCTGAATCATGCAGATGAGCAGCTGTGCAATAGCAGCTTCCAGGGTACGCCCTGCCTGTCCCAGCTCTGGAGGGACACATCCCTCACCCCTAGTCGCAGGCCTGGAGAATCCCGCCGTGCATGAACTGCCAGGTAGCTGTGGTGGGAGATTCACACACGTTCACTGGGGAGGGGCCCACGGCCTCTCCCCTCACCCAATGCTGCCAGGCGCTCATAGGAGGTTCGAGCTCTGCTTACTGCCAGAGGGGGCTGGATTGAAGCTCTTGGCTTACAAGGGAGAAGGCCCTGTTCAAGCTGAGCTAACACAAAGGGACAGCTCTCCCGACATCCCTACAGGCTGCTACTCCCCATGATCCTGCCAGCCTTACTCGTAGGGGACAGCCACTCCACCTCCGAACTGGTGGCGTTTCCATGCCAGGGGCCTATACAAGGAAGGGCAGATTCTCATCCCTCCTCAGCTTTACACCAGCACCATCTGATTTGTCCAGGTCTCCTCCTGACTTGCAGCAGGCAGCACTTTGGAGTAAAATGAAAAGTGCTAGATGTTTAATGACTCATTTTGCTGATGGTTAATGAACAGCACAGAGCAACCTAGAAGGGCCACATGATGAACCCCCATAGGTCTGCGTGTGCGGGGAGAAACCACACCCTAAGATCAGGCAAGGGCATTAATGTCCCCCTAATACCAGACACTGCAGACACTCCAAGAGCAAAATGTTTATTAGGGAAAATCCATCTCCCCTGCACCTGTGGCCCCCAGCCTCACTCTCCTCCCACCCCCACCCTCTTCTAGGATAGCAGGGATTTGTTCTTAGAAGCGACAGGTTTATAGGTTAGCCGACACCTTCGCTCTGTGGAATTTTAATTAACTTCTCCCATCATCAATAGGTTAAGGAGTAGGGGCTCCATTATACAGGGTCAGCAGCGTGTTTCGGGGCCTGCTAGATCAGCCATCCAATGGAAGAATTAATGACGTGGCTAATCGGCTCTAATACAGAGGGGGGAGGGGGCTGGTGGGATCAGCGGTCTCATAAAACGAGCAGGCAATCCGAGCCCAACCGCTGGCGGACAAGCCGCTCCACAACCTCCCATTTGTCACCCAGCGGGGGAAGAGGACGCTAGGTAAATATTGTGACAGAGTGAGCGTGCGCGCCCCAGGAAGAGGAGACGCTGTTCTGACAAGAGGCCAGCTCCGCAGGTCATCACTCAGGCTCCAACTCTGGCCACGGAGCTTCAGCCAAAAGGGACAGGGTTCAAGGCTGGTTATAGGAGGCCACACATTTGGAGGGCTGGCTACTGGGATGCATGGACCACTGGTCTCGCCCAGCCTGGCAGCTCCCATGTCCACTTGCCCAAGGGAAAACCCAAGCAAGCAGGGCCCAATCACTACATCGGAGCCGACATGTCCCCACTGCTGTCTAATGGATCCGCTTATGGATTTATTGAAGACCGATGTGAACTCAGCTGAAACAGTGATTCCAGGAGGCAATTAGGGCTGTAGATTTTAGGAACACTGAAGCATGATGCATCAAGTCCTACCCACCGCTGCCAAACATCTGCCAGCTGAAATTTAGGCAGGAACTCTAGTGTGCATCAGGGAGAGCGCAGGAAGGAGCAAGTGCCAGAGGCCCCAGCCTCTGGGGTGAGATCTCCCTCCTACCCCACCAGAAGTCTCAAGGAAAGAAGCTATGTATGCCCCATTCTGCAAGGGAAGGGGACAATATCCCCAGATCACCAGCCAATCTGACTGGGGGGGGGGGGGGGGGGGGGGAGAATACCGTCCCAGCCCATAGACCAGCAACCAATTAGACCAGGTGTCACAGGATTCAATGTCAGCCCCAGAATGGGGACTCGCAGACAAACCGCTAGAAAGCCACTGAGTTAGACCACAGGCACATGAACAAGACCCAGAGCCCACGTCTCAGAGAGGAAAGCACGTGCGCCACCAGTCCACCCCATAGACAGCCCCACACTCCGCGGAGCCGGCAGCCGCAGCGATGCACAAGTGCCCTTCGTACAGAGCCATCTCTCAGAATGGAAGCGCTTCACTCTAGCCCGTCTAGCCTTTCTTGTTGAGGACTCCCGTCAGCAGCCCGGTGCCCAGTCCCAAGCTCCTGGAGCACCATACGGGGATCAGGGATAGATGTGCAAATACAAAAAAGCAAGACACATCAAAGCAAGTCATTTTAAAACAGGTTCTTGGTTACCTTAACAGCGGACTAATGGCTACCGACCAGACCCGGTCCTCCGTCTGTACTGTGTGCAGGCACTGCCGAGCTCCGCCTGGCGACAGAGACCAGACCTAGGGGCACAGAGATGCAGCCTTAGAGAATCCTCTATGCAGTCCTAGGAACGCAAGCCTGGCCCAGCAGGGGACCCAGCATCATTCATTGTGACCCCTCATCTCCAACCAACAGCAACACCCAGAATTACCACCCGGGCAGGACTGTTTACGGAAGAGGGCGCCAACAGCTCCACACACTGGAGAAATGGAGGCGAAGAGCATCAGGGTCCATTCAAACTGGCCACACTCAGGCTGTGGGAAAGGGTTGGGAGGGTGCGGGCTCACTTTGCCGCTACTCCCTGGACATGGAGGCGACCAGTCCGTCACGACCTCTCTCTGCCACCGTTTCCCGTTCCCCAGGGTCCACCCTAGCATGCGGTTGCTGTAACAAGGGGCACAGGACACGCTGCACGGCAGGCTCCCCAAGGTACTGTGGCAGAGCTGCCACGGAGTTGCTCTGCACTGGCAAAGACAGCCCCCTGACCAACACCACACGTCTCTCTCTCCCTCGCTGTTGAGTGGCTAGGGCGTCTAACACGCAGTGTTCTGCAGACCCGTCTCCTTTCATCATGCGGGGTATCGGGGGGGAATTCCACGCCCAGGTACTGTCTAGCTACAGGAGCGCCGGGTGAGCCAATGGCCTTTCCCGTTCGCTGCTAGTGCGGTCACATCCCACCCTGACTCTTATCCCCAGGCAGCGCATCATCCCCAACGGACAGTCACCAAAGCGACTTGCAGCTCTGGAGCCTTCGGAAAGCCACTGCGCCTCTTGTCATTCCGAGAGATGAAGAGGTCTGAGAAAAACTTAAATATAGGGCTGAACAGCAGCTCATTCTACATAAGCCACCCTGCCTGCCAGAGGCTGAACCACCTATATTAAAAAGCTTCCCGTAACAGTGACTGCACAAGCTGCATTGGTCATTTATTCCACGGTCGAGCTGTTCTATTCTTCTGGGGAGGAAATTCTTCCCAATATTTCATTTAAATTTCTCCTCCTTTCTATTAAGTCCATTTTCAGTGACCACCAAGAATGGTTAGTTCCCGGGCTGCCAGGATTGGCCTTTTCCCCCCCTCTCCCGAAGCCCCTGCCCCACCACTAGCTCTGCCATCACAGAACTCCAGCCCCCCGACTCCCCCTCCATCCCCAAGGGGTGTGTGTGTGTGTGTGTCTGTGTGTAGAACGTCCAGGGTTGCAAGCTCTTCTTGTCAGCAGGGAATTTAGCACCTAGCGTCAGCAAAGGCAGCAGCAGCAGCAAAGGCTGAGCTCTTAAGGCAGCCCTATCTCCTACAGGTTAAAAATATTGCTGGGGCAGGCTATCAGCAAGGAATGTCCATTAGCAGCCACTCAACACTTAGTCCTAATCAACACTCGGCAGATCCCTCAAGAGCATCCACTGCACTTACCGCTCCCATTAGGGACCAGCGAGGGATTCCCTGCCATCCAGAAATTACACACGGAAAATATCACGCTGCAAAAAGAAAGGCTGCTCTCCCTGCACATGAGGCTGGCACTGGCAGGAGCGTTGGGGGAAGCAAGATTGGAGCAGGATAAAAATAAAGTGAAATTCCCTTTGACCTCAAGCAGCTTAGGCTCTCGGGATCATGAGATGCCTTTGCTGCCCCTTCCCACGGGAGGAGTGACGATGCACTCCCCCGAAGCAGAAACCCTGCAGTGGAGCGTGCAAACTCTGCTGAACCCGATTTTGCTCTCCAGAACAAAGCCAGGACAGTTTGGCAGTGGAACCAACGGTCCCAGGAGGTAGGGGAGACCCTGTCGCTGGAGGCCTTTAAAGAGCGAGAGGTTAGACCAGCATCTCTCAGGGATGGGGCAGGCACGGTGGATCCTGCTTAACGGCAGGCGGGGGGGGGCTTCACTAGATAATTATGGGCTTCCTTCCAGTCGACACCAGCCCATTCACCCTGCTGCAGGAGAGAGGACAGCAGGAATAACCCAGCTCGCCAGCCAGCCAGCTCGACTAGGGGATGGGAGATCAGCCTCCTAAAGGAGTGGTGGGAACCCCATCACCCAGCTGAAGAAAGCTCTGGGAAGCCATTTTCTCTTCCACATTGTGTACCTGGTGCAGTCAGGCTCCCTGCCCCGAGGGGCTCACAATCTAGGGGAGACGAGGAGTGGGGGGAACAGGAGAGATGGGGACACATTCATGAAGTCAAGAGGTGACAGGTGCACGTGCTCAGCTTAGTTACGAGGGAGGCGGGGATGTTGGGTAAATCAGGAAGGGAACTAAGAGGATGATGAGCCTGACGAAGAGGTAGGTTTTCAGAAGGATTTCAAGGTTGGGAGGGAGCGGAGCGAACATATTTGGGGGAAGGGAGCTCCAGGCAAGAGGGACAGCAAGAGAGAAGGGATGACTATGTTTTGAGGAGTAAGGGAGTCACAAGCAGGTGAAGGTGATGGCAGAGGCGCTGCACAACAACAGCCCTCAAAAGCAAAGTGTCTACAGAGACAGAACGGCCAAGGGAAATTGGTCCAATCTGGAATAAAGGCCTTGAAATGAAAATGGATCTGTGCAAGGAGATTGCTTAACAAAGAAGTCCACAAACTCAGACTGCACCAGGCAAACAAGAGAGAGTCCGAGCTAACATTTTATTTGATTTTATTTTATTTAACAAAATGCGTACCCCACTCTTCATGCCACAGCCAGCCCAGGAGAAGCTAGGAAAAAGGAAGTTTCTGCGCTCGCCCTTCTTAAAGCCGCCAGTTTAATCTCTCTCTCAGTTGGACAAGACAGAGCCACAGGAAGCAGCTCCCCCAAAGTGCATCCCCCAAAGCAGGTTTTATCCCCCCCCCTCGCCTTCCCCCACACGCAGCACTCTCAGCGAGAGGACCCAGCTCACCTTTGCCGTCCGGTCCCGGGAGCCGCTCGCAACGATGCCTCCTCGGCTGTCCACGCAGTTCACCTCTTGCTCGTGTGCGGAGAATCGGATGCTGAGCGCGCCGTGGACCTCGTGAAGGGCAATGTTCCCATCTCTAGAAAACAAGGCCCGCAGTGAGACGATGTCCTCTCTGCATCGCCCACGCGGTGTCTGTCTGACGGGCGCTCGGTGCTGCAGCCCCAAGATCCGGGGAGAGGGACAGCTACCCCCACCAGACCACATCCCCGCTGCGAAAATCCCTTCTGATCGCGCTGGCCCAGAGCAGATGCCGAGATCTGCCCGCCAGTCCGGGGGGGGGGAGACACTCCGTGTCAGCACAAGCCAAGGCCACATCGGACAAGGCAGCACCGCAGCCAGCCGCCCTCTCCGGCACCCAGGAGCATCCTGTCCAGACGCTACAGGATGAGCCTTGGCCAGGAGGTCTCCTGCTCTCTTCCAGGGCAAGGATTGGGGATGGGGAGCAGATCCAGTCGCGGTCCCGACAGTGGTCCTTGGACACAGGCCACCTCTTCAGCACAGTCCAGGGCTCAGTTTCACACCGTTACACACGCACTCTGGAGAACTGGCCCTGGGGGTCATTAGCCAGGCTGCATGGGCTAACGTACCCTGGGCCGTACACCTTGCTTGGGGCGGAACCTCTGAATGCTGGGAGCCTCTCGGAAGCAACCGAGATTGGTCCCTGTCGGAGACGGGATGCTAGACTGGACGGACCACTGGTCTGATCCAGTCGGGCACGTCTGTCCTCACCAATGACAGGCATCTCTCTATCTTTGCCAACCACCAGCTAGATGCAGGACTGACCCGCATGCCTGCACAACAGCACTTACTGCATGGAGTCTCTAGGCTCATCTAGAGACACTAGTATTATTTATTTAATTTATTTATTATTTCTTGGCATTTCTATGCCGCCCCCTCATGCCCACGGCATCTCGGGGCAGCTAACAATACAATAAAACAATAAAATACATTAAAAACCGACATCAGTTTTAAAGTAATTTTAAAACCCCCAACCCTACTCTCCAGTTCCCCACCCCACCAATCTCCCCATTTACCCCTCCCTCCCCCCTCCCCTCCAAAGGCCTGAGCGAACAGCCAAGTCTTGCACGCCCGCCAAAAGGCGAGCAGCCCCGGGGCTAGGTGGGCTTCCTCCGGGAGGGAGTTCCACAACCGTGGCCTGACCACCGAGAATGCCCTCTCCATGGTGGCCCCCCGCCTTACAGGGGGAACCTCCAGACAGACGCCCCCAGTGGATCGGAGGGTCCGTCCTGAGGCACGGAAGGGGAGGCAGTCCCCGAGGTAAGAGGGGCCAAGACCGTATCGGGCTTTGTAGACCAATACTAGCACCTTGAACTTGGCTCGGTACGCTATAGGCAGCCAGTGCAGAGAACGGAGCACTGGTGTAATGTGCTCATGGTGACCCGTCCCCATAAGGAGACGGGCCGCCGCATTCTGCACCAGCTGCAGCCTCCGGACCAATCTCAAGGGAAGCCCCACGTAGAGCGCGTTGCTGTAATCGAGCCTCGAGGTGACGAAGGCGTGGATGAGAGTGGCCAGGTCGGGTCTGGAGATGTATGAGCGCAGCCTCCGCACCAGATACAGCTGGCGGAAGGCGGCTTTAGCCACCGCCTCCACCTGCCGATCCAGGCGGAGGTCGCATCCAAGATCACCCCCAGACTCTGCTGGGCAACCGGAGGGCAGACCCCCTCAAATAGGAGGAGCCGACACCTCCTTCGCCCTCCCCGCTACCATCACCTCCGTCTTATCTGGGTTCAGTCTGCTCTGCCTCATCCAATCCGCCACAGCGCTGTACAGCACCAGTAGCATACCTGGTGCTGTACAGTCACTAGTTAGAGACAGGTCCCTACCCCCAAGGGCTTACATTCTAAGAGACCATCAGGAGCGACAAGAGTACATTCAGGAGGTTGAGAAGTTAAGTGAAGCATGTGCACCTGCAGTTACAGGGAACTAGATTCTGAGGGAGGGGGAAGAGGATGCAGTTTCACTCATGACGAGCTAGGGAAGCCCTGATGGAAGAGGTGGGTTTTCAGGAGGGATCTGAAAGTTGGGAGGGAGGAGAACAAACATATCCAGGGAGGGAGTTTCAGGCCTGGGGGGCAGCAAGAGAGATGGGGCAAAGATGTTTAGAGAACCAAGGGTTTCACGAGCAGGCACGGGTGGGGTCAGAGGGGTGAAGCTCTCAGGCAGGAGTGTGGCAAGATACAAGAGCGGAGAGATACGGGGGAGCAAGGCCATGAAGAGCCTTGAAGGTGAAGGTCAGGAGCTTGTGCTGAACACGTTCCCGTACAGGGAGTCAGTGCAGGGCAGAGAGGAGGGGCTGAGTGTGGTCAAACCAACAGGCAAGGGAGATGATTTTGGCAGCAGAGCGTTGAACAGAGATGAGAGGGGCAAGATCAGAGTAGGGGAGACAAGTAAGGAGGAAGTTGAAGTAGTTATTTTATTATTATTATTAACAACAAACATTTATATAGCGCCAGCCGTGTACCTGGCACTTTACAAAGTAATAAGATAGACACGGTCCCTGCCCCTAGGGCTTACAATCTGAGGGACAGGAGCTGGGGGAGAGACTTAGGAAGGGGAACAGAGGGAGAGACAAGGGGTCTAACATTCATGAAGATGCGAGGTCTCAAGTGCA
>QEPC01008216.1:3980530-4017440 GCA_003113815.1 Sphenodon punctatus
AGCCAGTGAAGCGAAGAGAGGAGGGGCTGCACATGGTCGAAGCGACTGGCGAGGTAGATGACCCTGGCAGCAGAGTTTTGGACAGAGATGAGGGGAGAAAGGTGAGACAGGGGAAGGCCAGTGAGAAGGAGGTTACAGTAATCGAGGCGAGAGATGACCAGAGCATGAACAAGAGTTTTGGCAGATGAGACAGAGAGAAAAGGGCGAAGTGATGACTAGAGAACGCATTAGGGCTTTTGCGGTGGCAGCAGTAAGACCGGGCCTGCTGGATTTTAGCAATATTATACAGAGCAAAGTGACAGGATTTAGCAACAGCCTGTATCGGAGGTTTAAAGGAGAGGGAGGAGTCAAAGATGAATCCCAGGCTACGGGCCTGAGGGACCAGCTGGAAGCTGACTCCCCTCAATAGAAATGGAGAGGGAAGTATAATTTATTATTATTATTATTATTATTATAAGCATTTATATAGCACCAGTGATGTACCTGGCGCTTTACAGAGAATAAAATAAACACGGCCCCTGCCCGAGAGCTTACACTCTAAAGACAGGGGGAGGGGAGACAGGGAAGGGGGAACAGAGGAAGAGAGGACAACTCCACTCACAGCTGCTCCACATGGACACAGCAGTTTTAATGCCTGTTGGCCAAGGTAGGCAAACTCAGGAGCATCGTTTGGCTACCGTGTGTTTAAAGTTAGCTTTCTGGGATACACCATCCACCCTTAGGGATCCTCTCTAGGGCAGAGTGAGTCGCATCAGCAGAGTTCGAGGGGGTGGAGCTCAGCCAGAGCAAAAAGATCAGAGTGTTTCAATATTCAGACCCTCTGCCACCCTCTCACACACACCCCCCGCAGGCAATTAGTCCAAGCGGGGGGGGGGGGGCAGTGATGACGTGGTGCACTCTGGACAGAGGACCGTATCGTGAATCTATCCCATGGATCCATCCTAGGTTTGTGCGCATGCCCTGCCCCCCGAGCTCACCCTCCTAATGCTCGAGGGCAAGGACTCCATCCAGGGGCCAGATCCAGGACCAGGAAAAGTACCCAACAGACCGTTGTGAGGCAGCGGGTCCCCACCCCTGCTCTAAGCCTGCACTGCAGCCAATCCCCACATCACTTCTCCCTGGGCACAGAGCTCACCCTCCTCCGCTGACGACGTGGCCATTGGCAAGCACGAACCGACACACGTCCTCCTGGTGGCCAGAGAAAATGGCTTGGGGGCGGCGCTGCAGACCAGCACCGTCAGGGCGCAGCCGGTAAGCCCAGATGTCTTCTGCCTGGGACAGGTACAGACAGTTGCCATCAAGCTGCATCCAGGGCATCAAGCTAGAGAGAGACCAAGACAGCAAAGAGTTAAAAGGGGAGTCCCAAGAATTACAGAGCTGGCTGCTCTCTCCCCACGATGGGGGTGGGTCATGCTACTGGGGCAAGACTGGGCAAGGAGAGCTTCTCGTCCCACACACTCCCCCCCCCCCCCCCCCCCCCCCCCCCCCCCAAATCCTGCTCGCTGACCTACCCTCAACCACCCTGCACCTTTCCTTTTAAACCCATCGCTCAGGGGTCGCCATGGGTTCCCTTTAAAGGGACAGAAATTCAGAGTCCTAGAGCTGGAAGGGGCCTCAGGATTCCTCTAGTCCAGTGCCTGCATCAAGGCAGGATTCATCATCTGCACAGAGTAAGCAATTCAAGATCGATCCGGTCTATTTACAGGGGCCTCAGGCATATTAAACATTTCCAGTGTTCATCCCTGGCAACATTAGGCACAGACCCATGGCTTGGGATTCTCCAAGGCCTCTTCCAAGATTTAGGCTAAATTAGGACCATTTTCTAACCACAAGGAGAACAAAGCAATGGAGTAGATTCCCAAGGGCGGCTGTGGAGAGAGGCCCCATCACTGGGAACCTTGAAAAGTAGTTCGGTCCGCATTTCTCAGCAGGGTTGCAAGGTATTTAGTACCACGGGCTGGTTTGACCAGATATAAACCTGGCTTTTTACCATCCTGACAAAAACAGATTAGTCCTAATTTAAAGCATTAATACTTTCTATCAAAACTCTTCCATTAATTTACAGTCAATTCAACAGATTATACATAATTAACTTTTAGTTGCGTTTTCAAAGTGTGATCACCTAAGGCAGGATTTCAAATATTAATTCATGGTTGAACAAATAAAAAGGTTAATTCAACGGTTAATACCAAGATACGTAATTTAATACTTAACTTTGGAATGCCCGTGTATGTTTTGTGTTGACATTTTTCAAGGCAATTACGCACGAGATTCCAGTTTTTATTGTATAAACCAAGTCAAACACCAGATTATATGAAAAACAATGCAGAGCTCTAGAGGTGAAGCATTAGGCGATCAGAAAAATGTAAATGCTGTCTGTACTGGGTCAGACCACTGGCCCCTCCAGCCCAGCATCCTGCCTCTGACAGCGGCAGGCTCAGAGAAGTGCCCCCAACAGGTCGTAAGAGAGCGAGCCATTCCCCGTGATTTACATCGATTTCCTGACACCCAGAGTTTATGTCCTCCTGGCCAGCTTGAACAGCAGCCATTTATGGGCCTAGCCTCTAAGAACTTATCCAACCCCTGTTTAAACCCAGCTGCCCTATTCACCCCAACATCGTCTGGCAACAAGTTCCACAAGTTAACTGTCCACAGGGTGAAAGATGTCTCCCTTTTGTTTTAAATCAGCTGCCAGTTTCGTAGACTGTCCTCCAATTATTGGGTTATTCAAGAGGGTCAATAACAGCTCCCCATTAACTTGTTGTGCACAACTCAGGGTTTTGTAAATTGGTACCATATCTGCCCCCTAACCCCCCCCTTAGTCACCTCTTTGCTCTAACCTATTGAGCCTCTCCTTGTACCCAATTCATTTAGCTTTTCTACAATGGCCTTGTCTTCCTTAAGCGCCCCTTCTACCTCCTTGATGGTCTAATTCCTCTTTGCTTGCGGAACAGAAATGTACACTTAATTGCATAACAAAATTCCCAAATTCAGAATTTCTGTTCAAGGCAGCCAAGGCAACAATAGCTTGAGGTTTAAGGTTCTTCCTTTGCTTATTCCCTTTCATTAAATTTAAAGAGATCGCAGTATTGCAGAACTATGACCAAACTACTACATGCGTTTGTCATTTTCATTCGTGGGCTTTTAATTTTATTTCTCCCATTTTCCCAGAAAAGCCTGGTATTTACCAGTGTTTGCAAGCACCCAGTCCAAAACTAGCTTTGCTTCTCAGAGCCAGTCTAGGCTCTGCTTAAGGGGAGGGGGTTGGACTAGATGACATTTTGTGGTGCCTTCCAGTGCTAATGATTGACCCCATTGGCAGCCTTTGAGTGGGAGAGAAGAGAGAGAAGCACTTGCTTGCGTTTCCATTTGAGAAGCGTGGCTCTCTGGCAGCGGCCGTGCCTCCAGTTCCAAGAGACCTTCACCCTCTCCTTCACGGGGATGCCGGGGGCTCTGCAGACAGAACACAGGGGCACTGTGAGACAAGATTCCATCATCATCTGCACCGCTGCTGCCAGCCCCAAGCGTATCTGCAAGGACAGCACAGCAGCCTCCTCCTGCACCACATACATGGAAGTCAGGGGATCCAAATCAGTCCTTGGCACGGGTCCCGAGGGCCCAGGTAGGAGACTCCCTCTGCCCAAGCCACTGCAGCCTTGGGGGAAGGGGAGGTGGGCAGCAGGCAGTATCTCACCACACACACACACACACCCCTTTTCCAAGGTCTCTCAAAGCAGACCACAGTGCCCTTACGCAGCCCAAGCGACCCTCTGACTTAGCCTTTACTAGTTGGATGCTCATGACCCGAATCATGCCAAGAGGGGTGCATTGCCTGTAGCATCCTGGCCCTTTGTAGCCAGAGAGCACAGTGCCTTCAATATAAGGGAAGCAGCAGAGACTTGTGCTCTTACCAGTACAACTGTCACCTTACCTGGGACTAGGGACTGACACACACACACCCCACTATTTCACACCGGAGAGAGAACATCGCATCCTGCTGGAGGAAGCCAAGAGCCTTCCAGCCCTCTAGGGCATCTCTACTCTCTGCGTATGCAGCGAGGGCTCCCTGTAAGCTCACAAACTTCATACGTTTCCTACTGAGCATGCCTCAAGCAGCCCTGAGCTAGCCCAGCTAAAGCCAAACTTCTTCCCACCTACGCAATTGCCCCAATTCTCAATGGAGGGTGAACCCTCCAAGAGCAGGACTTGGTCAACTCTCCTCAAGATGTTGCTACTAAGAATGATCCCCTACTCCCCAAAGCCTGTCACTGGCCTTCCTGTTACCTTGCAACTTCCTCATCCACTCCCTTGAGGCCTGCACCCCCTTTCTGTTCATTCCCACCCCCAAACTCTTCCCAACAGCCTGCTGGGATCAGGAAATGGGGGAAATAGTCTGATTTAGCTCAACAGCAAAGGGCAGTTCAAGGCGCCGTTTTCACCCTCCCTGATTCATCTCTCTCTAGCAGAACCACAAGTGCGGGGACCAGCTGGGGACACATCCATGCCTTCTCAAGGCACGTGGTATGAGCCTGTGCATGCATGCACACAAGCATGCTTTCTGGAGCCAGACAGCGCACTGCCCTTGCAGTAGGACTAGAAGGGCCCTCAGCTCCAAGCTCCGACTTGGCCATGGTTAGGGTCAATATCCCCCCCCCCCCCCCCATTTCAAGACATGATGTTTGCCTGCAGACAGAGGGATGAGCCTATGCTAGACTCTTCCCCTGCCCCCGATCCCAGTGGTAGTAAGCTGCACTCCCAGAGACAGAGACCTGCAAGTCATCTCTGGAGGAGTGGGGGGAGGGTGGGAGACGCACACACTTTCAGCCTGGCCAAGGTGACTTATTTTAACTCCCGTCACCAGAGCGACTTGCATCTAAATTTAGCCTCAGGAGGACTGATAAGGCTGAGAAAAAGAAGCTCAACTCCTGTAAGAAGGGTGCTTTAAACAGACACGAGAATGCAGGTGTAGGAATGTCCTCTGTGCATTCCAGAGATGGGCTCCTTGTCAGCCACCAGGGAGGTTAGCAGCGAGTTACAACAGTGAACGAAAAGATTATTCGTTTTCATGAAAGCGAGCCACAGAGCTCAGATTAGCTGCCTGGGCAATGCAGGATGGACACACGTTACTTTCAACACCCCACCCCCAGCAGCAACCTGTAGCCCTAACCAAGGCTTCAGGCTAGGACCCACCCTCTAGGTTCAGCCAGCATGTGGCTCTCTGGTCCGACTGCAGCCCAGAGTCTCTCTGGACAGCCCTGCTGATGCACCCAGACTTGCTCGCACTTTGCTCAACAGAAGCTAGCAGAATTTTTTAAAGTTTTCGCAGTGGCAGCCAAGCAGTAACCCCCTAGGAGTATCTGTTAGAAGTGTTAAACTGCAGCCATCCAATCCAAACTGATATTTGAAAAGGGCTTTGTACATTTTAACCCAGAGATGAGTGCTCAGTTGCTCTGAGGCAACAGAGAGAGAACCACTTTCCCCGGAACAATTTCTCCAAGACAAAATTTGTTCTGGGGCAATACGTTCGCACTGCACTTTCCCCAGCGCAACAGGCCCAGTCTGGGAGCAGCTAGAAACACTGGTCCCGACATGCCCTTGCATGCTGTGTGACAGAGACAGCTGCTCTGCATTTCAATGCACACAAGGAAAGCAGCAGAGTCGCACACAGCACACAAGAGAAGTGCCCAACTAGGAGCACCTAGAAGGGCCTTGGTTTTCAGAGGGTGAGGATGCAAAGCTCTTTCAGGAAGCCTGGCCCTGAAGGGGGATCAAGCTGACACTAAAAATCACCCATCACTGATCTCACCTACAGATTGTTCTGGTTTCAGTCTGTGTAGATCGCAGTTTTTCCATTCTCTTCCACCCACCCATGGTAGTTTTTACTTCACCCACCCCAGAAATCCCATCTTTCTCCTGGGCTTAAGCCACGGGCGGGCAGAGAAACTTCTCCATCGCGGGGCCACTTTGACAGTTGCTCCAAGCTCCACATACAAGTTGGGGCAGGGATGTTTGAGGAGCGCAGTCAAGAAAAGGAGGGCTCAGATGATGGATCTGTCCCCTGCTCTCGTGTGCGGGCCCTGAACAGAGCAGAGAGAACCAGGAATTGGAACTGGTGTGAGCAGCTGGAGGCTGCCGCCTGCCCTCGGATCCCAGCTAGAACATGGGGTGGTGCGGGTGGCATGGGCCCTGTGGCCTACTATCCCGGCTGCCTGACAGCAATTACCACTAGAGGCTTCTGAAGAAAGGGTCAAACCCTTGCAAGAGGCAGGCGCGGCAGGTTCCCCACCCCGGGTTTATGCAAAGGGACTTTCCTTTGCCCCTCTCTGCAGACGGGCTCACTTGCTAGAGAGCATCCCAATGATGGAAGAACTTGTCAAGTGGCATCTTCCTCCTCTGTAAGGGAAGGTGGCTGCTGTAACTCTCTCGAAACGGTGCAGACATTCCCGTGTCGCAAACTCATCTCCAGGGTGAAGAGTTACCAGCCAGGTGGGATGCAAGAGTACAAGGCAGGTGGGGGGCGGGGGGAGGGAGAGAGAGATGAAAGGAGAACTCTTACCAGGCAGCTCCCCCTGCAACTCCACTGCCCTCTCCCACCTCGCCCTGAGGCGCCCGCCCGCCCACAGCCTGGTTCCCAAGGACTAGAATTGGTTTTTAAAAGTGACAAAGCAGCCAAAAAAGATTAATCCCCTGTAAATAAACCTCTCCTGTGGCGGTTAATGCATGGCAGAGTCTCTAACCTGGCCCTGGAGTCTGGCCAGACCCTGGCTTTCCCAGCCCTCCTGCCATAGCCTCCGGCTCAGGTTTGCTCCCTGGCTTTCCGGCACTTAGTCACCGTTCTAATTTTACTGCATTCCTGGGCTTGTGACCCATTTTAAACACAAACAAACCCCCCCCACCCCCCCCCACACACACACAGAGCTCTCTTTCCCCTGGAAGCCACTGGAGTTTGTGAGCAGGAAAACCCAGCCTAGAGGATACGGGTTTGGAGCCTCTCAGCTTCACCTTTCATTGGTTACCATGAGTTTGGATGAAAGCTGAAGCCCAATCAGTGCAAGGATTAATTCCATCCTTAACAAGAGTTTCCCAGCCTGATTTGCCTCTACCCTCAACTATTCAAGGGACAGGATGAGGGGCAGCCAGGGGGTGGCTGTGGACGTTACACTGAAATCCACAGCACAGTGCGAAGCAGCAGCGGGCAAAAAAGCAAACAGAATGTCAGGAATTATTCAGAAGGGGATAGAGAATAAAACTGAGGATGTCATAATGCCTCTGTACAAATCAATGGTGCGACCACACCTCAAATATCGTGTGCAGTTCTGGTCGCCCCATCTCAAAAAAGACATCGCGGAACTAGAAAAGGTGCAGAGAAGGGCAACAAAAACAATCAAGGGCATGGAAGGGCTCCCCTATGAGGAGAGGCTTGGTAGGTTGGGGCTCTTCAGTTTGGAGAAGAGACGACAGAGGAGATAGGACAGGATACCTCCTTCCCAGGTAACATCTCCTGCCTCCCCTCTATAAGGATCAGAGGCTGCCAAGGGCAGAGCCCGAAGGGCGACAACCAAAGGGCACAGGCCGATTGGGGCAGAGAGGGGCTAGGAGCCCCCTTCCTGTGAGGCTAAACCCCATTTCTACCCCATCCTTCTCGGATGGCTCAGGGCAGCCATGATGGCTCAAGACAGTGATGACCAGTGAGGAGGAAGAGCAGCAGACTCTGTGGCTGCGCCACTGGGGTGCACTGCGGGGGCCCCCTCTGAATGGGAACGACAAAAGGGGCACAACCCTTGGAGGGGGTTTGAGGACTGAGGATGGTGGGGGAGGTTTGGATGGGAGGCAGCGGTGTTTGTTAGGGGGTGGTTTTGGTTGGGGAATCAGTAGCCTCAGGAACTGGTGGGTGGGTTCTGGGGGAGATAGCTTTCACTGCCTGGTGAGAGCAGGGAGGGGGTCTCGGCACCCCCGGTGAGAGCAGGGAGGGGGTCTCGGCACCCCCGGTGAGAGCAGGGGTACACGGCGTTTGGGGACAGGTGGAATGGTACCTTGGTGAGAGCGCGGTCCAGGGGGGTATAGGGTGGGGTGGCCATGGGAATAGGGGGATGTATGTTTCTGTCCTGGGACTAATGTATTTATATGTGTTGATGGAACGGTTATTAATTATGTATTTTATGTATGTATTATGTTATTTCATTTGTTGTATTTTATATTGAAAATGTTTTGTAAACAGTCTCGAGTCTTGATCAGCGAGAGGGTTGGTATAGAAATAATGTAATGTAATGAAATGAAATATGATAGGAGGTCTATAAAATCATGAGTGGGGTGGAACTAATAAACAAGGAGCAGTTATTTACCCTCTCAGCTAGTACTAGAACTAGGGGACACTCCATGAGACTCCCAAGCCACCGTGATTGGCCACTGTCGGAGACAGGATGCTGGGCTAGATGGACCATTGGTCTGACCCAGTCTGGCACTGACTATGTTACCGCACCTGCCTCTTGCAAGGGTTTGACCCTTTCTTCAGAAGCCTCTAGTGGTAATTGCTGTCAGACAACAGGGATAGTGGGCCACAGGGCCCATGCCACCCGCTCCACCCCATGTTCTAGATGGGATCGAGGGCAGACAGCAGCCTCCAGCTGCTCACACCAGTTCCAAGCAGAATTTGGCAAAGAACAAAGTGTTGGCGGGCTGGGTCAGACCGATGGGCCATTTAGCCCAGTAGCCTGTCTCCGACAGCGGCCAAGCCTGGATGCTCTAGGAGCAGCACAAAAAAGGGATCATGCCTGGAGGGCTTCATCCCTGGTTTCCAGCAAGCAGAGGTTGGCATTCTTTAAGCGCATAGGACTCTGCATCTACGTATTGTCCCAGTCACGATTCCAAACCGCACCTTCTGGGACAACGCTCCCCCATCTCAGCGGCTCGGCCCATTATGAAACCCCCCCGTTCCAGGAGACAGCAGCTCCCACATCACTGCCCCAAGCAGACACTCCACGTTTGCAAACAAGTAAACACTAGGCACAAGGTTCCAGTAGGACTAATCTAGTTTCTAAAGTTACAGAAGGGTAAAGAACTAACCCAGAACCCAACCTCCTACTCCAAGGCAGGAGCTCCTCTGCCTACAGCATTGCCGAGACACCCTTGTCCAGCTGGGTTTTAAACACCGCAATTCCCTGGGCAGCTCCATCTATTGCCCAATGAATGGTTCTTACAGGTAGAATGTTTTCCTGGTATCCAACCAAAATCGACGTGACTGCAATTCAAGCCCATTCCCTTCTGTGACCGCAGACAACGTTCACCATTTTGTGGCGTCCTTTTAGAAACTTGGTATCAATTTAATCCCTTATGCAGCTGGTCATCCACATCATCAAAATATTTCAGTCAGTATCACCTTGAGCTGAGTGAGGGTGAAAGCAGCTATGTAAATACCCGCTTGAGTTCTTTGCGCTTCTGGAAACAGACTGCAATTCACAAACCACTGACTCTAGGGTAAGCGGATCGTGGCCGTAACTTGCAAATGCTAGGTGAACGCTTGGGAGGAAAGTGGCTGCCATGCTCCGAAACCATGGGATCTAGCAATAGACTAGCTGGGAAGTCGTGGTCCCAACATTCAGTAAGCGGATGTCTTTATCAGGCAGCTGGGCTAGCGGACACACTTGCACGACTGAGGCAGTTCTGCAGAAGTGGCAAGTTCGGCCCCGGAGCCAGGAAGGCTGGGTCTCTGTCACGCACACACCCCCATGCGTGGGGAGAAAGTAGCCCTAGCAGGAGCGTTTCTCTCTTGTGAGTGCACAGAATCTGCGACAGGGAGATCCTGTTCGAGAACAAACTTTTCTCCCAAGTCCAGCAGACGTCAGGGATAAAACAATCTTGACAAGCCTCCTATAAAGAGTTTCATTTCCCCCTTCCCGCCTCCCCCCTCCACCCCCACCCCACAAAAAGTTCAAATATTTTACTCAAGTTATGGATTTCCTCTCCCTCTTGGCAGCATTACCAGAAGAAACACAATATTCCTTACAGGCTGCACTTCCCAGCTGCCTAAGTGAGAGAATGGGTCAGCCCCCCTCCCGCCAGCTGCTTTGGGTGACTCCAGCCATCAATACAGATTTCACCTTGGCCATCACCACTTGGGAGTCAACAGGCTTCCTCTCTAGAAGGAGGTTACTCCCCTGCCCACCCCTACTCAATGCTGCTGCTGCTGAACATTTCTGGATGCCATCTTACAGCTTGGCTCATTCCTTCCTACAGTAATGCAACATCTCCTCTTTCAGGGTGGCAGAACTGCACGGCAGGAGGCAGCATGCATCTTCTTTACCCACAGCAGCAATAGAGCATGAACTTCTTTGCAATACGCCTCGAACGGGACATAAGGGGACTCCATACAGCTCTGAGAACCGTGACCCGGTCAGACCAACGGTCCATCAAGCCCAGCATTCTGCCTCTCAACCGTGGCCAGTGCCAGATGCTTTAGAACAGGGACCAACTTCTTGGCTCCCGTGGGCCAGATCACCTTGCGTCAATTCACTGACAGGCCCAACTGCAGAGAAGTCTCATGGCAGGGAATTCCCCAGGCAAATGCAGAGGGACTGAATGAATTAGAGAGGCTCAGCATGCCTGGCCCCAGTGCGGCGTTTGTCAAGGCAAGGAGACGGTTGCCAGCCACCTGTCCTCATTCTCTCCCTGCTTTTCACTACTTGGGTTCAAGCGGTGAACCAAAGGCTCTGGAGAAAAGTTAGCACAGCAGACAAAACAAATGAGCAGAACAGAAGCCCTTTCCTACCGACAGGACAGGCTGACTGGCCAGTCTTTGGCTCATTATTCTATAGGAGCCCTAGGCTAGGGGAAGGAGGGGTAGTACTATAAATATTACACAAGTGTCCTGGCTGCTGTCCTAGGCTCTCTGCAAACACAGAGCACGAATGGGTTGGCCCGTATCCTGACATACAGGAAGCAGGTAAGTGTTTCCAAGCCCAAAGTCACACCAAGTTCTTCACCCACTTTCGTTCCAAGGCACTCAGGTTGGAGCAGCACGTGGAGCTGAAGACGCAACAGGTATGTATTATTCAAGACCAAGAGAGGTTTAGGGGGTTTTAACACTATGGTCGAAGTAGGAATCCGAGAGAAGACAGATGATACTGGGTCCCCATCTGGAGAGGGGGGGGGGTTGCCCCCTTGGTAACCAAACACAGGAGAGGGTGACAGCACAGTTCAGAGGATCTCTCGTATTAGGCCAACTATTGCCGGCAAGATGTTGCAGGATTCCTGGATCACCCAGGGCCCTTCCTCAGGCAGGGAACATATCAGAACAGCTCTGTGCTTTCTGCTTGGCACACCTGAGGCACCTCTCCCCCATTTATTCCATCTATAGTTCTGTGCCCGAGGGAGAGCCCTGTGTAAGCCCAAATGCTTGCAGCCTCTCACCAGCTACTGTTGCTTCAGTGTAAGGGAGACCACCTGAACTGCTTTGTCTCTATCTCCCTGGTGGGTAGAAAACGCGAACCCAGAGGGCAAGGCGGGTCTCGTCTTCTGTGACCTCCCTCTTGAAGAAGTCTCGGCAGCTTTGCTTCCGAGTCGATTTGCTGCCAGCTTCATTTCAGACTTAAAAAGCCAGGAAAGACTCTAAAGCCTCTGTGTTATAAGTCCTGCGGGGCGGCAGCCGTGAAAAGGCTCTGCACCCTCAGAGGCTTCCTGTCCCGGCTGCAGTTTGCATTTGGAGAGACTGGGTTTGCACCAACCAGCCATTTCCTGCTCTTGCAGGTGTATTCCTCTCCAATAGAAGAAAGAAAGAAAAAAAGATGTAAAATGCACTCTGCTTTTTATTAACTCACAGACTCAATTAAAACGAGATCTTTGCAAACCGCTGAAGACGACAATAAATATGCCCATGAAAGAAGAATCTGTTTTCTAAACTGGAGAGCAAGTGAAGTCTCCAAGCGGCTGCAGCAGAGGGAAACACTATGGAACGCTCCTGCTCTGTTCAACAAGGTGGCTGTCAAGCGCTTCAGGCTGCAGGCTAGCCTCGCTGCTTAAAATTCATTTTTAATCAATAGGAAATAAGTTTATTTCATCTGAGATTCCTACTTCTCTTTCAATACACCAGGCTCTCGGTTGGCTCTTTGCCAACGAGAACATTTTATAATGCCTCCTACCCGAAAAATGAGCCACAGTGCTGATTTCATGCTCTCTCAGCCAAGAGTTAGCTGCAGAGAAGAGTGTCTTAGTATTTATTCATACGGCACCAGCAACGTACCTGACACTGATCATTACAGGCAGGTCTCCAGCCCCAAGGGCCTTACAATCTAGGAAATACCCTAGCAATAACCACCAAGGATACCCTCTCCTCTCTCGTCACTAAGCTAAGGGTACACCTGAAACGTCTCAGCTTCATCAATGTCTCCCTGGCCCTCCCAGTGCCCAGCTCCCCTGGTCCTTGGGTTAGGGACCTGTCTCTACAATCACCAGACATATTGCTGGCCCTACAGAGATCTAAATACTCCTCCTCCTCTGCAGGACACCTTCTAGCAAACTATACCGACAGTCACCTCTTACAGGATCAAACCAGTTACAAGGTTCCCAGCACTCTGGCCCTAATCCTGCAAAGCACGCACTTCACTTTAAGCACAAGTGTTCCCACTTACGCCAACGTGGTCCTTGTGCGCACAGTAGGTCAATGGATCCTCAAGGGGCTCCTCAAGATAGTGGGGCACTATCCTTTTCCCTCTGGGTGCGGGTGGTACAGCGTTCTCACTTACGTCAACAGGATCCTCATCCTGCTTCAGCGTGCCTGGGCCCTACATGCTACAAGAGCCTCCCACTACAAGTCCTTTGGGGCATGGTCCATCTTGTTGCCACATGTCGGCTCAGTACCCAACAAAAGGCAACTAAATTGTCCCCATCAGGAAATGGAGCATCTAAGCAGTATGGTAATATTAACAGAAGTACAAACACAAAGGTCTGATCCTGCACCTTCCTCTCCACATAGAAGCTCCCAACTGTGATCTATTCTGGGTGGGGAACCTTTTCCTTCCCAGGGGCCACTTTGAAAATTAGCACAAGCTCTGAGGATCACACAAATTGGGGCAAGGAGGTGTGCCCAAGAAGAGGATCCAGATTATGAATCTGTGCCATGAATCTGTCCCCTCTCCTTATGTGCACACCCTCATCTCTGCTCCCTTCCCCCCAGCTCAGGTTTTTAGTGCTTAGAAGTAGGAACTGGATTCAGGAGCCAGACCCAGGAACTCCTGGGTCACATAAAAACGAGCTGCTAGCTTTATTTGGCCCCGGGCCAGAGATCCATCCCCCCCTGGCTTATGGGGGTTTTCCTGGACGCTCACGACAGCCATAGAGTTAACTTCATGTTTCAGCGCTCTGCTATCTACATCCCTACATAATGCCACTGACGTCTGATGGAGCTACGCTCTTGCATAATCATTCTGTTGGGCCCAAGGCCAGAATGCTCAGCAGACAAACAGAGCACACATTGCCAGGCAGAATCCCATCCCGACGTTCGCACATTCACCAAGACCCTCCGCTGTTCACCAAGCACCTCAGCACATTCTAAAACAAGAGAACTTGACGTCCTTGGCTGAACCAGAGACCGCAGGTGGCAACCCATACAACGCTCCAGAGTAAGCGGTGTGTGTGGATCACAGCCCCAATGGACGGCCATCTCCTGTGGAAGAACTAACCTAACAGTTCTTCAAGTGTACCAGGAATTGTTTCACTTAATGACATTGTTCCAGACAGATCCATTTCTTCTCCTTGCTTTAACGTGGCTGACCCAACTATTCAAACCCCATTTAAGCATATTATCTCTTAATTAGCTGTGTTTTTATGGGGTGGAAGGCGAGGGAAGCAAGTTACATTTGTGCTGCATTAACTCAACGCTGCAACAGCAAAGTTCTGGGACCAAACCCATTTCTTCTAGTTAACATTAGCGAACCCAATTGCAATTGCTTACAAGGGGAAGCATGACCCAAGAGGAAACCGGATGGGCACAGTATTTTAAAAAGGGGGTCAGTCAACTTGAAGTCTAGTCCATTTAAACAAGCTGAAAGCAATTTCAGCTTGTTCTAGGTAAGGTTCCTCCAGCCAACGTTCATGGACTTAATGTTTCTCTCTCCTCTGCTCACACTGCAATGATTCAGCAAACACAACGCTGTCAAAAGCACAAGCAAATAGCGGGAAAATAAGCTATTCTAGTCTTACTCTAACACGACTTGTATTTCATAGGTGTAAAACGTCGAGATACACTTTTCTTCAAGCAATGCCAAATTCATTTTTATCCCCCACCCTCAAACACGTATTACATCAGGTACAAGACTGCATTAGAAACATCAGAGTCACTACAGAAGACGCGTTACATTCTATACTCAAGACAAATCCTACAGAATCCGATGAGCAGCTTTCTGCCGGCATTCCTGGGCTCCCCGCGGTTAACTGTAATGACATGACGAGCAAAGTCAGCCTGGTGAAAACAACAAGCTCATTGAAGACAAAACGAAACAAAAAGCTAATTTGCTGCAGCCCTTCCTCGGTTCTCTCAACGAAAGAGGCAATAGTCGGATAGCTCAGGCACATTTAAATTAACCTGGGCAAATTGATATACTAACCTTATATTGGCCGGAGAGAAGGGGATTGGCAGAGAAGCTAAACAGGATGTTTTTTAATTGAGCCACCTATCACCGTTTGGCTAAACCCCTAGCCTACCAGCAGCAAGCTTCTAGCTCCAATTATCATCAGTCTTTAATCTTGGACACTAGTCCCTGCATCCCAAGTCTCCACCTTCAGGACATACACACTCCTATACAAGCAGCAAGTGTATAAAGGGAAGCCTACACAGCTTAACTCCGCCACAAGAGATGGGTCATCCCAGCATCTGAAGCCAAGCTAAGTCTGATGGCTGCCCAACAGCATGGGAGGGTACACGTGCACTGAACCTTCAATACCAAAGCAACCTTACACCTCACTACTGAAATATGGCCACCTACCTCCAGAACTGAAGCAGAGACCAGAACTCGTATATAAACAATGGCACGTGGGACAATAGGGAACAGAAGGGGTTTTGCAAAGGAGCAAACCCAGAAAAGGGTACCAGGAGATCTTCATTGTCCAGAGACAGGAACTTTTGGTTAGCTGCCTAGCTCTGTACGATAACATCTAATCTACCCCCAAATTCATGAAGGGAAAGTCATCCCTCCCTAAATTCCAGGTATGACGAGCTTGGAAATTAGACGTCCCTCAAGTCTCCTTGGTGACAAGCTCTCAGGGCTAGGATTATGTCAGGAGAGCATCTGCCACCGTCCCAACTGCCCTCCTTGTCTCTAGAACGTCAGCGCTCCAAAAGCTCCCATCTGATATAGTTACCGAGGTAGCCTCAAAACTTCAGCTGAGCAGAACAGATGCCGTCGCACCTGCCTGCATTTGCCAACTCTGGGACAAAGGGCTCATAGTGGTGAGACCTGGCCCATTCTTCTCCTGTGTTGCTAACCTAGATACCCACTTTAAATGTCAACAGTGTTAACAATCTCATTGCACACAAGAAAGGAGAGGCAGTATCATACGATGGGGATCTTTGTTATCTACCGGGGAAGAGAACGCTGCTACTCTTCACACCTGCCAACAGGAAGCCAAGCCTGAGAAGCCAAGGGATGTTTTTGGACCTTATCAAGAGACACTCGGTCCAAATTGCCCCAAAAGCTCGTGCTAACATCTACCAACATATTCCAATGAAAGTCATGTAGCCTGGAAGCTCTGCTTTTTCCGTGTCGAGAGCTTCAAGGACTATCACTCCCTTCCTCCCCAACATTCAATTCAAGTCTGGCAAGCTGTGGTGGACTGTCCCCACTGCACAAGACGAAGCACCTACGGGCAGGGATGGCCTCTTACATTTGCACAGCACCAAGCACTGAGTTCTTGGTGTGAACCTCTCTGCATTAGGATGTGCTGAGCACTAACTCAGAGAAGTTACTCCAACAGAATCGAAGAGCATCAGAGACCCAGAGGTATATGTAGATCCAAGCGCAGTCCCCCCACCACACGTACAACCTCCCTCACGTCTCACCTCAGCCTGACAAAGCGTCAGCTTGCTGACCTACATTTCACTGTGGGAATACAAGCGGCAGCCCCAACAAGCACTGAATGTGCTTTGCGGTACCCCTCACCCCTCCCACAGCCAGAACAAACTTATTCTTAATGAAAAGGAAATTCATTTCCTCAGAAGACAAAACAATATAGCACACAAAGCCAGCCCAGATGTCACAAGGACAGCAATCCCGCAGCCCTTGCAAAACTCCGCTAATTTCAACACAGCTTCTGCCTGAAAGACGAGGGGAAAGTGAGTTTCGCCCGTATTTCCGTTACGGTCCCCAAACGCCACCCAGAACGTTGCTGGTTCTAGAAGTGCCAAGCTCAGGAACATTTTTAAATAGGTCTCAAGTTTTTGGAGAAACGATGCTTAACCATCAAACTGCTCAGGCCCCAGAAGAACAACATAACATTTGCAGTACTGACAAGTTTGAGCATTTAAGATACACAAGTCAAGCCCCTATAGATGTGTGATTTTTTTTAAATGTTTCATAATTTTAGAACTCAAGTTTAAGTTCTTTTTGTTATTATTTACATAGCACCAGCAATGTACCTGGCACTGTACAAACGACAGGTCCCTACCCACAAGGGGCTTACAATCTAAGAGACAAGGGAGAGGCAAACGTTCAGGAGGCGGAGACGTTGCGGGTGTACGTGCTTAACTTAGACCGCATTCACATCTTCGTGTCCGGGCCAGTCCACACAGATTTTGGCTCCGGGAGAGAATCCAGAAGCCAAAACATGCGCAGAGTTCAGCCAGTGCAAAGCCCCTCTCACCCCCCGCCCCATGCAGCTTTACTGGCAAACACTCTGAAGAGCTGGATTTCCCTGCTCTGCACTCTTCCGGGGGCTTGCTGGCAAAGCCGTATAGAGGGGTGGGCTTTCACACCAGCCAAACCCCACGCATGGTTTGGCTCCTGGACTCTCTCCCGGAGCCAAGATCTGCACGGACCAGCCCAGACACGAAGGCGTCAATGCGGTCCTAGTTACGTGGAACTAGATTCTGACTCCTGAGAAGGGGAAGAGGATGCAGTTTCACTCAAGACAAGCCAGGGAAAGCCTGACAGAAGAGGTAGGTTTTCAGGAGGGATTTGAAAGTTGGGAGGGAGGGAGCAGTGTGAACGTATCCAGGTAGGGAGTTCCAGGCCTGGAGGCAGCAAGAGAGAAGAAGTGAAGATGTTTAGAGGAGCAAGGAGGTCATGAGCAGGCAAGGGTGGGGGCAGAGGAGAAGCGAAGCTCCTGGGCAAGAACACGGCAGGATACAAGAGCAGAGAGATACGGGGGAGCAAGGCCATGAAGAGTCTTGAAGGTGAAGGCCAGGAGCTTGTGCTGAATGTATTCACCTAGAGCAGGGGTGGGGAATCTTTTCTGTCCTGAGGGCTACATTGAATATTAGTACCAGCTCTGAGGGCCACATAAAGGTCAGGGGCGGGGGGTGCTTAATGGGTTTATTCAAGAAAAGGAGGGCTCAGGTCATGGCTCTGTGCTGTGGATCTATCCCCTACCCTTGTGTTCATGCCCTCCTCTCTGCCCCATTATCCTGAGCTCAGTTTGTCAGTGCTTGGGGGTTAGGGTCCAGGGGCCGGATCCAGACACTGGAAAAAGGTCACATAAAATCTTGTCGAGGGCCGCATTTGGCTCCCGGGCTGCAGGTTCCCCACCCCTGACGTACAGGGAGCCAGTATAGGGTAGAGAGGAAGGACTAAACATGGTCAAAGCAACAGGCAAAGTGGAAGACTTTGACCACAGAGCGTTAAACGGAGATGAGGGGGCAAGATCAGAGCTGAGTAAGGCGGAAGTTACAGGAGTCAAAGCGAAGGGTTTTGTGGTGGCAACTGTAAGGCAGGGCCGGATTTTAGCAATATTATACAGAGCGAAGAAACAGGATTTAGCAACAGCCCGGATCGGAGGCATAAAGGAGGGAGGAGTCGAAGATGAATCCCAGGCTACATGCTTGAGGGACTGGCTGAATGCGGACTCCCTCAGTGGAGACAGAGGGAAGTAGAAGGGGAACAGTTGGGGAGTTCAGTCTTGGCCATATTAAGCTTGAGTTGGTGGCAAGACATCCAGGCAGAGATGCCATCAAGAGAGTCAGCAATATGAGATCGTATGGAGGAGGAGAGTATGGGAGTGGAGAGATAAAGTTGCATGTCATCAGCATACAGGTGATACTGGAAGCCATGGGTTTCAATTTTACCCAAAGAAAGAGTGTAAACGGAGAAGTGGCCCAGGACAGGGCTTTGAGGAACTCCCACAGAGAGGGGAAGTGACGTAGAGGAGGTACCAGCGAGACAAACGTTGAAGGAGCGGTTCAAAAGATATGAAGAGAACCAATCGAGAACAGAGTCCCACCCGGAAACTAGGGATGGAACTTTCTGTTTCAGTTCAAACCGAGAGTGGCCGATAATGCGACTCCCAGCGTCCGATTGTCAGACCTCGGATCTTCCCATTGAAGTCAACGTGAAATCTTCCCCATTGACTTCAATGGGAAGAGCCGTGACCCGCGGGGAAGCCTCCACCTGCACCCATCCCACTCCTGGCCTCCAAGGGTGGGGGTGTGGATAATTACCCCTAACACCCCCACCCGCCAGGGCCCAGCTTTACACCCCTCCCCACTCCCCCTGTAAAGCATACTTACTGGCAGTCCCGGATCCGGGCGGAGGTGATGACCGCTGCCGGCTGGGGTGCTGGCTCCACTGCCGGTGAGAGCCGGCTCCGCTGCCAGGCCTGGCTGCCCAGCGGTAGAGCCGGCTCCTCTGCCGGGCAGCCAAGTCTTCTCTTCCTTTCTTCTCGTCTTTTTTCTTCTTTTCTTCTCGGTCCCACGCCAGTCCCGTAACTCTGAGGAATGCTGCCAGTCGTCTTCTTCACGGAACATGGCCGCCCAAGACCCTCTGCGCATGTGCAGCCCTCTTCCAAAAGAAATGGCACCAGCAGCATCGGCGCCATTTTGGAAGAGGGTAGTCGTTCCGCGCATGCATCCCAATGCATAGACGCATGTGCAGAATGACTACCCTCTTCCAAAATGGCGCCAACACTGCCGGCACCATTTTGGAAGAGGGCAGCCGTTCTGCGCATGTGCAGTAAAGAAGAAGGCAGCGTTCTTCAGAGTTACGGGACCGGTGTGGGACCTAGAAAAAAAGAAAGAAAGAAAGGAAGAGAAGACCCAGCTGCCTGGCAGAGGAGTCTGCTGCCAGTGGCTGGGTCTCCTCTGCTGCTGGCGCGCGCCGGCTCCGCCGCCGGGCAGCCAAGCTAGGCAGTGGAGGAGACCCAGCCACCGGCAGCAGAGTCGGTACCCCAGCAGGCAGTGGCTATCACCCACACCCTCCACCCGGACCCGGGACCGCCGGTAAGACGCTTTACAGGAGCCCCAGGAAGGGGTGTAAAGTCGGGCTCCTGCAGGTGGGGGTGTTAGGGGTAATTGATCCCTAACGTGACTTCAATGGGTAATATCCAACACCAATAAAACCAAAACCGGTAGGAAATCCAACACGGATAGAAGCCAACACCGTTGATCGGCCTCGATTAAACCCACCCAGGTTTATCCCCCACCTGTTATCTGCAAACTCCCAACTTACTGAAACCAAGCCAAGAACGGGCACCTGAGTTCTCGCAGCCTCATGAACGTTGCATCCCTTGTCTCTCCCTCTGTTCCCCCTTCCCTGTCTCCCCTCCCCGTCTTTAAGATTGTAAGCCCTCGGGCAGGGACCGTGTCTATCTTATTCTTTGTAAAGCACTGGGTACATTGCTGGTGCTATATAAATGCTTATTATAATAATATAAGGTGCTGGTTTTGGGGAAGAGTGTAAGACATCCTAGCTGGCAGCTGGGAAAAGGAAGAGTAGAGTTGGTTAATAATTTCTCCTATTTGGGAGTAGTTATCCATAAGAGAGGTACATGGAATAGCCATTTGCTTAGGAGGGCTTCTAGTGCTAGACAGGCTGTACATCCCTTGTTGAGAGCCTGCAGGATCTCGAGAGGTATACCACTCTCTGATCTATTGAAAGTCTATAGGGCCAAGATCCCCCCTACCCTACTGTTCTGTGCGGAACTCATTCCTTCTCTTAATTCGCTCCCGCTTGAGAGAGTACAGAATCTGTTTCTCCGGTGGCTCTTGGGGGCCCCATTGGGAGTTCCAGGAGCCATACTACGAGCGGAATTGGGTATTCCCTCTATCGATTCTTTGGCAAAGAAAGCTTTCATTAACTATTGGATAAGACTATTAAAGATGCAGGATGCAGCATTACCGGTACAATGTCTGAGGAAAGAACTTCTGTATCAAGGACCACGAACCTACCCATGGCTTTTATACTTGGGAAAATTAATTAATATCATAGGATTTTCCTTTCAATACTTTCAGGATAAGTCTATTTTGGCCATCAAGTCTGAGATTCATCTCCGGCTCAAGGATATTGCCAACCAGGAGGATATGGACAGAGTAAAAGCATGGAAAGTAGTCCCTAAATTAGGGACCTTCAAGAGCCAGGTATTATTTGAGCCATTTTTGGATACCCTGGCCAACTCAAATCTAAGGAGAGCATATACTCTCCTTCGCTGGCAAATGGTTAGAGGAGCGGTAGTGGAAGGGAGATATGAGAATATTCCACGGGAGGCTAGATTATGCTCCTGCTATAAAGCAGGAAGTGGAAGATGTAGATCATTTTTTGCTGAGATGCCCTTACTTTGAGGCTTTGAGGGCAACTTGGGTGGCTCCTTGGTTGCCCTGTGAACACCAAGTGCCTGATCCAGTTAGATATCTATTATCTCTTACCCAGAAAGAGGCCATCAGAGACTTGGCGATTTATACTCACTTAGCAGCCAAGAAACGGCTATATATTTATAAGGCTCTTTCTGGGAATAAAATTCAAGGGATAAGGCTGGATAACCAAATGGGGTAGATTCTTGAGGGATGGCATGGGGATCACTGGGGTAATTTCGACCAGTATCTGTTCAGTTTTACTCTTATGATGGGATTTAGGAAGAGACAACTGTGGCAGCTGCCGTACTAAGGATTTGTCCTATATTAGGGAAGATCCAGTGAATATATTGGTGAAATGTCTTGCTACTAGCGTGACATATTGACCAAGAAATTTATTTTATTTTATTCTATTTTATTTTATATAATACTGAGATACCCGCGGGGTATCTTGCATGTATTTGTATGTATTGCATTGCATTTTTAAGTTTTGAGTAGTAGTTGTGTATGTTTGTTGAGAACTGTTTGTATATCACTGGGCCATGGCAAGAGCCAGTGCCGTCAATAAACTTGAACTTGAACTATTATAATAATAATAACCCTACCGGAAACCAAGAGAGCGTAGCAACTCCAGGAGACAACCACGGTTGACAGTGTAAACAGTGACAGAGGACAAGAACCAAGTAGAGGCCCTTAGACTTAGCTAAGAGAAGGTCATCAGTGATTTTGGTGAGGGCAGTCTCAGTCAAGTGGACAGGGCAGAAACCTGACTGGAAGGAGTCAAGGGAGGAATCTGAAGAGAAGAAATCAAGACAGTGCATATAGACAGTCCACTCCAGGACCTTGGAAGCGAAGGATAGGAGCAAAATGGGGCGATAGCTGGAAGGGTTGGATAGGTCACGAGTAGCCTTCTTGAGGCTAGGGGAGACGGTAGCATGTTTGAAGGCCAATGGAAATGACCCAGTAGTGAGGGAGAGATTGATGATGTGCAGCAGAGAAGGCACGCGGTGGGGGCAATCGCTGTTAGGAGGTGAGAGGGGATGGGGTCCAGGGGGCAAGTGGATGGGTTGGAGGAAGCGAGAAGGGAGGCGACCTCATCAAGAGAAACTGGGGGGGGGGAAAGAAGAGAGGCAGGAGGGGGAATAGCAGGGAAGTGGGGGAGGGTTGAGAAGCAATAGCAAAGCGGACTTTATCAATCTTGTTGTTGAAGAGGAGAGAAGATCCTGTGCAGAGAGAGAAGAAGGCAGGGAGGGACAGGGAGGCTTCAGGAGGAAAGCAAATGCTGAGATGACACAGCAGGGATTGTGGAAGTGAGATTAATGTGGAGCATGAGAGGTCTTTGGCCAGGGAAAGGGCAAATTTCTATCTGATTCCAAATCTGAGCCTTTAGATCTGTTCAAACCATACAATGTAATCAAGCTTTTCCTAGCAAAACTAGAAAAGTATAAGCTTTTCAGATGAAAGTCAAGATCCACACACGGGCTCGGGCGTACGGCCTTTGTAAATCCTGCTCCATCACAAGATTCCAGGAGCTGACACATTAAAGAAACTACTAAATAAATATCGTAAGCCTCGACATTAAACAGTCACAAAACCCGGTAAAAACAGGAGTGTAATTTCTTTTTTAAAAACCTATTAACCAAATATTCAAATCCTCAGCATCCCAAACACACTACCCCCTCCCCCATTACCACGGGGAGCCCCAGGGAGGTGAGTGGGGCCCGTAGGAAAAGGATCAGGACTGTAACAGGCCCAGAACTGGTCTTTATAATGTCTGGTGTGCGCACCACAAAGTTCCACAGTCAAGAAGAAAATACAAGCCCTTGCCATAAACCCACGTGCGATCCACGAGAGCTAGGGAGGCCTCTCTTCTCGGGCAGCCACAAAGATTAAATTGTGGGTGCAACGTGTCAGAGCCCCTTTAGCCCCACTGTGCAATGCCCACTCCTCTCTGCAGGGACCGAGCCCAGGGAGCGAGGAGGATGCCTGCCTCAAAGCTTAGCCTCTCGCACACACGCACCAGTCTTGCAATAATCGATTCACCCGGGCCATGTTCCTCTGCGGGGGGGGGAGGGGGACAGGGAAATGCGTGGGATGGTTTCCATCCCTGCCAGGGCTACAGCTAAGAGGGAGGCTTTTCCAGGCCCCGTTTGTGGCAGGGCCGGGCACTGTCTGCCCAGGCCCCCTAGCCCCACTCTCCACTCCAGGCAGGCGCCACCGTTACACCCTCTGCTCGGCCTGAGCCCCCATTGACAACGACCCCACCGCGCGGCCCCCACCGCCAAGCCGGGGTCTATTACAATTGGCTGTTGCTACAAACGGTTCGTTTCAGCGGACACCCCTGCCCTGAGACCCCGCTGTCCCGGGCCCGAGGGGGGGTTGCCAGGCTGGAGAGTTTATAAGGGGGTGTGTGTGTGGAGAGGGTTTGGACCCCGAGAGGCGGGCGGTCAGTCTAGCGCAACGTGCCCGGTTCAACACCAGCCCCGCCGAGTTCACAGCCAACCGGGGCGAGACGGTGAACGGGCGGCCCAGCCCGGACTCCAGAGCAGCCGAGCCTGGCAGGGCACTTGGGTCGGGCTCAGCTTCGCCCCTTGCTGGGGGCAGCCTGGCCCGGCCAGGGGAGGGAGGAGACTAGCAGGGCGGCCTGGCCCAGCCCGGGGCTGCCTCGGAGCCTGGCACGGCCTAGCCCGGCCCTCCAAGCGCTGGGGGCCTGCCGCGAGGAGCAGGGTGCCCCACAGACGGGATCCACCACAGCCGGCCCCCCGGCTACCCGGGCCCGAAGCACGGGGGGGCATGGCAGCCTGGCCCCCCCGGGGAGACTCAGCACAGCCGGCCCCCTGTCCCTAGTCCCACTGGGGGAGAGGGAGGACCCCCCAGATCAGGCCCAGCTCGGGCCGTGTCTGGACTCGGCCCCCCTCCCTAGCAACCGCGCAGGCCGCAGCCCCACCCTAGCAACCGCGCCGGCCCCCCCCCTAGCAACTGTGCAGGCCGCAGCCCCACCCCTAGCACCGGCCCCGGTCCCCGCTCCCAGGCCGCCCCACCCGGCCCCGGTCCCCGCTCACAGGTCGGCCCCGGCGGCGCTGTAGCCCGCGTGCAGACAGGCCTGGGCCGGGCGCCTCCAGAGCGTGTCGCGGGCGGCGAAGAGGCGCAGGCGGCGGCAGGTCTGGCCCAGGCGGCCCAGGGCCCGCGCGTCCAGGTAGGAGCAGAGGAGAAGCAGCAGCTCCTCGGGCAGCGCCCACAGCGGGGACCCCCGGCCGCCCCCGCCGGGCCCGGGCCGCCCCATCCCGCCGGGTCGGTCACATGGGCCCGGCGCCGCCGCCCCCCGCCAGGGAATTAACACCTCCCCCCCCGCCGCCGCTGCTGCCGCCCATTAACGGGGGGGGCGTTATTAATTAATGAATCCGTATTGATTATCGGTAATTCGGGGTCTCCCCCCACACACACATCGTGCAGCCCCAGGTAGCCAGGCCCCGGGGAAAGAGCCCCAGCAATTAATGAATTCATTAGATTGGAGCTTGGCGCGGCAATTAATGAATTAATTTGGCTGGATGTGCACATTTTTTGCGGGACCCATGTGAAAAATACAGCTTGCGGGGCCCCGCAACCTGTATTTTTCATATGGGTCCTGCAGAAATTTGCCTCTGGCTACTGGGCTCGTCCTAATGAATAATAATGAATTAATGCAGGCCCCGCAACCTGTATTCTCCATAAAGGTCCTGGAAAACTTTCCTCTCTGGGCGCTGGGCTCATCCTGATTTATAATAATGAATTACTGAGCAGCCAGTAGGGGGGGGGGGGGCAATTGCATTATAGCAGGTCGGGTGCTGGGGAACGGGGGGATCACCCTGTGCCACCATGCCCCACCCCACCCCCCTGTGCACACAGCCTTGGCAATGAAAGGGCGAGCGTTAATGATGATCATTAATGCCGCTCCTCCAAGGGCACTGGGGGAGGGTCGTCTTTGACCCACCCAGGGGGAGATGCAGACGCCCCGCTACACACACCCAGCAGGGCACCGCAGGCATCGATATTAATAGTATACTACAGATTATTATTTAGAGTCCGTGATACTAATTCATATTATAATGCGGAGCCAGTGGAGTGGCTAAGGGGCTGGACTTGGAAAGCCAGGGTTTGAATCCCACCCTAGTCATTTATTGAAAGCATTTATAACCCGCCCATCCTGCCACAGGCAGCTCTGGGTGGCAAACAACATCTCAGACGTAGAACAATAAAACCATTTTAAAATAATACCAACAGGAGGCATAAAACTATCCCCATCGCCCTAACCCATTCCCCCCCAAACGCCAGGCCAAACAGCCGTGTCTTGCAATGATGTTGAACCGAGGGGAGATGGGGGGCCAGACGGGCCTCCGCTGGCAGGGAGTTCCACAGCCGTGGAGCGGCCACCGAGAAGGCCCTCCCCATCATGGCTCAGGGGGACCTCAAGGAGAGCGCCCCCCAATGACCACAGGGGCTGAGGCAGCCCCGCAGATAAGCCGGGCCGAGGCCGTTTAGAGCTTTATAGGCCAGCACCAAGACTTTGAACCGGGCCCGGAAGACTACGGGCAGCCAGTGCAATGACCGAAGAACCGGGGTGATATGTTCCCCGCGGCCCAGTCCCACCGGGAGACGAGCCGCCGCGTTCTGCACCGGCTGCCGGCTTCGAACCGTCACCAGGGTGAGCCCCACGTAGAGCGCATTACACTAGTCAAACCTAGAGGTGATGAAAGCCTAGATGAGTCCGAGACCTACGGCCGAAGCCACCATGAACTCACTGGGTGGCCTTGGGCGAGTCACGCCCTCTCCACCTCAGTTCCCCATCTATATTAAACAGGAATGTGTGCATGTCTGTCTCTCCCAGTCCTCTCATCCTTGTCCGTTTTATCTTGTACACCCACTAGGCAGAGACCTGCCTCTAATAATAACAGGTGTAAAATGCCAGGCTCACTGCTGGTGCTCTATAAATGCTTAATAATAATAACAGATTATAATCTTATAAGTGCACCTGCCCAAACCCCAGTCTGAGCCCCAACGGTTACAGATAAGTCATTTGTATGAATTATTCCGTTAAGTTGTGGCATTTGTTGCCAGAGGACATGGTCAAGATCAGTCGTGTAGCTGGGTTGAAAAAAGGATTGAACAGGTTTCTGGAGGATCGGTCCATTAGCAGCTATTGTTAGCCAGGTAGGTTTGGGGGGACATAAACTGGAACGGATCGCCCCGTTGTGACCTGTTGGATACTTCTTCCAAGTGTCCAGAATTGGCCACTGTCAGAGACAGGATGCTGGGTTTGATGGACCATTGCTCTGACGCAGTCTGGTTCCTGTGCTCTTATGTTCTTTTGCTCTAATGATTAAATAATGCCACCGCCAGGCTAAAGTGATAGGGAGGGGGGGCTCTTTGCTCACCCATCCTGGAGACGCACCCCTGCCATCCCTGTCTCCTTGTACCTACCTATGCTGGGACAGGCAGAGAATCATTCATGGGGTTGATTAATAACTGAATCAAACTTACAGCCCAGTCCTCCAGGCGCTGCACTTAGCAATTTGAGGATTAGAGTCTTCTGTGTCCAGACCAAGCCCCAGCCTGCCAGCCCCATTGGACCTGCCCATCCCTTCTGGAAGCAGAGTCCCTCTGTGTCCTCACTGTAGAACGAACATGAATCCGTTCTATAATATCCAAGGAGTCCAGGATGTCTGCCACCCAACAGCAGACCTGAAGCTCAGTCTGCATCCATCCTGCAAACACACCGGGAGGGAAAGGATTGATTAGTATTAAAATATGATTCAATAGTAATTTTAAATACTAATCATTCCATTTGTTCTTCCCTAGCTCCTTGCCTCCACCGATTGCTCATTTATGCTTCTTATCCTGTCCAAGAATCACTCGGAATAACTAAGCTAAGCATGAGCGCCGACAACTTCTCAATTCCAGAATGTCTCCTCTCTGTCTCTCTCCCTTGTCCATTCTAAATTGTAAGCTGCTGTGGGCAGAGACCTGTCTCTGGTCACAGCTGTTCAGCACCAGGCACATAGCCAGCACTAAGAGAATAAATAATAATAGTAATAATGCTAATAATTAAAACAATATTTATTTACTCGTTTGCTTCACATTTTATCCCACACTTCCTGTTAAGGCTCTGGGTGAGTAACAGTACACAAAAATATTCAGAAATACGCAGAATAAAGCCAGATAAAATTTCCTAGACCACAATATATTAGACTACAAGTAAATTAAACCAAGTAAAGGTATGTAAAATCCCCTCCTCAAATCCTATCCCCACCTGCCAACTGCCTGGCCCAACAGAAAGCTCTTACTTTGTTTCTGGAAGATGAGCAGACTGGGGCTTAGACAAGCCCCCAAGGGAAGGGGGTTCTGTCATTGTGGAGGCAGCCGCCGAGAACGCTGCTCTGCCTGTCCTTGGAGTGTGAACTTGATGGGCAGAGGGTTCCTGCAGGACCTCAGAGGCCACGCTAGGACACAAGGGGAGAGGCTCTTTCAGATACTTGGGGTCCAGGCCATTTAGTTACGTTCTCATCACCCCTTCCTCCACCCGGGACACTCGCTGGAGAGCTTTACACAGGGATTGGTCCTTGCTCCCTCCACCACACAGTGGGTAAGAGTCAACACATTTATACTGTTAACCAGACCCATCGCACTGTAGGGATCCCTCATCCGCAACTGATACGAAGGCAGCACTTGGGGCTTAGTCCTGCAAAGACTTAGGGCAGCGCATTACTCCTGACTAACACTGCGTGGGGAAGTGTTTGTAGCCTTTGCAGGACTGAGCCAGGAAGAGCACGGGCAGAAAGTCACCAGCTGTTAGCGCAGGCACAAGTCCCAATGAGGCAAGTGGAACTCGTACCCCTGCTAACTGGCAGTGCATGCTATCCTGCTAGAGAGGATCGCTCTGTAAGTGCATTTTTGGACATGAACTTGAACATAGTCTTCTCTCTAACAAACACATGATTCTTTGCTTACTTAGGGCTCCGTCATTCAGTTATTAATGACAGTAGAAGTTCCCTCATCCGGACACCTCTAGGGACATGCCTCCTTAAGAGAGGAGAGTTGTGCTGTGGAGTTGTGGGGGGATGTAAAACATGGCTGGAATAGAGGAGGATCCAGGATAGAGAGGTGTGGATAAGGGACCTCTGTGGGAGCTAGCATGACTTTGCTTTGAAAGTATTCACCAACGTGCCAGCAAGAAAGTGCAGCCTAGTACATAAGGACTTGGGAGACCAAGGTTCAGATCCCATCTTAGCCATGAATGCACTGGCTGGCCTTGGACAAGTTGCTCTCTCTCGGCTTCAGTTCCCCATCTGTAAAATGGGATTAATAATGGCCTACCTTGCAGCGTTGTTGTGAGGGGGAATTAGATAAGGCTTGTAAAGCACTTTGAACATTGAAGGTGCTCTGTAAACAATTATCACAAGGGAAATGCTCAACTGGGTTGCTGTCCAAGGCTGCTTGCTTGTCCAACCCTCACTGAACTTTGGGTATGTGTAAAGAGTTTCCACAAACTCGCTGAAAATGACTGAAGTGGGAGTAGCCCTAGTAAGAGGAGGAGTCCTGCCGCCGGGAGGGTGAGCGGCGCAGCAAGGAGGAGAGCCCAGGGAGTTGTTAGTGCTCCGATACCCTGCAGGGATTGGGGCCTAACAGAGGTCCTGCTATCTGAAGGCTTCTAGCAGATCTGTTGAAAGCCAACCCACCTCTGCAAGGAAGAAATGCCCCTTCAATCCCTGCCCATCATCACTGCCTCACTAGCTCCCTTTCAAAGGCCTCTCTTTACCTTTGTCCTGCCCCCAAATGTACCTTTCTGGGGAAAGACACAGGTCATGTGAATGGGGGGTTTGTTTTGCATTTCTTCCCAACCAGCGCTTTTGTATATTTCTGAAACCCAAGACACCTCCGATACTACCACGGTACTTATCTGTAACACCATCGCTTTGAGGGATTAAAGCAAGTTACTTGTTACACACTTAGATCAAGCGTTATCGGAGTCGAGAGCCTATCCTGTTAGGGCCGCGGGAATCTGGTTTTGATCTTGAGTTGTTTTGATTTTCCCTGAGAGCAGTACCGTGTTATTTTAACTCCTGAAGAAGGTGGGGTACCTGACTGAGTCTCTCTCTTCTCTTCTTTGGCAGAAAGGATTAGAAACCTCCCCAGAACTTGCCCTCTATTAAAGCAGAGTGCTCTCCATTGAGCAGCAAGGAGCCAAATTGTTTTCAGATTATATGTGTCTCTCTCTCTCTCTTTCCCACATCAAAGACTTTGATGGAAGCTGTTCACGCTATTGTCAAGAATGCAGGCATTGGCGCAAAGGTGATTAGTAAAATTGCTTTTCGGCAGGAGAAGCACAAAAAAAATTATCAGGGGATTAAAGGGGATAAAAAAAAGGTTACATTGAATTTGGGGTGCAATCTGCTGCCTCTTTTCTCCAAATCATGTTGCATGGGTTTGATTTCAGCCCAGAACAAATCGGAGTTCAAAGCTGTTTTGTGCACATACTCTTTAAAGGGGGGGGGGGAGAAATTGCAGAAAGTTCTACAGAGACCCATCCTGGGAGGTGCTGGACAGCTCCTGCAAAATGCTGACTGGCTTCAAAGGGAACCAAAGGCACAGACAGCTCTCTTACAAGGCGCTGAGCCCTCTTATTATAACCCCTGAGACAAACAGACTTGCCCAAGGCCCTCGTCATCAGTGTGTAGTCTCAGTTAGACAGGTAGGCATCCCCCACAACACCCCTCAAGGCAGAAAGGGGCTGTTACCCCTGTTCTGTAGATGGGGAAACTGAGGCACAGAGCGACTAAGGAAAACTTTGACAAGTACCAGGACGGCTTAGGCCAGGCACCTGGATTGTATTGACAGGACTCGTGTTGTCCATGCTGTAAGGGCGCTTTGGCCCACGCAATGTGTGGGGGGGAGCAGAGATGTACCCTGCGCGGTCAGTCTCTGGACTCCCAGCCGAAGGCCCCTCCGCTCCGACACACCTCAGCATTGTGGTAGCTTGTTTATTTCCTTCAGCTCCCCAGAGCTAATTTAATTCCAAGCGACATCGCTTCTGTTTTTTGGAAGTAACCATAGAGCCCTCGTCAAGCAGTAAAGGAAGAGGAGGAGGGAGGGAGGAAAGTACTGAGGCCGACCCTCGAAGCACTTTCCTGGCAGAAGCCCCATTGGAGTGCACAGGGCTTACACCAGTGCAACTCTTTGAGGATCGAGATTCTAAATTAGGAAGAATTAGGAGATTCAGACTTCCAGACGCTCCCTCTTGGCACATCTGCATAGGAGCGCGCTTTCTGTTCCGGTCAGTGAAACTCTCCCCTCTTCAAAAGTTCATTTATTTCCAATCAATTATTATTATTATTTACTAAAGACTGAGAGAGGGTTTCCTTTCACTCGCTTCAAATTCTCTTCCCCCTCCACCCCTTCTTGAGGTAGACATTTCTGGAATTCAGACAGTCTAATATTATTTTATTGCCACTTTTTTATCAAAATCTCATCTTTCCAGAGAAGAGCTCATTGTAACGCGTCTCCCTCTGCGCCCCCCACCCCACCCCTCTTGGGCTGTGTCTGAGGCTGTCACTCACCAGCCAGCTGTGGAATTCTGAAAGATTCCATTTAAAACGCTTTACAATTCCAAATGCACAATTTCTAATGCCGCAGAGTCACTGCCGCACAGATTGTGGAACGCCCCAGCCCTTCAGGCTTCAAAGACCGGACAGCCTTGATCTCCAGCAGGAATGTGTTTGAATTCGGGGTCTTTTTAGTGCTCGCATACAAAGATATTTTAGGAAGGGTTTTTTTCTTATTCTTTTCACTCTTGAAGCCTGACCCTGCTTCTCTTGAAGTCAGTGGTAAAACTCACGTTGACTTCTCTGGGAGCAGAATTGGGGCCGCTTTCACTGAAATGTTTTTAGAGGGGGCTTTGCTCCACTCTTCACTTATTTCCTAGATCATCCCGAGTGATGATTTGTTGTCAGTGATTAGAAGCAGGGTGGTGGGAGTCCCGGCTCTGATTCCCCGCCATGGCAGAGGCAGGAGTAAAAGAGACCAACCTCAGATCAGCGTTTACACCCAAGAGCCCTTTTGTTGCCACTCATTTAGGCTGCATTTCTCAAGCCACTTGCTCCTGTTGACTTCAGTGGGGCTACTCTGGAGTCAATGGATGGAGAATGATGACCTGTGGTTAGTTCAGGCACTTCTCACCCTTCAAACATAGACTCAGCAGAGGCCTGGCGTTGTGCGGTGAGCATGCCCCCAAACGGGATTCCCCTTTACGCACTGCTGGAAAGAAGACTCTTGATTCCATCAGGCTGCTCCCTGGCCTTCCTCCAACTCTCTCCCTTCCCAGGAAAACAACTGGACTCATTCCTGTGAAGTAAAGAAACCAAAAGCAAAAATCTCTTTGCTTATCAGCTGTTAAGTTAGGCCCCGATTCAGAGGGGAGGCGTTGCTTGAGTTTCCCCTGTTGGAGTCGCTTGCAGGTCTGGAGCTTTGGATCAGCGAATCACACATTGTTCATACCAACAGGCCACTGAGAACCCACAAACGCTCTCTTGCACCCCCCAAGTACTCCCAAGCTCATTCCCTCCAACATTTGACAGAGAAAAATAGGTACACTTCATGCCAACCCTAATTTGCATTAACTTGTGTGCATTTCTGAAAATTGTAATAGGTGACTACTTTGGGGACTGAGCTCTATAAACTAAGCTTGGCCTTCTCTGCATTTCTTCAATAAGCTAAAACATATTTACCCTCCATTCAGCAAGACCAGCTCCTGTTTGGATAGGGGAAGTTGACTAGGGGTATTTTCAGACGTTACGAGACCACGCTCAACCACAGTCAATACCCTGGGGTGGGGAATGGCCTCGTAACGTCTGTTGAGGAACCGGAAGATCCCCCCCAGATGTTAACCACACTCAATCGCGGCAGGGAATCACATTCACCATGTGATCGGCGGGACCGGCAGGGCCAGCGCCGATCGCGTGGTGAACGTCATTCCCCGCCACGATGAAGGGGCCCGTCTCGTGTGGACGGCAACCACGGCCCAGAATCCTTGGCGGGATTCTGGGCCGTGGTCAATTCGGGCGGGCGCTGGGGCCGCATTGGCCGCGGCGCCCGCCCGTCTCCCCGGGGGGGGAGGCCATGCGACCGCACATTGCGCCACGCAGCCCCGCCCCCTCCCTGATTCCCCGCCGAAATCGGCCGGCACGTCTGTTGGACATGACGGGCTGATTCCGGCGGGGAATCAGAAGGGTGATTCCAGGACGGGGCAAATGCCGCCCCGTCTCGTCTGAAATCACCCTCGGTTGATCAGGTCCGGAGAAGATGGAAGTAAGTAAACGTAGAGTCTAGAGAGAGAGAGAGAAGAAAAGAAGTGCTCTCTGCCATTCAACCCGTGTCTGAAAACCTTCCTTTCTTCTCCCATATCCACCCAGGATATTATCTGTCCCAATAAAAACCCATTAATTTTAACCAATTAAAATGCCAAATTCCATGTCTGTCAATGGACACTAACCTTGCTAAAAGCTGCAGTTTACCCGTCTTCAACAACCACCAGACCGATTTAGGTGCTGGGCTTCATTTTCCCTTCTTCAGCCATCCTGTTGCCCACCAAAAGGGCATATGCCAGTTAGGCCAAGTTCCCCAAAAGCCTGCAACATCGGCCCTATGGTCCAATTCAGGCTTAAGCAATCCTGCCCAGCCGTCAGCACCTTGAACTCTCATGCTCTTTAAACTGTAACACACTAAAAACAAAAATCCTTTTTAAGTAAATTAAAAACTCCTATATAAAGCATCTTGATTCTTATCAAACCACTATGCACTATATAAATGAACACATGATTAATACAGAATATATGATTAATATGTGTGTAAATATGCAAATAGCTATCCAGACCTCAAGCCTGAACCTATCAACTCGGGGGCCGGGGCAATAAGAAGGCTCCACAGACCAGCCGCAGAGCACCAGCCCTGCCTCCTGGCGCACAGCCCGTGGTTTGGGAAGTGCTGCTCCAGGGTAAGTGGGAGGGAGGGGCAGGCATGTCCCAAGTGTTTGTACAGGGCCCCAATCCCAGCAGCAGACACCGCGGTGTGTCCTCTTCAACTCAAACAAAGAGTAGAGAACACTCCACCATGAGTGTAGACAAGAAACCAAATCTCAGCGAATGTGCATGACCCTTAAAGAGACCGCAGCCCAAGCTCTGGCTTAGCACCTACTATCTGCCAGTTGCGGGTTGGAGTGCTCCAGGCACACACAGCTCCATCCGTGTGGTTTACCTGCAAACCTTGCATCTCCAGTGCCAGTGGCTACTTTTTGTGTGCCTGCTTAAGTCTGGGGGGGAGACTGCCCCCAAAATAGCAACTGTTTTCCTTTGGGATTGGAAGCAAGTGTTCTTGATGACTTTAATGTCTGCTGTCCGGTGACTCACGCAGTTCGGTGGCAAACCCATGTGTGTGCTGGATTATAAATCCAGGAAGACAGTGACAAAACCACTCTCCCCGACCACCTTCTGACACTTCAATGTATCTACTTGGCCAGGAACATGGAGTGGGAAGAAAAATACCCATCCCTCCCAAGCCTTGAGGTCAAATTTCTCAGTCTGATAAAGCTGGCCAGTTGCAAGTAAGTCAATTCATGATCGGTGTCACTCTTGGATCAGTACCACGCTGCGTGCTTTGGTCTCAGCTGATCTAGACCAGGGCTCCTTCAAGGAATACAGAGAGGAGGTTGATTTGACCAGTTAATACATCGTCTGTCCTTGCCCCTATGTTGATGCTTAATGTGATGCGAATTCCAACAAGACAAGCCATGCTCCTACATGACCGACACGCATAGCAAATTGTATTGTTGGCTGTTCACCAAACAACACCTCAAAAAGGTCGTTGTTTAAAACACATTGAAAAAGAAATAAAATCTGTTGTAAGTAATAAAAATGCACAACTGTCCACAGTCCGTACAACTAATTCAAACCCTGCTGTTGCGCCCTACGCTCATTGGCAAAATAAGCAAACATAGCCTCTGTCTTCATTGTTTCTGTATACGTCTGAGAGACCGTCTGTCCTACCATGTTCCATCGCGGCCCCTACAGTGGCAGGTTCCATCGATTACCTTTCTCCGTAGGACGGGGAGGCGTAGGAGGACATTCTCGGTTGCTGCCCCAGTTTTATGGACTATCCTTCCCCGGGAGATTCACTTGAGCCTGAGCATCTTCCGGAGGCGGTGCAAAATGTTTTTATCTGGAAGAGCATTTAGCTGGCAGGCATGAGGGTTGGTTGGGTTATTGGGGAGGGAGGGAGTGTCTTATTGGATGCATTTTTATTGTTGTTTTATTGTTGTAAGCCGCCTGGGCCCTTGTGGGGAGGGTGTTGTAGAAATTTGAAAAATAAGTAACAAATAAGTACGTTTTTCTTCCACTGACAAAAACTGTTGGTTTAACAAAAAAAGGCTCAACCTGTTTAGACCAGGGATGGGGAACCTTTTTCCTGACGGGCCACTTTGAAAATTAGTTCAAGCTCCAAGAGCCACATACAAGTTGGGGGCAGGGGTGAATGCCCTCATCTCTGCTCCCTTGCCCTGAGCTCAGCCTCTCAGCATTTGAGGATAGGAACAAGATCCAGGGACCAGATCCAGGAATTGGAAAGGGGCCAAATAAAAACTAGCTGATAACCGCATTTGGTCCCCGGGCCAGAGGTTCCCCATCCCCGGTTTAGACCTTAGATAATTCACATTGTAAAATACAATGGGGTAAATCTTCAATCCCTTTAGAAAAGGGATAGACACACTTGATTTATCAATACTGTGATAGCGACCATAAGTGTAGTCTAGTTAATGCAACCCAAAGAGGGTGTAATAGAAAACCTAGGTAAAATTCCATATTAGTATTTAATTTGTCACATCTCAGCCAAGGTTGAAGCTCTGATGGGTACTAACTCAGCTACATCTTAGGCTGCCGCATCAAGAACGGGTTTACCACAGAGTTTGAAACTTGACAATAGACAAGAATGAAAGAAACTCTACAACTGAAGCCAAGTAAGCGAACACCCCTATAAGCGTGTGCTAGCCAAGAGAGGGTGCCCTCCACATGAAGTCTAAGCCCTGGTCCACGCACCACTGGTGGCCCCAACACCATGGGACGCAGTCTACAGAACCAGATGCAGTTGCAGGAAAGCAGCCTTTGGATGCCCAGCTGACTTGGGAGTGACGCATGCATCAGCACAAGCATGTGACGGTTATCGCCAGCCCTGCCGTGAGATGACGGTGGCACTAGTAATGACAACCAAAGCTGCCTGCCTGGTGCAGCCTCAACCAGCCCGCACAAGCAGGCACCAAGCTGCAGGCGTTTCCAGGGGGCGCAAGGGAAGCGTGAGTGCTGGTCCAAAGGTTTAGGAACCGCTGGGCTAGAGTTGTCAGAGCCCCATCTTCCAGGTTAGCTTGGATGTGTGCACAGTGGAGGAAGAAACTTTGGGCTAAGTACCTCACGAGAAACTCTATGGAAGGGGGAATGGGGAGGAGGGTGTTCCCCTCCACCGTTCTGGCGGGGGAGCTGACTGGCAGTGGGGGCGGGGCTCGGGGGCCATGCCGGGGACTTGGGCTACGGTGATAGGGGGCGTCACAGGACATGGGAACTATGGCCCTGGGTGCGGGATCATCAGATAGTGAGGGACAGGTGGTTGGTGCCTGTCCCTTGCTTGACTCCCCCTAGCTTAGGTGGTCTGAAGGCTGAGGACTCTGGGGCACCCGCTCTGTTGGTGCTCTGTAATGTAAGGTCAGTAGCCAGGAAGTTAACTACAATCCGGAATTCAATCCTGGATTGGGCTGCCGACCTCGTGTGTATCATGGAGACCTGACTGGACGCTGAGTCAGGGCCAGTCTTGGCTGACCTCATTCCAGCTGGGTACTCCGTGCAGCATCAGAAGGGACAGGGAGGTGGTGTAGCCATTGTTTTTAGGGATGGGTTCCCTGCTAGAAGGTTTTCGGTGCAGATCAAGGCCGGAATAGAGTCTCCATCTCGCGTTTGATTTGGCTCAAGACAGAGTGGGGATCCTGCTGGAGTACCATGCACCCCACTGCCCAGTGGCTTCCCGGCCAGCTCTAGCGGCCCTGATCTCGCAGTTGGCTTTGCAGTCCCTGAAACGTAATTGTCTTGGGGGATTTCAGTATATAATGCCAGGTTGCATGGTGCCGATATGGAGTTCATGGGCACCATGGCAACCATTGGCCTTTCCCAGGTAGTAGTGGGCCCAACGCATGAGGGGGGCCATACACTGGACCTGCTGTACTTATCGACCTTGAGGCAGGGAGTCCAATGGTTGGGAATGTCGTTGGTTCACCCTTGTCATAGTTGGAACATTACCTCCTGCAGAATTTATTTATTCATTCATTTATAATTGCATTTGTATGCCACCCCCTCCTGCATAAGCACCTCAGGGTGGCTAACAACATTTAAAACACGTAATAAAATTTATTAAAAATCAACATTTTCCCCTACACTAAGATAACCCAGCAATAAAGCAGTAAACCCCCTAAACCAACCCACCCATCCCATCTCCCTCGGTAAAGGCCTGGTGGAACAGCCAGGTTTTACACTGCCTACGGAAAGAGGGGAGGTCTCTGGCCAGGTGGACCTCTGGCGGGAGGGAGTTCCACAGCTGCAGTGCAGCCACCGAGAACACCCTCCTCATGGCCCACATCTGAAGGACCTAGGGGACCTAAAAAAGGGTACCTTCAGCCGACCGCAGAGGCCAATCCAGGATCTGGAGGGTGAGGCAGTCCTTCAGATAAGAGGCCCACGCTGTTTAGGACTTTAAAGGTCAAAACCAACACCTTGAATTGGGCCCGGAAGACTATCGGCAGCCAGTACAGAGAACAGAGCACCGGAGTTAATGTGCTCGCGTCTGCCTGCCCCCTTAAGGAGACAAGCTGCCACAAACCGTCCCGTCCCCCAAACCCATAGCTTAGGCTTCATCTTTGACTCACCCCTTTCTTTTAAACCCTACATCGACTCTGTCGCCAAATCCTGTCGCCTCTCCCCTCTCTTCGCTTCACTGGCTTCCCCTTCCTGAACGAATCCTGCACAAGCTCCTAGTCTTCACCTATAAAGCTCTTCACAACCTTGCTCCCCCCTACCTCTCTGCACTTAT